>CM073749.1:1200000-1800000 GCA_037127355.1 Schoenoplectus tabernaemontani | reverse complement strand
TTGTGACGATACTATGTAGTTTTATTAGGCTGTCAAGTTTATTTTTTATGACAACTTTGTGGATACATGCTGTGAAAGTTTTCACTATGACAAAAAATAATATCAACAACGGTTTCTACAACCCAACAGTAGTGGTTGTGTAGCCGTTACTAATGGCACGGTCATAACATGTTTATAACAACTATTACTAAAGGGCAGTGGACCCCACCACAGACAAGTTAAGTCAGAAAAATCAGGGCATTACGATTTAGACTATGGTTACGTAATTAATGATTAAATTTGTTACAGACTCAAAAATATAATTAAATTATTTTTAAATTTTGATTTATGGATCTCAATAAATTTTTATATTAAAATGTGATGGGATATAATTTTTTTCTATTTTTCAAAATTTGTAAGTATTTATTTTGAATTTTAAAAATGACCAAGAAAATATATATTATTTTATTATTATTATTATTATTATTATTATTATTGAATCATCTTAAAAAAAATTTGAAAAATAGAAAAATTTTATATCCCATCATGTTTTGATATAAAAATTTATTGAGATCTATAAATCAAGATTTAAAAATAATTTACCTATATTTTTTAGTCCGTAGTAAATTTAATTCATTAACTACGTGTAGCACCATAGCCTAACTCTTTTTTATACCTATCTTCAGTAATGATTTTTATGAAAGAACTGTTACTTACAGTCATCTTTGCAATGATTTTTAAGTAAAAATCATTATTGATGCTGATCTTTAATAATGGTTTTTAATTCAAAACTGTTACTAAAGGTTTTTTTTTTTAAATTGAGAGTTTCCTGTGAAGAGTCTTTTAGTTATTTGATTTAATAATTATGAATGCATTATGAATATGAATATATAAAGAACATGCACATATATAAATAACATTATAAATATATTTTGCTCAGTCAATAATATGAAAATTTATATAATGAATATGAACATATAAAGAACATGCACATATATAAAAATCATTACTGAAGGTGAAGGTATGATTTGTTTATTCTTTTGAATACAATAAATGCAGCTGCATATTGGTGGGGTCCACTGAGATAGTTTAGTAATATTTTTTATATAAAAATCATTACTGAAGATAATTAAAACCGTTACTAAAGGTGATTGTAGGATATTTTTTTTGAGACAATAAAGTTAGTAGCACATCTGACAATTAAGTCATCAACATTCTGATATAAGTGGAACACTCTCAATGATCTTACATCAAAATCATTACTGATGGTAGATTTTATTAAGTGATTATGATAAAGATGGGACCCACTCAATGATCTTAGTAACTGTTTTTTCAGAAAACTGTTACTAAATTTCTTTGTATTTTTTTAAATTGTTTTTTGACACTTTTTTTTTGTAACTGCTGGTAATTAAAAATCGTTACTCAATCTTCCTTTTATTTCTTCGCAACTCATAACCCTTATTTAGTAACTTTTTTTTTTTTTGAAGAAAAAAAGACGTTACTGAATGGGGGTATTTAGGAGTTATTTTGTCGAGCTGCCAGTTTAATTTTGGATGACAGCATGTGGTTGTACATGTGATAGCCGTGTAGGCTTAAAAACTGATGATCTAGAAGTAAGTATAGATAAATCTTTATGGTAACCAAAACATTTTTTGTTTCAATTGAAACGGATGATATATACCACTACTTTTTGAAAAGAAAAAAAGTTGGACTTATTTTGGGTAGGGTTGGGAATAATTAGTAGCTATATAGCACTGAGGGACAATGATGGTCCCTACTCACAGTCACAACGGCCAGTCTTGAGAGGGAGCTTGTGTAGCAGGACTTATGGTTGATTGGATCTGCTATACATTGATAGAACATTATCATTGTCTTAATTGATGGAAGTCAACTGAAAAAGGCCACTGACAAGAAATATATTACCAAGTTTGCGATTGAAAAGCTATCAAAAGCCTGGAATTCTTGATTAAGATAAAATTTGAAAAAAATGTTATTTTATAATACAAAAAATACAATAAAATATTGATATTTTATAGTACAAATAGATTTATGTACAACATAAAATAAATATACATAGCACGGATCATGCATATGTTATGGATCATTTTTTTCATTTTCAGAATCTAAATGATCGATTAAAACTGATCAAAATAATTTTTATATAAAAATCTAGTTGGGGCCAAATTTTATATTTTTTATAATTTTTTTTACAAAATAATTTTTTTATAAAAAAATCTAGTTGGGACAAATTTTATAATTATATATATTTTTTTACTATTTTTGTAGATAGTTCGAAAATCACTTTTTTTGAATGGTTCATAATAATTAAATCAAGTGATTTTTTATTTATCTAAAAAAGTAAAAAATATATATAAAATTTAGTCTCCCAACTAGATTTTCATAAGAAAAATATTTTGACTTGTTCGGATCGATAATTTAGACTTTGAGAACGAAGATATAAAAATAGTAAAACAAATTAAAAATATAAACTTTGGTCCTAATTAGATTTTCATATGAAAAATATTTTAAGTGGTTCAAATTTATTATTTAGACTTGAAGAACGATAAAATAATACATAACACGGAGGTAATCTATGCTATATATAACATAATAGCCCAACACATATATTTATTGTTCAACAATTTGTCAAATTTCAAATATTATATATAGATATCAAGACGGTACATATATAATTTGAGAACCATAATACTATACCAATTTAGTCTTGAAAGAATCATTTTTTTTTTTTGAGAAGGCTCCGCTACCATAGACTGAGATTAATGCAATTAGATGATTGTGTAGAAAGTACGAAGGAGATTACTTCTTAGGGCCCAGTATCTATCCGGAATCAGATCTGCTGTCGCGCGGCACGGTGCGGCGCAGCACGTGATCCGTTCGATCACATCGAGATTCGTGCTAACTCGAATCTTAAAGTATTAGTACGATCCACGTGGGCTTGTAGGCCCGTTCTTCTAAGGCTGTATAAATGTCTAACATGGCCGTTTTGTGTTTTACGAAACGATAATAGATGTTAGCAATGAAGCATTGCGAGGTAATTGGTGTGAAACCAGTGACCAGAAGTGGTCAACCAGTCGATGCTACTTGCCAAGTCGTCGAATCTACTGTGGACTAGCTGTTTGAAAAATCTTTTCCATTGTCCAGTCACTTCAACCCAATACATTGAATGGACATTTACTGTAGAGGTTACATTACTATCCGAAGGAAAAATTAAAGGCCCGTGAATTTAATGGCTTTTTATTTTATTTTTCTTACTCTCTCTCTCTCCTTCGGTCCTAACTGCTCAGAGTTACTCTAGTCTAATAAAATTTATAATTTTTCCGAATTTTAGTGATAAATATTCTTACTGAATCTAAATAGTGTTTATAATATTATTCATCTAACTGTAATACCGTTCTTTGTAAAAACTACCCACTGTAAGTTTTATAATATTATAGAGAATAACTCAACTGTTCACTGATACTATTTTTAAAAAACAAGATTAACGTTTCAAACTTTTTAAGCATGTCATATCATCAATTTTCTCTATCATTCATTTTGTTTAAATATTTTTATTTTCTTAAATCCAAGTGTTTATATAAAATAGTTTTTCTCTCTTTTCATTTAAAATAATG
Organism: Schoenoplectus tabernaemontani; assembly: GCA_037127355.1. Classification (NCBI taxonomy): domain Eukaryota; kingdom Viridiplantae; phylum Streptophyta; class Magnoliopsida; order Poales; family Cyperaceae; genus Schoenoplectus; species Schoenoplectus tabernaemontani. Next base: position 1,796,389 of record CM073749.1, on the reverse strand, counting down.
TGTGTAATGTACTTAAAGTGAAACTTAACTATTAAAATGATCTTATTTTATATGATCATTTATAAATTATTATATATTTAATTATATTATTTATTATTATTTTAATTAATATTGTAAGTATCATTATTAATTAGCATTTAAAAATATTATTGATCAGTGATCCGATCTGAAAATAATAAAAAATATTTAATTGTATCTATATTTGAAGATATTCGTATCTATATTTATATCTAAAATTATGATGATGGATATAATTTGATTATTATCTATATGTATTCGATCATTTAGCTATTATCTATTAATATCTAATATTATCTGAAGTTGTCTGTATTTGATATTATTAAATTTTATCTGAATATTTATTATATTTTTACTAGATTTTTTAGCGTAGATTACAAATTTAATTAGTTTTATAACTAATATGTACTCATATATTATATTTTTTATAATTAATTGATACATTTAAACTATTATGATAATTAATATTTAACTTTTATAATTAATATTTAATTTTTTAATTAATAATTCTGTAAAATCATAGTATGTAACTATTTTTAATGATATATATAATATTTTATTTTATATTTAAAATATATATTCATATTTATATCTATATTTATTTGATATTTAGCACTTATTCATTGTGAATTTTTACTTAAATAACTTTACTATTAAATAAATCTACACTAATAATTTATGAGCTAAATTATTTTATATATAATCTAATTAAGAATATGAGTTCAACTCAGGCCATTTAAACTTTAATTTTTTTTGTCCGACATCATATCATACCGAAATTAAAGGATGTAATTTCTCAATCGCTCTGTATGTGAATATCTAGTATGTATTCAAATATATATTTGAATCTCAAATGACTAATTTGCAGGCTGGAGTTCTGGTTGTTACTTTGGACCTTTTCGTTTTGGATTTTGAGAACACGAAAGTGGTCTCTCCTTATTTTGGGCTATCTATCTTATCTGTGGCTACAATTATACTTCTGGATGGTGAACATCAAATCTGCAGTTTTTTTATATATAATTATTAATATTATTAATATTATTAAAAGTAAGAGTGAAGATTATTAAATTTTAAATTTATGAATTACGATACGTCACTGACACTGACGCGGAGCAAATGCGTCACTGGTAGTGGTGTTTTCACCAAACGCGCACTACCAATGGCGCGTTTGATGAAAACGCCATTGTCAGTGGCGCGGTTAGTTAAAACGTCACTAGTTGTGGCGCGTTGGTAAACTATAAATACCCAGCCCCATCGGTCTTCTCATCTCACTAACACATACTCCCCTTAGTCTTCTCATCTCACACACAAGTATCAAATATCCATTTTTTTTCATTTCTTTCAAATGATATCAGATTTAAATTTTTATCCTACTGGTGAAGAAAATTACGCTGCGGTACAACTGAGCGGCAGTAGCTTTTTGGCGGAAGTATTTTCAACCTACGATCAAAATAATTTTTATCCAACGTACGATCAAACAAATTCCTATCCAACCTATGATCAAACCAATTCATATCCAACGTACGATCAAACCAATTCCTATCTATATCCAGTTATTTACAGTAATAATATAATTTATCCATAATCGAATCCAGCAGTGCCACCATATAATTGTTTTGGCGGTAGTAGTAGTACTTCTGGCTATAATTTAGCTAATGATCTTGGTAGGACCGAAGAATAAAGTAATATTGATGACGACAGTAGTGTTGATCCAACGGTAATGGAATTAAATGATGATCACGATGATCAAGATGATAGTGGTCGTATTATTGGAGTGAAGTAGAAACATGAGAGGATTACATTGAGCAGTCGGATATTTTGATTGGTGAATCTGAAGATGAGGAAATTCAGAGATGCGATACGATATTGTTAATTATCGGACGAACCAGAGACAACATCTCGTAGAAGCGTTGAATAATTTTGAGATGTTTGACCATTTAGGTGCAAATGAATCCCGATTAGGACCCGATGATTAGTTAGCTGAAAATAGAATATTTGCTTCTAAATCGGCTTTAAGTTGGATAATTTATGATTGGAGTGTTAAAAAAAATTCAATGTTGGGTACAATAAAGTTATAAAACACGACTTATTATGAAATACAAAGAAGAGAGTTATCCTTGGAGATTTTACGCTAGACTTGAAGAGATTTCAACCACATGGAAGATCATCACAAATAAAAACCCCATAATTATAGAAGACCATCAGGAGACCGCAAACACTTACAACTCACATCTAATTTGATTGCAAGATGTGTCCACCAACATTTAAAAAAAAGATTATCTCTAATAACAGTACAACAAATCAATATGATTATAAAAATGAAATATCCCGTTGTGGCACCAACGTATAGTAAACTTTGACATGGTCGAGAAAAAAGTAATTGAACAATTATTTGACACCTGAGAATGATCATATACATTGCTTCCATAAATATTGGGGGCGATTGCTCGAACTACTCCAGGAATAAAATATAAAATATCGATGTGTGATACTTCAGATGATAATGTAAAAATGTTTAAATTCATAGCTTGGGCTTATTGACCGTGTATTGCAGCGTGGAAACATTTAAGGCCTATTATAACCATCGATGCTGGATTCTTATCGGGTCGTTATAAGGGTCGATTATTGATGGCGTGTGGATATGATGCAGAGAATGAACTTATTCCTCTAGCATTTGGAATCGTGGATGTAGAGAATGTGAATAATTGAAGTTAGTTCATGCGATGGGTCCGTAATGAAGTGATCAAATCTAACATGAAAATATGTGTTATATCCGACTGTCATAGGGGAATAAAGTGAGTTTTTGAGGCCTGTAATGGACGAGCTGGGGGCAAATACGTCCAGCTCCACAGCAACAACAAAAGCCACGGACCACCAATACTCCTCGTCAATCCCTGACACGCCACATCAAGACGCTGATATAGATAACTAAGTACCGCAGTGCCCTAATTTTTTTCTTGATTGGATTTTAAATCATCCTGCAAATTAAATATTAGTACTAAAAATTATATAACTATGAAAGATAAATTATTTTATAACTCTTACCATCAAAATCGGCAGAAGAAACGCTGGTACAGAGTCTCTACTGTTGTCGGAGAACATGATAGACCCCGCCAACTCCAGAGCAAAGCCGACCGCATATCGATCAAGACCTTGATGATTGTCCGCCGCTGGAGCGTGATCAAAGTGGGATCATAACTCTCGAAGGGAAATAAAAAGTCTATCAAATTTTATATTTAGTTTAATCACAATTTGTGAAAAAAAATACTAAAGTTCATGTATAGTCTAATCAATTACCTCTCATCCTCTATCAGTATACCCAGTCATCGGCTCACCAATCATAGATAAACCCCACAGACATGTGACGTCCTAAAAAAATATTTTCATTACTATAAACCCTTCTTAATACTGTAATAAAATTAATAATATTTTACTATTTACATCTAGAGTCACAGTCATCTCGCCTAAACTGAAGTGAAGCGTGCGAGTTTTTGGCCTCCAAAACTCTATTAACGCGCTCAATAAATCCGTATCAATCTTCAAGTTACGGGTCTCCGCTACTTCAACATAGATCTCTCGGAGCCTGACGAGATGAAGAAATCTCATACCTCACAACTTATCCTTTGTGTGAGCCGTATATTATCGAATGACATTGCTATATCTCTATAATTTTTATTTCATAATATATATATATATGTATATATATATATATATATAGAGAGAGAGAGAGAGAGTAAAGATACCGTGAGCCTAAGCTCACGGAGGCCTTCCGTGAGCTTAAACTCAAAAAGTATATCAAATCATCTCCAAATTTCGATTTTTCACTCTCATTAAATTTTTCATAAATGACGACATTTGCATTTCGTTGCTCGCTTTAATTTTTTAATTATCTATTACAAAAATTATTTTATTCCAATTAATATTACAAACTAATTTTACATATATAATAGTTTATAATTAATTTCTAATTAACCTACATAATTAATATATAATTAATCTACATATAATTTAATTAAATAATAAAATTAATAATTTATTAATATATAATTAAAAGCTAATTAATCTAATTAAATTATAATTAAAATCTAATATATAATTAAAAGCTAATTAATCTAATTAAATTATAATTAAAAGCTAATATACAATTAAAAAATCTATATCTTATAATCAATATATATTTTAATTATAATTAAAAACTAATCTATAATTAAAAAATATTTTATAATTAAATTAATAATTAAATAAAAAATTAAATCTATATTATTCTACATAATTAATTAATAATTAATCAATAATTAATTTACAATTAAATTATAATTAAATAATTCTACAATTTAATCTACATAATTAATTAATAATTAATCTACAATTACATTAAAATTAAATAATTCTATAATTAATCTACAATTACATTTCAATTCTAATTATTTAAATAAATAAAATTTACATTCAATAGCAAAATTCAATAATCTCCCGCACTCGATCTCGTCCCGTACGTTCTATTTTTTTCTCTTCCTCTCTCTCTCTTCCTCTTCTTTCTCTGTTCTTTTTGTCTCTCTCTTCAGCAATGCGCAGATAGACTCCTACGTATTTTGCTTATATAAGAGGCAAACGTGACACTGTCAGTGGCGCATTTCATAGAATGCGTCACACGCGCACGTTTCGATAACGCGTCACGGGCGCGGGGCACGTTATAAACGCGTCACTGGAAGTGGCGCGCTGCCATTCGTAGATTTAAAAATAGCCGTTACTCACTCTTATTTTTAATAATATTAATTTATTAATATTATTGATAAAAAAATGTCAAATCTGTTTAGGGTTGCAAACGAATCGAACACGAACGAACTAACGTGTGTTCGAGTTTGATTTGAAACCTATTTCGAACTAGTTTGATTCGAAATAGATAGACAGTTTCAAACTCAAATCATAGTTCGAAATTCGATTCGTTAAAAGTTCGAACTGTTCGGTTCGATTCGTTAATAGTTCGAAATAAAATTATTAGGTGAACAAATTCCACAATTCATATCAAAATAACAGAATCAAATATAAAAAATGTCAATTTAATACAAATTCATACAAAACTAAAAGTTCATTCAACAAAAATTAATAAATTTCATATAAATTCATACTACTCAAAGTCTCAAACAATCAAATAATTAATACAAATTCAAACAAAAATAGTTCGCGAACACATTTCGAACAAACTCACCATGGTTTGAGTTTGATTCGATATAATTTCGAATCGAATCAGTTTGATTTGAAATTAATTTCGAACTAGAATCAAACGAACTTTTTTTAATTTTTTTTCGAATCGAACACGAACGAACTACGAACTTCGAATATTTTTTGCAGCCCTAAATCTGTTTTATGACTTATAATTAATTTTTCCGATTCCATTTGTAACACGTGTGGGTGCGCGTGCTGGGAAGGGGGACAAAAAAGAACAAAGGAAAAACATTTATAGGGTTGTAGCTCAACAGAAGTTTGAAAGACAAACAAAAGGTGACATGCTGCCCAAATTAACGCTATAAGCCCACAAGTCTACAACCACGTTATCTAATATGGTACTTGCGAGTTGCTCTGGCCGTGCCAGCAACACAGCTTTCAATACAAATGCAACATCATTTATTTGGTATTACTAAAGCAGATTTACATCAAATTCTCAACACGACACTTATGTATTGAAGGGCTTCTGATTCGCGCAACTAAGATTACTGCCATAGCTCACACCCAGCATGTCACAGTATCTTTTATAGTAATTAATCCGGTTTGTAACACTGGGGTCCTGGCCTTTGTTGCACTCTATACCACCATTGATGATGTTGATGGTAACTCCATAGCCTGGCAATCTGTTGGCTGCCTTGTCAGCAGCCGTTGGGGTCCACTGACCGGTCATGACATCATGGCAAGACGGTTTTGGTGCCTGTGCAGTCATCCAAAACCACATCGCTGTCTTGAAGGAGATCACTGGGTCGGATGACACTAAACCGGGATTATTGACGAGGTCCGCATTGATGGCTTTTCCAGCATTTTCGTAGTTGTACTTGCTGTGATCAGTAATTAGATTTTGACATATTAGCTATCACTATACAATGTTATAAAATGGCTCTTTAATAATCTGAAATTAATATTTCTCATTTCAATCATGCTGCTTCCAAACTCCAAACTGGTCCTGTGATATCTAATAAGCTCGATTCCATGAAATTTATCTTAATGCACTATAATTCTTCTTAATTGTGACAATTTTTTGCAGAATAATATAATTAGAAGGATTGAAATGAGTGAAGAGTTTATTGGGTAAGTTGAATAGGTCCTCCCCCATAATAAAAGGGTCTATTTTTTTCTTCTCTTCTACAAAGGAATATCCCCAGGCGTATTCCCCGTCTGGTGCGCCTGCCCATCCACCTAATTAAAAGGAAAATGAAATGATAAATAAAGGTTAAATGATCCAAAAAGGCAAAGCAAATAAAATGATAAATCAATATGGGATTGTTAATTAAATGTCTCGATCAGGTCTATATCTGTCCATTTGTTTCATGGGAGGTTTCTCCAAAGAACGCAGCAAGCTCCGTCTTTCGGGTGGCTAAATCACCAGTCATGCCAAATCCAGAAAATGCATTTGCAGCCTTGATGAAAGTGTTGTAGGTGTAGAACATGTTGCGATGCGGGAGCATCTGGTTATACATAGAACTGGTAATGATTGAGCTCACACCCTGAGCCATACCAGTAGAAAAAAGCCCACCGAGTGAGCCAACAGTAAAGATCAGTATTTTGAAAGACCTCATCTTGACAGTAAACTGAAACACTGATACGGATTGGTTTGGTAGACACAGGTGATAACGGTGTTGATATTTATAAATGGAGAAAGGACGCTGCGACTGGTAACTTGCTTACCAGAATGTGACCACAAAACTGTTGTTAACTCAAGTGTGAACAAACACAGTTGAGTGAGCATCAAGTAAAATTCGACTAGAAGTTCCTTAATTGATGATTATTTTCCTCTTCAATTAATTGATTTAAAATTTTAAGTATTATATTTAAAACGATCGGACCGACTTATGTCACAAAATAAAAAGTTCATTATTTTTATAGATGGTCATAATAAGAGCACGTTGAAATAAGATTAAAGGGGTTCCAAAGACGTAAGTCCTACTCCACGGTTTCCAATTGAAGTTTTTTATTAGAAATTATTTTTGTTTAAAAGTTTAAACTTTTAGCTAATCTTTACGAATTTAGGAATTTTCAACCCACTACTCATTATAATAATGCATGTATTTAAATAATAGTTGTTAAATATATAAATAATAAAACGAGACCGAATTGTTATATACTACACTTTATATAATAGAAATAACTAAAATTATATTTAAATTTTTTATAACTAAAATTATTTTTAATTTTTTAAGAATTATAAATTTGAATATAATTTTACCTATTTCATAAAATTTTTAATAATTAAAAATTTAAATATAATTTTAGTTATTTCTATGGATGTGCATTGTAGGCTGAAAATTTTCTAAATCTATGCAAATGATTTGAAAATTTAATTTTTAACCGGATATAATAGAAACTCCGATCTAAATATTTAAATACAATCTAAAACTTATAAAAAGATTTATGTGCACAACACATAATTATTTCCTACTCAGTGGTCGGCAAAAGCTCTTTTTTTTGGTTCAATAACTATTGAATATGAAAAATATAAATTTAAAGGTGTGATTCGGACTTACACCTTAGTCATCTCTAAATAGACCCTTTAATATGTGACGTACATTTTTTTGGACCCGATCGTTTAAAAAAAAATTTCTCGTGTGAATTATGGCGTTAGTCTCAATTTCTGAGGACGTTCCTTAGAAGATGCTTGGATGCATGTAATTTGACTCATTTGAGATACGGTATGATATGTGGAAAGAGGATGTCAAAATAGCACGAGTTCATATGTGTGTTTCCAGGTTACTTCCTTGTTATTAGGCTACCAAAATGGTAATAAGTATTTGTTAAATTTTTAAGTACTTCTGTGCGAGAAAAAGATCAAGTCGGTTTAAACGCTATCTTTGACCTCAATATATAAAAGGACAATAATTATACTACAAAATATACCTCTTTTAGAAGGGGAAATGAATTTGTATGTTCGGACTTCGGAGCCTTCGGACAAATTTCGTTGCAGTCACGTTGCGTCAAATCTTGAACGGTGATCATGAAAATAATGTTAACGATATTTAAAATGAGGAGGGTTCGTCTTAATTTTTTTCTCAATCATGTATTTATTTTTATTTTTTAATAATTTAGAAATTAAAAAACTTAAATATCAAAATAAAATCAATAGATTTAATTTCTATTATATTTTCTACTTGCACATAAAAAAAATATTTTTTCATATTTATTTTATGTAAATCAACAAATTATAAAATCAACGTCTAAAAGTTAATCACGTAGTACATTTTTTATAAGATTTTGGTGTCATGTAAAATGTCATAATTTTTAATCTACATGTAAATAAAATGATCTGATTAAATCTAACAGTTTAAATTTAATATTTCAATTAATTTTGAGTTCCTAAGAACTTACAAAGTGAAGAGGCAAAAAAAATCATCATTTAAAATTTAGATACTGATAAAAGAAATCGAACCACCGTGAAAAGTATTATTCTGGCAATTTATGTCTTGATTCAGGCCGCTAGTTTTAAATCAGGGTCATGTTATTACGACAATCTCACAATAGCAGAGGAGTCTAAGTGTCTAACCCAGCACAAAAAGCAGCAAGAAGAAATGCAGCAAGGGAGTACAAAGCTATTTACTGGTCGAACCATAGTAAAAAAATTCTTTAAACAGAATAATAATACCTCGCACTGTCAATATACACGGGGACCAACAACAGCAAAAAGAAAGCCCGATTAAACTCGATCTACCATAAACAAACAAAAAGAAAAAGGGTCATTTGAACTTTCTTTTCCTAATAACATCTTCACAAATTATATCTAATTAACCCCCCAGTCACCCAGTTAAACCCAAACTTCTTATATTCCCAGAATAAACAATAATACACAATAACAACAACAAACCACTGATGGGTTGGTTATCTCAGGTGGCTTTGGAAACCTTTTGCCTCTTTTCTTCAAGTTGTGAGGCTTCGTTAAGCATGTCAACAGAATCACTTTGCATGTTAAGCTTAGAGAGCGCGACAGCTTGCATGTAGAAAGCAGTCGGCCACTCTGGATTTACGCACTGAGCATGCATTGCATCTTGAAGGGCGGTATCAGGCCGTTCACACATCAGATAACAAAGGCTACGCCTTGCATGCACAGTTGGAGAGACCATTGTGCCCACATCAATGAACTGCAGATAGCAGAATTTGGAAATTCGAGATGCAAGTCAATAATATGAAAGTTCAATAGAAATTTACATTCTGTTTTATGGATGTACTTTTCAAAATGGTTCCGAAATCAAACTACAGTACATTTCAACTACATCTTAAAGTTACTCCAATAAATATATAGCTAAAAGTAATAGAAATCATGTCTATATATTTCAAGATAAGGACATACCTGAGAATAACAGTCGATTGCAGTTTTAAAATCCTTTTCCCTGAATGCAGAGTCCCCCCTTTTCCTGGCATCCAGCATATCCCTCATCTGCTGTGTCCACTCCTGAAACGACAACTGAAATCCACCAAAATAACACAAAGAACTTAGTGTTAACAACCCCAAATCATTGGCATCAACACTCAGAACACAAGCTTAAATAAAACATATTTGTATTGCAATACCTCATTGGTCCATTCATCATCCCTGTAGTGCATCTTTACCAGTATTTCATGAATTGCTGTCATATCCATCCGGAAACAAGCTTCTCCCATTGGAGACAGCGGGTGTTGTGGGGCCGGTGGCACTGGTGGGGCTGGTGGTGTTTCCTCAAGCTTTGGAATACCAAGCATCACATATGATGGCACCTAAAACAAAATTCAAGATTGCAAAACAGCAATAAGTATACTACATTATATTTAAAAATTTATACCCAAGGATCCACGAGCAAACTACCTCTGATTTGGATTGCAGGGGCGCAAGTATGGACACAAGCTTCTTCGTGTCAGGACGGTCCCTCGGCTCATACTGGAGGCACTGGGAAGCCAATTCCACCAGGGCTGTTGCCTCTTCAGTCGAGAACTTCCCCTCGAGATGTGAATCCATTAATACTAACACATTCCTGTTCCGAATCAATTCAAGAGCCTGCCAGATACAAGAACAAGTCGATCTCATCACTTAAAGTAGTTCAATTTGATTGAGATGATTAGGCAATCCAGTAGGTCATTGGAAGTATTGTATGATCCAAACCCTGGATTTTGAACTCATTATACTGTACTGGTGAATTATACTAAAATATCAATATGTAATCCAGGTGGTACATAAGCTATAATTGTATAGGTACATACATGACTTGGGGGGATGCGTTTCCCACTGACGATATCCAGTAACACAGTTCCAAAGCTGAATATCACACTTTCTGGAGTTACCCTTCCTGCAGTAAACATAAAATATAATAAATAAACTATTATGAAAATTTAGCATGTTTGGTCTCTGCCTCCAAGTACTATATATAAATAACAAAGAGTCAAATACCGTTTCTAAGATACTCAGGTGGTGTATAAGCAAGGTTGGTGCTGTAGCTCTTTCCATCCCTGCTATTTTTCATAAGCCCAAAGCAGGAAAGACGAGGATCTCCATTCTATAAAAAAGTTTCAAAAAGTATACATTTTTTATTTACTTTTCAGTGTTTTTTAAAAAAAAAAATGAAAGACGCCAGTGGGAGTGGCGTTTTCCCACTGGCGTCAAACTACTTTAGAACGCGCCAGACTTAAAATTTTTTTTTTTCACAAACGCACCACTCCCAGTGGCGCATTTACACCGCGCCACTGGTAATGACACGCTGCCATTCGTATTTTTAAAATTTTGATTTCATCACTCTTATTGTTAATAATATAATTATTATAAATATTATATATATAAAAAACTGCATTTTCAATAACATATTTCCAGAATATAAGAATAACATATGCAACTAAGAATTATACCTCATCAAAAAGGATGCGGTATGCATTTAAGTCATGGTAAAGTGGTCGGCCCTGGGTGCTACAATACTCCAATGCATCAGCTATGTAATAAGCAACTCTCAGACGCATAGCCCATTCAAGTGTCTGATTGTCCCCTGCTGATTTAACATCAATTTTAACAAATCTAATAGTTGAATGAAAAAAATAATCCAAGTAATGTGAGATCTTATACAACAACAACAAAGCCTTTAATCCCAAATATATTGGGGTAGGCCAGAAATGAAACCCAATCCAAAATAATAGAGATTAGAGATCTCAAATATAAAAAATCAATGATAGTAATAGTGATAATGAGACTGATAGTAATGATGATGAGAATAATGATAATGATGATATGATAATAATATACTAATAATAGTAATGCGAGATCTTATATTGGCTAAAAAGATGAAACAACTTAGGCATACATTAAGGCATTCCTAAGAGAAAAGTGTGAAGACTGAATTTTTTTTTTTTACAAGTCAAATAGACAGCTTAGATTCCGATATAACCCCTCCACTATATTTTCATTTTCTTGCTTTAGTGTACATGGAAAAAACAAGCTCAGATTCCTGCATTTCATAGTCTGCTGACCATTTATATTCAGCAGCAGGGAGCATACTAGTAAAGAACTTCCATCAGGTAATTAACAACTCACAAGGGCTACAGTTTAGCAACTACTGATAATAAAGATGATATCCACATTCAACATTCACTTCTCTAAAATTATAGTTGTTGTCAATATTCTCAAAAAATAAAATAGCAAATCCACATTGGTACATTGGACCATTAAGTTTTCAAACACTAAAAATAAAATAAACCTGTAAAATTCATTACAATACACAAAATAATTTATATTGTTCAATTTACTACATTTAGACCATAAGTTTAGCAACTACTGATAATAAGTTTAGCAACTACTGATAATAAAGATGATATCCACATTCAACATTCACTTCCCTAAAATTATAGTTGTTGTCAATATTCTCAAAAAATAAAATAGCAAATCCACATTGGTACATTGGACCATTAAGTTTTCAAACACTAAAAATAAAATAAACCTGTAAAATTCATTACAATACACAAAAGAATTTATATTGTTCAATTTACTACATTTAGACCATAAGTTTTCACAATTGTTGTGGCACAACAACTTCGACATTTTGCTAATTGTGAACATGTCCAAAATCAAGACAAAGGACAAAGGTTAAAGACTTGCATCAAAATTTCAGTTCATAAAACCTGAAGCAGAAGGAGACTACACTTAGCAGGTGTACTGTTTTTAATCAATAGGCACCATATAGTAAAAAATGTAAGGACCAGGATGCATCCAGATGGAAAGGGGCACCAGAAATCTGTTTGATAATGCACAACAGAAATCCTGAAGTAACATCTGCCACCCTCGCTAGAACATAAAACCGACCAAAATCGAGACATTTTTTAAATTTAACCCATTGTGGCTATTCAGCTAATAATAAATAGAACTCAAATTTCCAATTCCAAAAACCATTCAGCTAACAATTTACCTCTTCAGCTCATTAAAGACACCAACAAAGTTCCATCAACCAGTTAAGCTAAAGAACTGTTACTGCTACCATTTGAATACAAAACGAACAAGCAAAATCAAAATATAACGAGGTAGTTGAGATTGATGATAATGAAAATGAGAATCATACAGTGAAAGAGATGCTTGGCAAGGGTGTCGTTTTGCATGTACTCAGCTACCAATAATCTCTCATCACCTTCACAACAGTATCCAATCAAATTAGCGAGTTTCCGGCTCCTTAGCTTCCCCACTCCTCTAGCCTCCTCCTAAACCCTCAGGAGAAAGACCAATCAATAACTTAAGGAATCAAGTCTACCTTCAATTCCAATTTAACAACAGATCAATGAAACAAAGACAAAACTCACAGCGAATTGCTTCGGATCAGGCCATGCCATCTTGGGAAATTTCTTTACAGCTATAGACCTGCAATTAGGAAGCTCTCCTTTATAGACATGATTAGGCGCCTTCTCACCACTTTCTGACACAATATTCGCAGCCGCAAAGCCGTTGGTGGCGGCTTTCAGCTCGGTCAGGGTGTACTCGGTGAAGGAGGGGGCAGCGCCGAAAGTAGAGGATGTAGACACGGAGGCGGCGGACGGCGCCGACACCTGGTGGAGAGTGAAAGACGCACGTGGTGTCGGCCGGTGGTGGCTGTTGTGGCTCGGCTTCTCCATCGGGTGAGTCACCGCGCGCAAGGACGACCTACAGCACCCCATGGATGCTTTATTGTAAGCTCTCTCTCTATTCTCTCTATCTTTCTCTTAACCTGAAGGATGCTGAGAAAGAGTGGAGAGTGATATGGACAAAGAGGAAAGGAAATAATTCGGCTTTTGGATGCGAGCGTGTGGGGAAGGAAAGGGGAGATCTATCTGTTCCTCTTTCCTTCTCCTACTGTTTAGCTGCTTTCTCTGTCTACGAGACTACGACTTGCCTCTCGCTTCTTCTCTTTCCGGGCTTACCTTTGTTTATTATTGCCTTTTCTAATGGTTTCTCTCGAGTTTGGTTCTTATATACGGAATTTACAAGTGATCTTATGATTTAATGATTATTATATATTGTTTGGATTGGAAGGGCTGATATATCACAACAATCTTGAGCCATTACAATGGTCTTGGCGCATACATGAAATAGAATATGTAGGATGTGTGCCATAAATCATGAGTATACTTGATATGTGTTTATTTCAAATTCGTCATTTTTTTTTGTATTTGACGAAGTTTATTCTATACGTAATATTAATTTCAGTAAAAAAAAAATCGTACAAAAGGTTTTGACTAAAAATATCAAATTTGGACAAAATTGATTAAATAGTAACGTATGACGGTTCAAAATTTTGACAATTCACTCATCAATTCAACTAAATTTGTACAAAATAAGATATAATATTTGTTTCCCACATTTTTTTGTTGTTGCTCATCTGATGTGCGCAATTGTAGTTGCGTATCATATATGATATGTAGCAATTCCATGAGACGATGACTATGTCACGTCGTCACAAATAATCAGTTATCTTTTTTTGGGTTTTTATTATAAATAATTCAATCTTACGATTAGAGTTGTTTTACCGTGGTTGGTTACCACACGAAACTATACACTAAACTATACGGTTTAAAGACAACATGGCTATCCGACGTGGCACAACATGATACGATACAGATATAGTTTTAAATCCATACTTTAATCATTTTGTGTTTAATCTTTTGAAAAGTTGACATAGCATGCTACATGGGGCCTAGATACGATACAATATGACACAGAAACACAACACGACACAATGTGAAAATATGAGTATATCCTATCATTCATTGAATATAACCTAATTGTATATGAGATCGGCTTAATTAAAATTTCTAAAATTCATAAACTACTAATCATGCATATTTAAAACCTTCATGGTTCTTGTAAGGGATCTATATATTCTATTATTTCGAATATGATAATAGGTCTTACTATTTCAATTTAGATCTTTCAATTAAAATAGATGAACTAAACTGACAGATTTTGAATTTTAAGAGTATTTTTTAAACAAATCTTATTCATTGATTTTAATATAATGATTTAAGTTGGAATAATATAATCTCTATTTTTATGTGAAAAGATATCAGGTGATACGATTAAGCACGATACGGTTGACATGATGTGTTTTATTGCTGTCTTGTCATAATCTGCTGTGTCACTTCTCTATCATTTTTAGATACAGAACAACACGACATAAAAAAATAAAAAATAATAAAAAATGAGAGAAACAAGGTATTGTATCCATACTAATAACTCAAAAAATATTAAGTTACTTAAAGTATTATAAAATGTAAGTATACATATACCAAATTTTGGCTCAACGGTTTTGTGAAACTAAAACTATTTAATTAAATAATTATTGCTATTCTAATACTGAAAGAATGATTTATTCTTTTGATGAAATAACAGAATAATAGTATTGTTTCTTTATATATATATATATATATAGAGTGGAGATAGCGTGAGCTTAAGCTCACGGAGGCTTCCGTGAGCTTAACTCAAAAAACATATTAAATGATCTTAAAATTTTAATTTATCATTCTCATTAAATTCTTTATATGAAAATCTCATGGGATGCAAAAATTTGGAGCGTTTTGAGCTTTTTAAGTCGCCGTTTTTAATTTTTGAAAATCAGCTCTAAAAATAATAATAATATATTCAATACTTGAACATCATTTTCAAAAATTAAAAACGGCGACTTAAAAAGCTCAAAACGCTCCAAATTTTTACATCCCATGAGATTTTCATATAAAGAATTTAATGAGAATGATAAATTAAAATTTTAAGATCATTTAATATATTTTTTTGAGTTAAGGCGCCACGGAGTTCTCCGTGAAACTTTAAATCACGGAAGCCTCCGTGAGCTTAAGCTCACGCTATCTCCACTCTATATATATATATATATAATATAACCTTTTCCGACGAAACCGTTGTCATGTCATTATGTTAACCGAAGAAGGTGGAAAAAGAAGAAAAGTTTGTACAAATGAACACGGCATCCAGCTTTACGTTATGGTCCACTTTGGATAATTCCAGTGGAAATTATTTTTAATCATTTGATTAAACAATAATTAAAATTCCAAATTAGGTTCAACCGAAATATCAAAGGAAAGCGCATATCAAAACATCAAATATAATATTTATATATTTTTTCATCTCTCTGTGGTTAATTGGTTATGTAAGCTTGAAATCTCACCTCGTGAAATCTAGTATAACTGTTATCCGTATCCAAGATTCCAAATATGCAAATGCAGGGGCGGACCCAGTAGTATCCATCAGACGCGTCTTTTTATCCTGATTTTTGAAAAATAGTGTTTTTCGGTAATGTTTTCGTATGTGTCCTCCTGGAAATTTTTTTGCCCCCCCTGAATTGTCTGATTATTTTTATTGAGAAAAAATATTTAATACCGTGCATAATGAAATAATTATGCAAAGATATCAAAATATAAAGTTCCTTAGTCGAAAACTTTCTTCATCAACTTGATTATCTATTACTTTGAGCTTTATTTTATTGTTATTTTAATATATAAAATGATATTATTTAATAAAAAATTTATTAATTAAGTATATATATTAAATTATTAATTTTTTTATTTAGTACCCGATTAGTTAATGGATTTGAACCCGATAAGCCATTACAATCCGATAATTGCCCCCCCTAATCAAAATCCTAGATCCGCCACTGTGCAAATGCAATCCAAAATAAAAAAAAAAAAATCCAAATTCAGGAACTTGATCCTCAATGTCATACCATGTTAGGGGTACAAAAGAAAATTCTTAATCATTTGATATTGGAGTTGATTTTAGCTCAAATTAAGTTCGATCACCTACCCGAGGCCGATTCATTCGGGAATTTGACTGGGAGAAGTTTATTAAAAAAAAACAAGGGACGCAAGCGTAAAGTTTGCCTTGCCTCCGTCTCCAATCAACGCCAAGGCCCGAGCGCAAAGCGGCGAGAGCACTTTGCTTGTTCATACTTCACGCGATATTTCTTCTTTCATCGTAGGATTTTTTTTATTCGATATACCACTGTCGGTTATGCTCCAGTAACTCCACTAAATGAAAAAGGGAACAATTTTTAATAATATATTTCAAAGATATATCTACCCTTAACAAATATTTGGAACTTACACAGCCCTCAACAGAAAAAAAAAGTATGGGTGTAAACGTCTCGGATTAGTCAGATTTTTTTTATATAGAATGTTAATCTGATTAAATATAATTAGTTTGAGCTGATTTCAATCCATAATCAATTAATTATTATTATTATTAATTATTTAATTCAGATTTCAATTTAGGCGGTCAGATTTTACGGATTAATCAAGTTTCATTCTAAAAATTTATTGCACAAAAATGTAAATAAAACGAAGTCATAATGAAAATAATTTAATCAAATAATCAAAATATACTCAATAAATGTAAAAAATAATTTTAAATTAAAAAATTTCCAACTTAATAAAATATTATATTATTTCTATATTGATATTGTAATTAGAGTTAAAAAATAAATTATTTAGAAAAATATAACATACAACAGTCGGATCGTGTTTTACTCAATATTTTTCATAAAATCCATAATCAAATTATGATTATCGTTTTGCTTAAAATTTAATATGTACCCAACAATTTAAATAATAAAATCATGTTTTTTTCGGATCGAGTTAGTCAAGTCGGTTGAGTTGATCGGACCAAACGGATTAGACTTACACCCTTAAGAAAAAATATCAGTTATTTTCCAATAAATAGAAACTGTTCAATTATTAAATATCACCCTTCAATTAATATTTTTAGTAACATTAATTAAATATCTTACAGTCTTAATATATAGTCGTAACTGTTACCCATCTTTATCAAAATTGCCAATCTTGTATTAATTTTTCAAAAAGAAGATTAACAACATTCAATTTCTCCGGTTTAAGAAAATAAACTATCCGAAGAAATAATATGAAGTGTAACTACCTGTCTACCATGCATAACTATTTTTTTAATTACGATTTTGCAAATTTTATTTTCACAAATTTTAATCCATAATAATATTAAAAATATATATTTATTGTTAATTAATCTGTTCTTATTTTGTATTACATAAGATCAGGGCAGATTTAAAGGGTGCTAGGAGGTCTGGCCCCCATAATTTAGGCAAATGTTCACGGAGATTATAAAAAATGGTTATATTGTAAAAGAATTATCGATTGGTTCTTCCTTATTATGAAAATTGATCGTCAATTTAGTCTTAAAAAAATATTTATTATGCAAACAATATACTTTTTCTTTTCCTTATTTTATATTAGTGACATTATAATTTAAAATCTATTTAGTATTGTTCTCAATATAATTATTATTTAATAAAACATTATATTATATTTTAAAATATTATGATTATTTTTTTACATCCTGCCAAGCTGTTCCTCTATAGTTAAATCCTGACTCTGCCATGTATATGACACATTATACATTATTTTGAAAAATAAAATGTTAGTTTATGTTGAGCTTAATATAAGTTGGTGTTCAATTAAGTGATGTATGTACGCATTCAGTAAATTTGAATATTTTTTTGCTGAATCTAATTGTGCAATGGCTACGTAGATGGTTCTAAACATTTTCATGTATAAAACCTGTGTTTGTTATTTGGAGTTGGAAGAGGTCGTTATCGTAAAATTGACTTCCGAATATTGTGCGCTCGAGCAACTCGAAAGTTCTAAAATCAGAAATTAGGCCAACAGACCCCAGTCCCTAGAAAATTATTAAATTATATCGGTCCATGATGATTCATGACAACTCCTCGCATACCGTGAGATTTTGACCTGGAGATCACGTGATGATGATTCATGACATCAGCCCATGATGCATGTTGCCAGGTTGGTTTGAGGCTGAGCTGACTCGGAAGGTTAAGTACTTAACAATTGAGCTCTCAATATAAAGCATGTAATAAATTTCTGATTGGATGATTCATTTTCGACCTTGCATTATTCCGTGTGTTTTACTGTCTCGCAATGGACAAAGAAAAATCTAACAAACACCGGGATGTCGGGTCTATAGGCCAAAACAGAGAGAAAAATGATATTCAGACAAATTTATTTAAACCGTCTTTGTCAGATAAATTTTTAAACGTATTTTGTCAGTATTATTATTTTTTATTTAGTTCTAAGTCTGAGTTTAAATTATCTCCATCTTGAACTGAGGGATGATATATATATATAGAGAGAGAGAGAGTTTGGCTACGATGCTATGTGTAGCACGGATGACCTGTGTGCTACGGATTATTTCTCCGTTTTTAAAGTTTAAATGGTCCATCCGACCGGTCAAAATATTTTTTTATATGAAAATCTAGTTGGAGACCAAATTTTATATTTTTTTACTATTTTTTAAAATAATTAGAAAATGACTCCTTTTGAATGGGTCATAATAATTAAATCAAGTGATTTTCTAGCTATCCTAAAAAAATAGTAAAAAAATTCAAAAAAAATATAAAATTTTGTCCCCAACTAGATTTTTATATGAATTTTTTTTTGACCGGTCGGATTGACTATTTGAAATTTGAAGACGGAGAAACGGTCCGTAGCACCGTAGCCAAACTCAATATATATATATATATATATTAGTTGTTTTCCGTGTTAACAAAGGATTATCAGCATTTTAAATTTTTAATTGTATTGTTTTTTAAAAAAAATTCCCAAATATTAAACCATAGTTTGGTAATTCCGATAGCAATAAAATTTGAATCCTTTTATTTTTCATTAGAAACTTTCATAATATATTTCAAAACAAATCAACCTCTTAAGAAGTTATCCATGCATCGATCCGAAAATTCAGATAATATTCTGACGAAATTATAATCTCCTGAAGTAATCAATTTTTTAACCCATTACAACACTGATTAACTAATGTTGTCACTGATCTAACATTATTTATTTATTGAGCTATGAGATGGTCGTTGGTCACAAATTCACAACAGTAGGAAGAGATATAAATTATAAAATATACACTGGACCCAGCATATATTTAATTAATATATCTCCGCGACACGCACACGCAACCATCCTGTCCATCCAGCCATAGAAAATGGTCGGCACCACTTTTCTTCTTCTTCATATTTTTTTGTTCGTTTGCTAAACTTAAATTGAACGACAAATTTGGCGGCTTCCTGCGTTCATAAGTATCCGATGGCATCCAGTTTCCTTGATCGGACGGTCACTAACTTATGCGCCATAATGCCATGCCACGTGCCCTTTGCGCGCGACTTGATGGAGGTGGTCCTAGCACGTGAGCGGTAATTAAGGATATTTATTCCGATCGTTTGTGCTACTTTCGCGTGTGTACCTGTGTGATGCTAGCTGGTCAATTTGCCTAGTTAATTTCTTGAACAATTGATATGGAATTATAGAGTTATATTATGAATTTATGATATGATAGAGAATGAAGCCAAGGCGAAAGCAACAAAACAAATTGAGCCACCTCACGTGTGCTGTGCTGTAAGTCTGGAAGTCTGGAACTGCTGTTTCTGACTTGGAAGAGAAATAAACAAACAATTTTCATCCAGAAAAAACAAAACAAGGATGATAATGATATTCCAAGTAATGGTATTTTATCGAGAACAAACGAAGCACTATTATTGTTTATATATTATATTAACATTGATTAATGATTCCCCAGGTCGAACGGTCGAATCTCGAATCCCACCTTATTTAATCCACTCGGCCATTGATTAACTTTTGCTTTTCCAAATGCTCGGTACGTACGCTTACGTGTCACGGGACCACCACTCGTGGCGCTGGCACCAAGATGAATTTTGCAACGTTCGTATATAATAATAATAATAATAATAATAATAATATTGTAGCTTAAAGAAATTTATTAGTGCTTGAAAAATTGAAAAAAAAAAGCACCTGGCTCAAGGTGAGAGAAACGGCATGCTTGCTTTGCTTGACGCCTGTCAAGAAAAAAAAGAACTACATTTATATCTATGATAATTGATAAATTTATTTAACAACCGTGACAGTTGATTAATTTATAATACAAAAAGGGTTAAATATCTAAGTGTTTTAGCTATGTATTTCACATCATAAATTATTTTTGGTATTATTTTTTTTAATTTTTTTTTTACTTTAATTCAATGACTAATGTGTGGTACTCTGTCTCCTCATTTAATATAAATGATTGTAATATATCTAAGATACAATATCATTTAAAAGAACTCATTTTTCTTATCTTACTATATAAAAAATATTATTATATACTTAATTCTTATTCTTCTTATTATAATTTATTTCTTTAGGGCACCGCCCAACAGGTACTAAGTCGGGATTTTAGATTGGAGGGAGGTCGATATTGGAAGGGTCAGACATTCACTACAGAAAAAAAAAAAGATTAAGGAGGACAGATATATAAAATTTTAAATTTTTTATGAAATTATACATATTTTTTAGATGTTTTTAAAAAAATAGAGGAGGAGCGGATCCCAGCCCTTGGATCCTGCCGCCCAATGGACAGCTGAAGTCTACATAATGGTGATTAAATAATGATGAAGTAATAATTGAATCGATTATATTGTAAAATGACGTCTATCCTTAAAATGTCCATAATGCTTTTAAAAACTCCCGCCCAACAGAATTATCTATTTAAACAAGAAAAGATAATTATAAAATGCGTTTTCTACTTTTCATGACTCAAAATACCAGCATAAATGGTCCATGATATAATGGTTTATCTATGGAAAACACATGTTCGTATTTTTCAACTTATAAGAATCGAACAAAATTTTAGAAAGTTTAAGAGCGAGAAATAAAGTATCTAAGGAGCACTAGAATATAAAATAACGATAAATTTTAAAATAAATCGATATTAAATTTTGCCCTTATAAAAAGTTTCAGATAAAAACAAAACTAATGCAATTCAAAAGCAAAATGATAATTTTTTGGGTGATTGAATAATTATGGTTCTTATGTTATTTAATGATATTATCACCCACCTACCGCTAACGTGTTTCCTTCGTACTTTCAGAACAAAATGCTAATATTTAGAAAATTGATTTCTCACTCTCGAACGGTCAATCATGATCTTTACATTATAATATTATTTAAGAATACAAGTGTTATCAATTTTAGAATTCTCTTGTACTACTTTTAATATTTTTTGAAGATGAACATGTAGCATACGAATAATATTGATATCTTTATATTATTTTAGGATAATCTTTGAAAAATAATCAAACGATAATAGTTCCAGTTAAAATTTAACTAATTAGCCTTTGAGCTGAAATACAAATTAAATTACATTAGCAAAATTAATTGTCAAGCCTGCATAGCATTAATTTGAAATTTGATATGAAATATCATTCTTAGTAAAATAAATGAGTCGCTAAAATTTCTTCTACAAACAGACATACTTTTATTGGTTTGTGTATGAGAGGATAATACAGCCACAAAACAAATCATATTATCTTCTTCTTCTTCTTCTTCTTTTTCTTCTCATTTTTTCCGAGTGCAACAAGTTCATTACGCAACAAAGAGAAAGAAAAAAACAACTGATATTTATGTTACTTATGGTAAGGTTTGGTGTGCATCCGTACGCGCCGATCCGGGCTAATATCATATTCACTCTCTTCAATTTGAGTGACAAAACATGACTTCCCCTTCCAAGGTGAATCCGTATCCCATATATAACAATCTCTTTACTCAGCCCCGAGAAAATATTTATTTAAACATGAATTTGCTCTCTATTTCTCATGCTTATAACTTAAAAAAACTTGACCAATATGACCAAGTTGTTCGAGGCTCTGGCAAGATAGTCTAGGTGTGAATGTTGAATGTTTCAAATTGACAATCTGGAACCACTTGACGTCCTTGTTCTCCTATTCCAAGTGCTGCTGCCTTTTCTAACTTAAATGCGGAAAAGCTGGATATATTTCCATTAATTTTTTTTAATAATGAGTTTTTATTAGTATAATTTAGTATTCAATTATGTGATGATTGCATTTATCTCATGTATCAGAATGATTTATATATGATATATTTCGGTTGTTCCTTAGTGACCACTATTTATATGTATTTTTAAGTTGGATTTCAAGTGTGAAATATTTAAATACATATATTATAATAATGGTAACTCTAAATATCCCTAATTTGTTAAATCAACATGATGAATTAGTGTATAAATTAAGTGATGATTTTGTTTCTCAAGTCATGTGATGAATGTAATCAACATAATTACATAAATAATGTGTTGGGACATATTATTGAACTTGACCCATAATGAAATGCTACAAGGATTATGTTTATATCATTAGTATTTCAATTGGTTGCTTTAGGACTGAAAAAATATTCTCCTTATATAAATAATTTACATTTGTGAATGTTATTCAACGCGATCCATAATTGACAACTATACAAATTATATCTTGATGCACGTCTTTTGTATGAAGAAGAAACATAAGTTAAGAATAATGATGTCTTTTTTTTTTCTTGAGTTGTGATATCAAAATTGGACACTTATAGAAAATAATGTTGCAAAGAACAATATATTTCTATCTTGCACCGATTATTCTAGAAATCATGTGACATGAAATGGGTTTAAGATAATAATTGTTATTGTCTAGGACCATGATATTAGTAGCGTATTTCTATCTATATGACTTAGGGATCATAATATATATTGCTAGGTGTTTTTTGTGATCTATGAACTTAGAAGGGTTTTTTAATTTCATTTCTTAGTGATATAGGTCCCAAAAGGTCACACGATATAAGAACTTAGCTTATAATCATTCTTTCATCAGTTGATGTGTTGGACATATAAAATAATATAAAATAAATTTATATTTATACTATATTATAAAAATCATATGTATTGCAAGTGAGCATTTATTCAGTGTCTAATATACCCCTTACAAAAAAAATATAATGATAAAAAAAACTTTTTTTTACTTTTGAAGTTCTAATTGTGCGCCTATGAGAAAAATAAATATCATACATTCTCAAGAGCTGTAAATGTGTTGGATATGAAGTTATTTTTTCACATTCTTTTCTTATATCAAAATAAAATTAATTAAGCAACGAAAGCTAGAAAGACTGAATAAGACACAACTGCACATGGTACAAATATACTAGCCAGTTGTATAATATTTATCATGTTAAGAATTAAAATAGATCCTGTGAATAATATGAGTTGTTTGTTAGTATTTATAGAGTATAATTATTGAACATATTAAAATATTTAATAAGGTTCGACACGAAAGAATTTTACAAAAGTTTATATATTATTTTTAGTAGTATATCGATATATCATAATTAGATGAGAATTATGTTATTTCTGGGAAAAAATTTAAATTTCAGCCATATATTCGTATGATCGAAATTAGATAACTTCTCCCCACTAACTTACACAATGAAATACATACGTCTCAGTGAGCGTAAAATATTAAATGAAAATTTCATTTTCAACTGAATATAGAAATTGTTTGCTCTTTCTTTGATTATTTTGAGAGAATAAAATATGGGAACTGGAGCATAATCAACTCCATCAATATTCACCCTCTCTTTGTTCATAAAGAAAATTCTAACCTCTTTTTGGAAATCAATAAATTTTGTCAGTCTAAAATTAGTGGAGCCTTCCAAAACAAAGAAAATGAAGATTATTTAAAGGGTTTTTGGACAGGTGAGAAATGTTGATGTTGCTTATGGAAATTATTCTTTTTCTCTCTCTTTCGTTTTGCTATCTCATGTATTGAGAATTCATTTTCACTTAAACTAAGTGTTTGAATTCATGGAGAGTCTTCTCAACTGCCCTAACAAACGAGAGAAACGATGTTTGTAGGTAGTTCTTAGTGAATATCATTAAAGGAGATTTTTATTGGTCTCACGATGTCATGTGCACATCGATCGATCGATTCCTACAACTCGTTGACATCAAGCACACATAAAAAAATACTCCAAACTATATTTGAATTTAATTTTTTTATTCAGATTTTAATCGTACACAAGATTCTTTTTGATGTCTTTGTGTTAAATTTTGAAATTATATACTAATTACGTTAATAAATTCTCAACAGTTTTCACATCAAAACATTAATATTGGATCCAAACATTGTGATTTTTGGTATCATAACAGTAGTTTAAATGACAATAAGACCGATTAAACATGACTACACAACCCAAGTACCTTAGAAATGGCGAATGAAATTAAAACAGAAAATTATTTTATTTGGGTATAAACACACCATAATGCTTGAAATACATCAAAGATTACCTCTAGCTTTAAAAAAATTTCTTACATTTTACGTAGTAGAAAGGATAAGGGATTTTTTTTCTTTCTTTTTGTCATGTTTTGTGCTTGATTATGCTGTTTATTTATTTTTTGTTGTTGTAATTAATGAAACTCCGTTATAGTTTTGATAATTCTGAGTGATATAGAAAAAAAAAGTTCTATCACATATATAACCTTTTACTTTGTAAACCTTCCTTCTCAATGTGAAGATAAAGAAACTTTGCTTATTCTCAATATCAAATTATTGTTCAGATTGAGATTTGAGAAGCCGTTCAATGAGATTTTAGTTTTTAAATGATCCAACTTTGAAGGCTGCAAAGGATTTTTTATTCAATACTCTTTAATGGGCTTGATTCTTAATGGATTCATTCGAGGTTTTTCCTAAGAATGTTTCAATTGAAATGGACGTTGTTTCACAGCTCTGACAGAACCTTTTATAAGTACTTGGGCTGTTTTTTGGGCTTCGCCGAAATAAGAATGCGTGTTAATTTTTTTTTATTTTATTTTATTTTCTGAACTAAGATTAAAAAGGAAATTTATTTATTTTTGAAGACAATTAAAAATATATTGTTTCTATAAGAACCATGAATATATTACAATATTCATTGAATTTATAAATATTGCAGGCATAAATACACTCAGATCATCAGAAAAGGAAAAAAAAATCAATAAATATATAGATATGCATTGATTAATTTTGTAGGTTTCGTATAGCTACTTTAGACATGGGCTACGTACATAAATTCTTGCTGTTTTAAATCATAATATTATAAAGTATTGTCATGAACTAATTATATTAAAATTAAATGGCATGAAAAATTTGGTTGCAGAAGGTCATATGAAGACCGAAAACACAAAATTTTGCTTGAAAGCTGCATACAATAAAGCACACATATTGTTAGTGTTGCGATATTTAATTGCATTTGTTGTCTTTTGAAATTCTTGACAAAGAAAAGTCAACAAACAAATCTAGCCATCAAATTTATATCAAACAATGAATCCAACAGCTGAGAAGATAAATAACGTGGCACCCGCAA
Source organism: Schoenoplectus tabernaemontani (assembly GCA_037127355.1). Classification (NCBI taxonomy): domain Eukaryota; kingdom Viridiplantae; phylum Streptophyta; class Magnoliopsida; order Poales; family Cyperaceae; genus Schoenoplectus; species Schoenoplectus tabernaemontani. The sequence continues at coordinate 1,770,427 of CM073749.1, read as the reverse complement.
AAAGCCTTCAAACTTGCCCATCTCTCTGGATATAAATTTATTATTTCGTCTTTTGTCAATCAATATATCAAACTTTAAATATAAAAAGAAAAATCAAAAGACTTCAATGGCTGGAAATATCATAAGAAAATTTTCGTGAATAATCCTATAGCAAACGCCCCAGTTCAAAAGGAAATCTACACTAAGCTACTTATTGTTAGAAAATAATATGTTGACAGGTGATTTATTCAATAATGATGATAGTTAACTTTGAACGAATTTGAAATTTGAAAGAATTCAAGCCACAGATAATTATCATTTGGATGCACCATTTATCAGATTAATACAGCAACTATCAGGCTCTTGAGCAGAGGTTAATTTGTCATGATAAACCAAACCTTACTTTTATAGTTTTAGTAATAATCACAAGAATCACAGTTTTCGACTAGATTCAATTCAATCAATTTCGTAATAGTACAAACAGGGCAAAATTGGAACTTTTTAGGGGATTAAAATTTGAATTTTTTTCAAGCATATTTTTTCTAATTTTTTTTTCTGAAAATATGCATAATTATAATGGCATTTAAAAAATACTTTTGGCTAGGGGAGCGAAGAAAATCATCTATTAATGTCATCAAAGCTATCCAAAATTATTTGAGATTAAAGATTTTGTTATTGTTGGATGAATTAATAGGCGACTGCAAATTATTCAATTTTGAAGAATTGTTGCGTAGTTTCACAGAATTATTTTTTTGAATAGTGTTGTGTCACAGAACTTTTTAAATAATGACGAATTCGTACTGTCAGCACGTTTTCCCTACTTTAATTTGTTTTACCTAATAAACTCCAGTATTTAAATTCCAAAATGTAGAGAAACTTGCAGTGAAGATATATTCATGACATAATACATTCCAAGAGGCTTAAAAAATTAATAAGATCTCCTGAATTTACCAGAACATCTTATCGTGATGTTGTTGGAGCAATCTCCTCCTACGTACATCTATAAACTTATAAAATATAAAAATTATTTAAATTCCAAAATGTTGACAAACTTGCAGTGAAGATATATTCATGACATAATACATTCCAAGAGACTTAAAATTTAATAAGATATCTTGAATTTACCAGAACATCTTATCGTGAGGTTGCTGGAGCAATCTCCTCCTACGTACATCTATATAAACTTATAAAATATAAAAATTATTTATATTCCAAAATGTTGACAAACTTGCAGTGAAGATATATTCATGACATAATACATTCCAAGAGACTTAAAAATTTAATAAGATATCCTGAATTTACCAGAACATCTTATTGTGTGGTTGTTGGAGAAGTTTTATAATTTTTTTAGTTATGTCACATCATCTACATTTTTCATCATTGATTTTTTCTTTTTCTATTTATTTATCTTGATTAAATGACTCATATCATTTTTATCTTTTTCATTTAAAGAGATGATATGTCTCTAAAGTACAATTTAAATACTAAACAAGATAATTCTTTGTATTTTTTTAATGAATTATTATGTAACTAATTGTAATATTTAATATTCAATATATTTTAAGCATTTAAAGAAAATATTTCTATGTCCAAATTTTTTTTAATAAAAGTTATTTTAAAAAATATTTTCATTTTATATATATGATTATTTATATATGTTCTGTTTTTTTGGGAAAAAAATCACACAGCCCTAGTTGAAGTAAATTTCAAGAAAAAACAATACCAATAAGAATGATAGAAAGAAACCTGAATTGTAATGTACTTTTTCAACCATGAAATTGAACTCAAATTTTAATATTTTCCAACCGCAGTTTACAGCAAAACAAAACTGTTTCTAGAAGTTTAGAACAGAATTCGTCTTAATATTTGACATTTCACATGAAAAGAAGAAAATATAGTCTTACTATGTGAGTATTTCACATTTCACCAGAGAAGGAGAAAATACAGCCTTAAAACTTGAAAGCTGAGAAGTTTCAGGCCGTTCGGCTTGACACGAATATATTTTACTGTCAATTCCAGAGAAGAGACGGGTAGTTCTCCTATTTTTCATCAAAAAATTTGAAATAATTTATATATGATGATCCTTATTTTTCTTAAGACGCATTAATTATGTAGTCGAATATATTATCAGAACTAGAGGTGTAAACGGCTCGATCGGAACCATTGAGGTGTAAACAATCTGATTAATTATAAACGCGTTATAGTTAAAATCATTCCCGGTTGCACTCTGGCATTAACATAGATATAATACACTCGATGAATTTTCTTGGTACCAATGCCATTTGCAACATATCAAATAATGGCTCTAAACATTCAGCTTCAGCACCACATCAGATTATTTGCGTTTTTATTATATTTATTAGCTATAGCAATTACAATGTACAAACTCAAGCGGAGTTGACAAAACTATATCCACCTCTCCTTTCTCTATAGGCTCTGTTTCAGAGTTGGATAAAAGAAAGATAAAAATGAAGATAAACTATTACTAATGAGAGGAGGTGAGTATACCCCTCTTATCCTGTATAAAACAGGGCCAGAAGATTGTATATTTGTGGATAATTTCCCTTATCTACAACAGCATATTCAAATTGCAACGATTAAAAATTTGGTGTCATAATATTAAGCAAAGAAACTCTGGCATTCACGAGTGCCCGGTAAATCTCGGTACAGCCATTCTCGGCTGTGCCGATGCACATCTCCAGTTCTTTCAACCTCTGCAGGACCTCTCTTCTCTCCATTTCCTCTCCATTGCTTGCCTGGCCTGAGATGGCCTCTTTAGTTTCCCTGCCCATCTCCCATCTCTTCTTGCTTCTCCGTCGCCACCTCAGCAGATCCACAACCCACCAAACCTTGCTCACCTTCAGAAATGGTGAAGCCATTGGTGTAGAAAACCTCACCGGGGATGCGATCGGGCACCCAGACCAGCGGCCCCAGACTGAATCAGCAATATCCCTCACCGACTCAACCGACATTGCAACAACACAGGAGAACACACCGGCTGAAGCCAAAGCCGCTACTGCCACAGAGTCGTTGATCGAAATAGTCAACATAGTATGATCAGAATTCTCCGTACTAAAACGGTTGAACCGTGAAATCTCTCTCGCTGACGTGGCGAGCTGAGAGAGCTCCTTTTCAGCACGGCGCTGTGCCCTCAGAGCCGCAGCCAAACGGGTGGAATCTTGGCGACGAACTGCCGATTGCATTTCGGTCAAGGCCTGATTCAAAGATAAGAGACCATCGCGAAAGCAGTTGTGAGCGTCAGCCAACCGCAAAAGATCTTCTAGAAGCTTCTCGGAGCAGTGGAGGCGAAGAGGCTCAGCGGCCTGGGGGTGGCTGAGGAGGTCCAGGAGAGAGGAGAGGAGGCGAGAGAGCAAGGAGATGCCATCAGAAATCCAGGTGGTGCCCTGTGATTGGCTCGATCGGGACCAGGATCGGATGGAGAGAGAGTGCTGTTCTAGAGTAGCGACAAGAGGATCGGATTCGGATCGGCAAGGGAGGCTGGTTGATCGGGATTGGAACTTTGATCTGGCAGCGGCGAGGGAAGAAGAAGGAGTGGAGGAAGAGGAGGGAGTGAAGGAAATGGAGCGGTGGTAGCCCATGTCGCGTCAACTAGGAAAATAGAACTGGCGACAGTGCATTGGATTTATTATAGGAGTTAAGAAGAGGGAGGCCCTGGAGGGATGTAAGGAGAAATGTGCGCTGGTTGGGTTGGGTGGAAGGGGGACAAAGAGAGAGCTGGAGGAAGGCGTGTAGTCGACCAAGGGAGTCACTGCATTGTGATGTCATGTGTTGAAATTAAGTATGACAAGGATGCCAACAATACAAAAATATTTCATTTCGGACTTTCGGAGCACTACGACTACGAATTACGAGTTACGAGTTACGACTTACGACTTACTAGTAGGGCCGTGAAATGGCTGAAATAGTAACGAAATAGTACTGTTTCGTTATCCGTTTTGTTTAATAAACGAAATAAAAAATAATTTTGTTAATTGTTTCGTTTAATAAATGAAACAAAAAATTATTTCGTTAACCGTTTTATTTATCACGAAATGAAATGAAACACAAAATTTCATATATTTTACACTAAAATACTCTTAACGAAATAAAAAATACCGTTTCGTTCTTTGCGCGAAATAGAAAACAGTTAATGTAGTTTCATTAACTGTTTCGTTTAATAAAATGAAATAAAAATTTATTTAATTAATTGTTTTATTATCACGAAACGAAACGTTAAATTTGGAAATATTTAGGGCATAAAGGAGTTATTTTCTTTTATGACAATTCTGCCCCGGTAAATGTTAAGTTTCAGTGAGCAATTAATACACGAAAAGGTTACTTGCTCGTGTTTTGGGGTCTAATTTACATGACAAAATTTGTTGATATCTAGCGGTCTAAATTTTAAATTTATGCCTTAAAACACAATCTTTAATTTACATGTAGCATGTGCTTTGATTTAACAATAATTCATAATTTAAACACAATAATTGTTCACATTTTTTTTAATATTTTGCAGAGAATAACTATAATTCATAATTTATATACAACTTATTAGCAAAACATAACGTACTATAAAATTTAATTAAGTAATAATGATAATTAAAATGAGATAAAATAAATAAATTAATAATTTAATTTAACAATCAAGTAAATACACATAATTAATTAAATAAATGGATAAATAAAGCATATATATAATAGTAAAATAATAATTAAATTTATGTTTGGTCGATGACTTACGTAGATAAGAAAATGTATGGTCAATTTTTCGAGTAAAATATAAGAATTCAATTAAAAATCAAATAAAGATAAAAATTTGAATTTCGAAATGAGTAATGAATCAATCAAAGTTTGGAACATAAATAAAGCTAAATCAGATTAGATATCAAATAATAGAACCAAAGATCAAATTAAAAAATAATAAAAATATAAATTTCATAATATCAAATTCAATAACTAACACAAATCATTCTGACCTAATTTAAATTAAAGGAATAATATTTATAATGAAATCTAAGATATGAAAGTCAAACACGTATCTTAAAATGAAATAATAAAATAAAATAAGATGAAATAATAATAATAACAATTTAAGGTATTGAAATTTGATGAAATAATTAACAACACTAATAATAAACATAACGATGTTAATAACGGAAATAATAATAATTTCTTAAAAGAAGAACTTAGGATTAATAAAATCTAAATTAATGGTTTAATTTAAAGAATATAAATCGATTTGTTTCGACAAACTCTCATAAATGAATCACCATTAAAATAAGTAAATTATTAAATAAATAAAAATTGAGATTATGATAGACACGTAAAGAACAATACGAATCCGATCACAGAAAATACAAACTGAGCCTAAAGTCAAAATTTTCTCCATCTTCCTTTCTTTTCTTTCTTTTATTTCTTCTCTCCTTCTCTCTCTTCCACGCTCCCCACTTTTCCTTTTCTTTTCCCTCGTTGGTGACAGATCCTCTCCCCTCTCTTTTTCCCTTTCCCCCCTTCCGATCCATGGCCTCTCAATCCCCCCTCTCAATCAACCCTCACTGATTAACCCTTCTGCTCCTTCTCGACTTCTTTCTGTGCGACAAAGAGAGAGACTCATATTCCCTCACGTCCCCTTACCCCCTCCTCCATCCTTCCACTCAACCCATCCCGCTATGACAGGCCCAAGCCGACCACAACGCTCCACCAAGTTCGGTCCTCAGATGGACCACCTGATCTACAAACATGGGGCTTACATCGCCTTTGTCCACCCAGGCCCGACCGATGACTGAACCTCGCCACCATTGGTGCAGCTACTATTGTCCGATGACACCACTCGAGTCATTGATACCTCCCCCACCAGCACCAAAATATTGAGGTGGCACCTTGGATGATGGTAGTGGTCGAAGCTCACCCCTCTCGGGTTGCCTCACCTCCGACCACCAAATCGAGCACAACCCTCAGTTGGTTTTTCTGCCTCTTGTCTGATTTTGCCCAAACCGAGCATAACTTTGGCCCTTTCCTTGTGTTGCCTTGAATAAATCATGTAACACATTTCTTTAACTCTGACCGACCATGTGGGTCGTGTGTTGGGCTGAGCTCGTGCTTCGTCTTGCCTTTTGCTTGAAAATTTGGGGTGCAACCTCTATGACTTATCTTGGGTGCCGGTTTACACTTACCGTCTTGCTTTCTGGTTACTGATTTTGGGTTGGTTTGTGGTGATTTTTATCCTTGGTACACTGGTACCGACTAGTACCAGTGAGGCAAGGATTTTGTCCCAATCACTTGGCTCGGTTTTGAAATGGCATGTGCCGCAATATTGATATGCTTGGGGGTTGGACTGGTTCGGTTAGTACTGTTTTGTAATTTGATTTATGCGCCTTGGTACACTGGTACCAATTGGTACCAGTGAAGCAAGGCCATAATTGTGTGCCTTTGATTCCCTTATTGCTCTTGCTGTTAACTGTCTTGTTATTCTAATTGGGAATTTATTTGACCTGCTTGGCTACCTAGCTCGATTTTGAATAGTTTTGTGCTGTTTGTTGCTTGTGTTGCTAATTTATGTTGCCTTGTATCACCCTACTCCTTGCTATTCTCACATTTAGCTTGCCTCTATAAGTTGATTTTGGCCGCCCCTGTTAGTGCTTGGCTGTTTCTGATTTGGTCTTGTTGACATGGCTTAATTCTCCCTGTCCTGTGCTTGTCTGTTATACTAGCACCTTTGTTGTTGTTGTGGTAATAGTTATGATTCTGGTATGGTGCTCACTTATCAGGGACCGAAGTGCAAAATCAAATAAATATAAGGGCCTAAATGAATTAATTGTGGTAATAACCCTTCTTGGAGGGTTATAAGCACAAAATAATACCTTGACGGATAAAATGGATTCGAAAAATAAATTGATCTGAACTAAATTGGCCGAAAGGTATAAGCGGGATGAAAGTATGAATTGACTAATTGACAAGTGCCGTAAATCATAAACGTGCGCAACTAATAAATTAATTTATACTTATAATGAAAGATGGGAGATGATTATATGATCTGCCTCAATAATGAAACTTCGAACATATATAGTAGTTTTAGAGACAGCCTATGATCCCAAACACATTAAAACACCAACACATTTTAAATTAAATAAAAATATTAATTAAATTTATGTTTAATTGAATTTATTTTCTTTCATTTTGATTTTGATTTTTAATTATAGTTTTATATAATATATTTTCTAATTAATGAAAATAATATTAAAATATAAAATGAGATATAATTAAATAATATGATATAAATAATTAAGGGTTATAAAATAATAAATAAAATATAATAATAAGTTATAATATAAAATATATATTAATCAATTTATATATTTTAATTATTAAATAATATTAATTAATATATATAAATATCTATTAATCAATTTCTCTATTTAATAATGGAATAATATTAATAAATATATAAATATATATACATATATTAATCAATTTCTCTATTTTTAATAAGAACAATATTAATTATATAATATTATATATTAATCAATTTCTCTATTTTTAATTAATTAATTATCCAAATTAAAATAATTGAGCGATAATGTTAAGTTAACTTAATCAATTTAAATTAAATTAAATTAATTATATTACTCAAAATAAATATAATATGATTATAAATTTCAAATAATAATACTCCCGTCTCCGAGTCCGGTACACCTTGACCTAACCAGACCCAGCGTGAATAAGATGCTCGCCAATTTAATTTATTTTGATTTTATAAGTTCCCGAATCTTATCTTGACGAGCCGATCAATGGGTACACTCAGGATGAGATGACTGACGAGATCATGAGCGTCATCGGAGACTATGCAACTTGACGCTACCGACCTGATTGAAGTATTCTCAGGTACGGTTTCCTGGAATTTGATTTCCTTTCTTCAGAATTAGGAACCCAAATAAAAAATAAAACAGTTTTTAAAATAAATCTGAATTACGGTATTTCCTGACCAACCATTGATTAGAGACCAAATTTGATATGTCATATGCATTCGGTACTTGACCAGCATTTTTGGGGTCTACCCGCATTTACATGTCATATCATGTCATATTGCATTTAGACAGGATATGAGTAGGATTCGGGAAATAGTCCCGAGATAGGATTAAATGATTCAAGTTGTAGATTATATTTATTAGAAAAATATTATTACTTTTACTAATTATTAATTAAGTCAGGTAGTTAATCATGCATTAAATGCATGAGAGTGCTGAGAGGCGGACCGGGTAATTCTCAGTTTGAGTTGCCTTGCATAACCAGACCGTTGTGGTTACGTACGGTGACCCATAGACTCATGGGACCCACCGGTCTGTATATGTACTGCGCATCTTTGCCTGTCGGATTAACCACCGATCCCGTCATTTGGCGGTTTGGCTGTGTCAGAGTGTTTTATTTTGATCAATTCTATATTTTTATTATTCTTAATATGATTTAATTTTAAATCCAAATTTGAGCGATTAGGATACCATGTCCTTCAGTGTTTAGTGTGGACGGCTATATTCGAGACTCGAATGTACTTCATGATATTATATTATATTTATCTTGCTTATTTAGGATTCTGATATTGTTCGAGAGGTTTTCTCTTTTGGCCCCTAGTTGGCACAGAGAAAGTCGGGATGCGATTCACTGACCTTAGTGGGTACAGTGTAGGCTCTCATTTGTTTATATTTCGTTTTGATACTTTTACGGGATGCGGTCCTCTGACCCTTGGTTGGTATAGTGTAGACTCCTATTTGTTTTTGATTTGTTAATTCACGGGTAATTATCTTTTTTCACGATATGGAAACTGAAGACATACTATATCCATTTGCTTCTATTTTGTAAGGTAAATTATCAGATTCAGCAGACTAGATGACGTACTTTATAGCCATTCACTCTCCTAGGGCGTTATCATCTCGGGAGCCCGAATTGTCATTTGTGCGGCATTATCGCAACACAAACATAAAGTCATAAGTTAGTAAGGTGGGTCCTAGTTGTGCCCGCTTAGGCAATGCCCGAGTTAGTAAGTTGGGCCCCGGTTGTACCCGCTCGGGATGGATCTGACATATTTATAATCTGGGTATTTATTACGGGTGTTTGACTCTCGTACCTTATATTTTATATGGTATTATTATTACTTTCACAGATTTTCTATTTCGGATTTAATTATCATTTTATGTCATTTATATAGGTGTTTTTCTCAAATGTACATGAAAATATTACTATAGTTACCCATCAATATTATATTGTATTTTAAACATCAGTATCGTTTTTTGGGTCCAGTCTAGAAAGAAAGATTAAATCTTAAGGCTGGATCTAAATCCGTACTGAGTAATTTTTAAAATTACTCACGTTTCCATGGTGGTTGTGGGATCCAGGTATTTTAGGTTCGGGATTTCCTTGGAGCGAGTGTTAGGGGACAATGCTGCGCGATGACAGAGATGCTTCGCTGCAATTGCATGTGAGCCGGGTAGTTGGATAGAATCCATCGGGTTTTGTGTTTTATTTCTTTCTTATGGGATTTTTTTTGAGAGATTGCTGCCCATTCCGATGGAGCTAGCCCTGCCGATGCAGACATTGTATACTCTTTGTTCATTCTGGACTGTATGATCATGTATTTATATTTATTATTATTTTATTTATTCTGAGATTTTTTCTTATTTTATTCATTTAGCCTTTCGTACGCACGTCTCGTCGTGCGTACGTGGCGGAATTAATTACCCCTAATCTGTTTTATTATTTCTGAGGTGTGACATACTATGTCATGGTATTACTAAAAATATTGTATTGTGTGATACTTTTTAAAGATTAGTTAGAGAATGTTATTTGGCTAGTAAGTATATTATAATGTTTGAGTTCATTAAAAGAAAAATGGTTCACAAAATATTGATTCATTTTCTGTACTAAAGCGATACATAGGTATTTGGATGCTATTACATTTTTTTTTTCCAGGTTGCTATTAAATTGTTGTTGCTAGCTAATGGTAGATGGTTCAATATGCAAAAATTTCATTCCTAGATGATGGCTTAATTTTTTTTTTAAAGCAAGACCGTTCGCCATTAGATGCATACAACAAATTCCTTAAATTGTGCATTGAATTAAAGCATAATTTAATTTTAAGTTGAAAAAAGGGAGAATAAAAAAACAAATTGGTATTATATGTAAAAAAAATATATATCTGCTCAAATATGGTTGTCCAACTTCAAAAAAAGGAAAGATTTTAACATATCCGTGAAGATTTCTATCAGATTTAGTTATTAAAATAAAATAAATAATAATGACTATTAAAGGAAGTGGCATAAAAAAATCGGAAATAATTCGACCAGGGATAAATATGTCCTTAAAAATGCAGAAGTGATCACTTGACGATGGATTATTTTGTCGATTCTAATAATTGACTCTAAATAAATTCAAACTAATCTTAAAAATAGAAGAAATTATAGATATATATTTTTCAACTTATAGATCGATTATGTTTCAAATTTTATACAATTTAATTATTTCTTGATACTCTATCAGAACATAGAAATTTTATAAGTTTGCAATGTCTATAATTTAATAGTTTTTGATGAATGAGTATAATGAAATTACGTAAAATTGAAACACCATCAATATTTAAATTGAATAATTTTCTACAATTTTCTATTTCTTGCCATTTTTGAAGTTATTAAAATGTCATTATTAAGATAGTCAAAATAATCCATTATCAATTGATCCCTCCAATATAATGAATATATAGTTAAAAGTAAATATGTAGTGGTTATTGAAATGTACACACCAATAAAAAAGTTATATAAAGTTATTAGCGCGAATATGAGTCCACGCTCTGAATATTGCAAAGGGTGCTAAAAGTAGCAGCCCCAGCTCTCCAAAGTCCAAACTTAACGGAATCGAATTAAATCCATCATGAATGCCTGCGAGCCTTTTTTTTTTGAACGTTAAAGGTCCTTAGAGCATCTCCAACTTAGCAACTTTTCTAAATATTTTATTACTATCATATCATATTTAATTAGAGAAATTGCTAATTAAAATTAACACTCTCCAATGTAGAAACTATCTCTAGATTTTATTTATGCCAAGTCATTTAATGAAAATAGAAAAAAAATAGATTTAGCAAAAATAATCTCCAATGCTAAATTAAATGAGTTGCTAATATGATGTGGCAATTAGAAATGAGTTGCTAAATTAGAAACTATGATTAAAGTTTCTAAATTAAAAATTACTTCTCCAATGCTAAAATTAAAAATTAACAATGACACATAGGAATAGAAACTTAATAAAAACTTCCATTGGAGATGCTCTTAGGCGCCTGCCAGCCTTGTCACCCAAAAAAAAAATCCACCATAAATGCACTTCGTTGGTTGCTTTATGTCTTTTTTAGTAATTAAAATAATAACAAATTGGGATACGGTAAGATTAGCTTGGATCGAGTTTAAAACTCAATTCCATATTGTTATTTTTATTTTTATTTTTCTGTTTTTTTCTATTTTAGTTTGTTTGTTTAGATATTTCATTATGTTTTAATTATTTATTTAGTTATTTTATTATATTTTATTATTTATTTAGTGATTTATAAAATTTTAAATATTTATTAGATCATGTTATTATTTTTTATTATATTTTAGTATTCATAATTAGCTAAATTATAAACCGTAAATAATAAAAATAAATTTTAATTTAAAATAAATAAAATAATGTGCAATACTAAAAAATAACTACAGTCTCTGAAATAAAATATACTACATCAACGCCGCTGATCAAATATTCTCATAATTAGCGTCGGGTTGTATGTGTCTCTGGGTCGGGTTTGATGGTGAGGCCACTCATGCCTTCTGACTTCATGTGGCTAAGTCTCCGAAACTCTGGTGGAGGGGCCGAGGGTATCATGAAACGATGCACGAGAGGCCTCATATTGGATATCAGAGGTACTGACACTTGGATTGATGATCATCTGACTCATAAGCTGAGAGTTTGACATGATATCTCCTTAAAATATGTCGTAATCATTAGTCATCAGATCCAGTATTGGGCCGTTCGTTGGAGGGTCATCGACAGTGATGTCAATATCCTCCAGATCCGTGAGAAGACATGTGTGATTAAAAAGTTATATTTATATTATTTAAAAAATATAAATTCATATTAGCTAAATTTTAAATTAACTAAAATTCAAATTGGCTAAAAAAATCACTTTGGGACGAAAGCATCGCCATGAAAATGTGTTCATGACCGAAATCAACTATCAAATTTTAGTAGATTCTTAGTTCATGTTTGTTGAACCATGACTATCCGGGCTCTTAGGGCGTCTTATCCCACCTAATAGCGTTGGTCATATACCCGACTAAATGGAACATTTCAAAATGTGTACAAAATATGTTAGTTAGTTAAAAAAAATTAATTAAAAACACAAATAAATTTAAGTTGTACAAATGCTCATCGCTTGGACCGACTGATGTGAGTGTGGTACATATAGTAATTCATCCACAGGTTCCTCCAGATGCGGTACTGATTAACTCAATTGCTCATCAGTGTTCATCCCGTATCAAATTATGGTAATCCTTATCTCTTAATATCAATCAATGTACATAAAGTGCTTGGCAAAGTCTTATGGTCGGGTCTTCGTGATAAGGAGTTTGTTTTCGTCTTGTACCCACCAATAGTACTTTTCTCACTCCACATTTTGGTATTCGTTATCTCCTGACATATGCTTGTTCTTACGATACATGAGCATGTGCTCGTAAGGCATCAAAACTGACTGAGGGACCTGTTGGTACATGTTAAACTGACATATGACTCTATTTAAATAGTAATTCTCAACCATCCAGAAGTGAATCATCTATATATGATACATCCAATTGTGATATGTAAAAAATATGAAATTAAATTAATGTAGGAAATTAAGTAAATAAAATTTGATGAATTTTAAATTTTTACACATTATGATGCGCGTAGTACACTGAAGACATATCATTGTAATAAGCAGCGTATGACATCAAATTGACGCTGCTATCACTCAATGTCTCTAATTGATCCCAAAAATGATCAAATTCTCCTTGATGTAGGATGTACTTGAACATGTATTTTGTCACCCATTTGATACTGAACGGAGAGGTCAATAGAGGTTCAAGGCCTTCCAATGGAGGCTCCTGAGTTTTACTCCTGCACCATTAAAATATGAAAATTAAATAAATGAAAGACCTCAATGTCGGTAAGTGATAATGAATTACCTCAATTTTCTAATCGAGAATCATGTTCAGGACCATATCTGAGGCAAAAGCATAGGCCTTACTATGCAATTCGCTGGTTCGAGGCATGATCGATAAAGATTGAAGTACTAGCAAGATAGTACTGTCTTCCCCCATTTGTATCAGTTTTCCAATACATTGATCATGTCATGAAGAAATATGAGATACACGGCCGGTACAGAGTATCTATTATTGTTCGAGAACATCATAGATCCAAACAAATTCAAGTAAAATGCCTATGTGTACCTATAATTAATTAAGAATTAGATTAAATTTTTATTATATTATTATAAAATTGAACTAAATTAAAGTATAAATTGTACTATTGGATGATATCGTCATCGAAGTTGGTAGATAATTCTTCAAAATTCTTCCGTAAGAACACAAATTGGATACTATAAGTCGATATCTGGAGGTACTCATTTTGTTTCCCTATGTTACTTATCTTGAATGATCGAGGATTATCAGTTATTTCCGCATAGCCGTATGGATCACCATTCAGCTCAAGGAGAATCTCCAGTGTCTCATTCCAATCTTCATCTGTGACCTCGGTTATTCAATGATGTCCTTATTGCCCAATGGAACTCAAAAGAGAATTCTAAGTAAAACTAATTTTTCTAGAAAATTTATTGGTTTTTCTGTATTTTTCATATTATAAAATTATATTAATAAACTTTAATGAATAATTAAAAATTAATATGTAAAAATAATAAAATATCACAAATAGTCAATCCTCATAAACAATAAACATCTAATTAAACTATATTACTATGAATTAATCTAAATTACTACTAACTAAATAAAATTACTATTAATTATACTAAAAAACTAATTAATCTAACTATACTTGATGGACAGTACAATAAATCTAATTACAACTGCCTAAACTAAATTATTTAATTATAACTAATAAAATAATAATTTTTTTCAGATTTTAAAAGAGGAAAACATGTACCTTTTAAAATTTGGCCAAATGAACAAATTCAGATTATTTTCCAATTTTTTTCGAAAAAATATGAAATTTGGTGCAAGAAAAAAATTATTAATGGAGGAAGAAGAAACAGAAAAGAAAAAGTGGGAGAGAAGAGAGAGAAGAGAAGGAGGGTGGTCGGGTTAAAAAAATCATTTGGAGTCAGAAGTGAGTTTTAAATTTGATGTTTTTTAAAAAAAATTTAAATAAATAAAAAAAAAACTAAAATAAATTTGGTCTAAGAAGCTGAGACTGAGTTTCAAACTACTGGACCAAGTAAAAGGCGAGGTATCATATCCGGATTTATTATTATTTTAATTACAAATAAAACTGCGTCAATGTGCGACAATAAAGGACGCGAATTGAATTATTCCACGATTTGATCTGGCTGGTTTGGTACTGAGCGCATCTAAGACTGACCTTTAATTTTTCAAATAATATATAAAAGGAAAACGAGTAAACTGAATAACTAATAGACAAAATCACTAAATTTTGTAATTAGAAAACCAGTTTTTGTAGTTACTGTGCTTTCGAAAAGTAATGAAAGCTGGCGCCATTCTCGTGGTGCTTTTTCTTTTTCAAAAAAAAAAAAAGAAAGTTAGCAAAGATTGTTGAGAAACCGTTTATTCAGTTCACAAACAATTTTTGCAAATGAATGAAGCTATGGTGCATTGTAATGCACAGATATATTCTTACATTAGCTCAAAATTTTATATTTTATGTACAATATGATCGATCCGAATCATTAAATATAATCTTCATATCAAACTCTACTAGCTAGTCAAATTTTATATATTTTTAAATTGTTTTGCTATTTTTTTGCATGAGGAGAAAATCGTCATATTGGACGATTTAGAATTTTTAAATCAAGCAATTTTCTCCCTATGCTAAAAAATAGCAAAAAATATAAAATTTGGCTAGTCAGTAGAGTTTGATATGAAAATTATATTGAACGGTTCGAATCGATCAAATTTTACGTAAAATTTTAAATTTTCAGCAAATGCATGAATGCATATGTGCATTACATCATAATCTCACTGTTTACGAATTCATCGTAAACAATACAGTATAGATCCATTCGCGACTGAATATTATGGTTTGCATACAATAATCACGATCTTGTTCATATTTAAAAAAAATCAATTTGGATATAAACTAATTCTGACGGTTTTAATAATCTCCGTTACCAGACAAAGAAAAAGAGATCTAAAACAGCCCTGAACAAAAATATTATAAGCGTGTAAAATTGGAAGTACATGTATAATGACTTGACATTGTAAAATTAATAAGATGTGGCGAGAGATCCTCAACGAGCATAAACAATGATCGGACGCATATAGAGTAGTCAATATAGTGCATGTGTCTGATGTATATAGTTGCTTGAATTTTTTTTTCTATTTTAATATAATTGGTTTTTGTACTTGTAGATCACACTCAGATGATCATTTTTAATTAATAAAATTTGAGGCATGAACCTCATCTTTTTTTCTAAAAATATTAAGATGTGGTTTTCAAATTTAAGAAAATTAATTAACGCTAGTATAAATTTGATAGAGTGCTAACTTTGGTCTAAAATTTATAATATTAAATTGGAGATTTGAGTTTTATTTTATGTTGTGTGCGCGCAGGTACAGCGATACGATATGTTCTAAAATTCTCAGAAACGAGTACAATTATGTAAATAAAATAATTTAGAAAAATAGCATAATAATATTAAAATACAATCAGTAAATTTATTTTATTAGTAATATAAAAAAATCTAGTGATAATTGAAATACATGAGTATTAATGTTCAATATTTAAGAGTAAACGGAAAAGAACAAAATGAAATATTTTCTTTATATTGAAAATAAAAATATAATATTATCAAATGGTGTGTTTGGATGTGCAAATATTAGTGGTATTTTTAGAATAGCAATACTAACTCCAATTATAGCATCAACAAAACACAAAGTTAAAATTTAGAGTTAGCTCAGAATAGTGCTCATCTACAAAACCAATCTTTTGATGGTTCAACTGATTAGCACTTCGTGAGAATAGAGAAAATAACAAAAAAAAATCTCCTGTCTCAGTTTTTTATTTATTTCTTCAACAAAATTAAACAAAAAGTGATAAATAATTAATATTAAAATAATAATTATTAGTACTAATTAAAATAAAAATTAATAATCATTAATATTGAACAAAATTATAATAACTAATGACAAAAATCTTCATACATAATAATATACAAAATAATAATCATCGTTACCAAATAAAATTATAATAACTAATAATAAACAAATAATTAAAATAATAATTAATAATAATAATAATAATTAATGATAGTGCCAAGTAACACTAAATAAACACTAATGTTAAACAAAATGATAGTAAATAATAATATATAATAATAAACACAATGATAATCATTAGTAACAAAAATGATAATAAATAATGAGAAAAAATTAATAAACATTAGTATTAAATAAATAATAATTAATAATAGTACAAATTAATAATAAATAAAATAATCATTAGGAATTAATAATAAATAATAATAATCAAATTAATAGTAAATATTAATCATTAGTTTTGAACAAAATACGGATTAATAAGAAATAATGAAACAATATTTTAATATGAAATAAAGTAATAATCAAGAAAATAAATAAATAAATAATAACAGACAAAAAAATAATTGTTAGTAAAAAATAATTTATTATTTTATTTATTCTCTCGCCACTATTCTCAAATTACCATCGAAATAATATTTTAGTAATCCAAATAATAAAAAAAATAACACTATTATTATATTTTCTGATATGTCACTAATTTTACACTATTCTCGATCACTAACCAAAAAAATTATATATTCTTATACCAATCCTTCCACCATCCACACACTCTCGAAGATAATGGGACAAACATAATATCTGTAGACATTTCACAGTTTTTGAAGTTTTTAGAGGTAAAAAAGAAAAGTTCATATTTATAATTTATAATTGTTAGAATTTAAAATATCGATGAAGTCATAAAAGTGGGGAGTAACTGAATAAACGAATGAGACTGAGTCGGACTTTATTTTTAAGATGCGATAATTTTCTAAATATACGATATGAATACGGCAATTTGACATATATTTTATATTTTTATCATATTTATAGAGTAATAACATACGTATAAATTTTAATTTTATTATCTTCTAACTATTGGATTAATTGATACTTTATATAATATTATTAATTCATAAAATTTATTACATAAGAATTATGTTTAAGCACGCAATTTAATACATTTACAATAACTCTGACCTCTTCAATGAAACCCACGGCTATTCCTATATATATTAAGATATAATAGAATTTATTACAACTAAAAGTAAAATAATGATAATTTCAGACGTAATGACGATGCAGATGTTGATAATAAATTGGCAACCGAGTACAAAGAAAGGGAAAGAAGACGAAACAGTGTCATCATCTTTTTAGTAATCGACAAAGGTTGCTGGGCTTTCACAATCTTGAAACATGGGCAGAATTACACCATATAAAAATTAAAAAATGCACAACATTACATAATTAGATAAATAAGTTTGCTTATTCTATGAACATTACTTTTCTGTAAAAATATAAGTAGCTTAAATCATAATGTTTATTTGTTTTATGTACGAAATTGTTTTAGGGTACCAAAATTTGTTGTTTTTAAACTATGGTTTTTTTATTTGCAAATATTTTCATGTTCTTACTATTTTAAGCTCATATATTATAGAACTAAAAAAAACAAATAGAAAAATTCTATATAATTCAGTTTCTTTTAAAATAAATGTATTGAGCCATCTAAATCCGTTCTTCGGATATATGTATATAAAAAAAAGTATTTCAATCCATTTTTAGACACGTTCACTCATATTGATATTTATGGGGATACCATTTGGCAATTGCTTTGTCAATGTTGGGATATTAAGAAAAAAAAGACTCTTCAATGGATCAAAATTTTTAACAATTTATAAATTTGAATGAATCACAATCATTATCTTGATTGGATCTCTTAAAAACAATAGTTTGAACTTGAAATCTAGCATGTAGACATGATTTTATATTATTCACACAATATATCTATTAAATATGTTGAAACTTTGTGTTTGTTTTACCATGTATCAAGTTACAAGAAATTTTAGTAGCTAAATACCAAAAGGTTATTTAAACTGCATTAAATTGAATAAGTATATTATATTATATTATATCTATAAAATTATTTTCCAATCATGAATCTGTTTTACACAGGCTCAACATTTCCTCTGGGCTGGGCTGGGATGGGCTGTTTGCACTCAAACCAAAAACCTGGGTCGTTTGGGTGTACTATAAACCGGAAATTAACTTCACACAGCCCAATTCTGAGATTAATAAATATCAACGAAATTAGCCCATTATTGCAAATATCTCTTCTTGGATTCTTTTTTAACATCTCGCGCTTGATAATCTTTGTAACAAAATTCAGTGAAATTGATAGATGATTATTCGTAGACATACTGGCAAGAAAACAGTTGATGGACTTTTCATAATTATTATGAAACTTCGCACAGATGTACCAGAAAACATCTCTAGCTTTCTAATGAAATAATAAATCGGCAAGAACAGGAGAGTAAACCAAGGAATTTTTTTTCCCCAGAAATAGGACTCCTCCATTCGTTTATCAGAAACAACCGAAAATTCCCTAAATGATCCTTCAATTTAAGATCGACTACTATAAATATCTATAAATATCAAGGGAGAAGCACTAACACTGGCGGGAAGAAAAAAAAACATCTTCTATAGGGAAAGACATCTAGTTTGGACTCAATCTTATGTATAGTGACAAAAATAATGCTCTTTATGTGTGAGATTGCATGTATGAAATTACTACGAAGATCGTTTATGAATGGGTAGTTTAGATTTCCCATCTATACAAAATTGTCTTGGAGCATCTCAATCTTAGTTATAAATTTCGACATAACAATTATAATTTCAAGCATAATGACAAAAATAATATCTAGTTATGCAAGATTGATAAATTATCTATCTACTTACAATTAATTTGCAATTGGCAATTGGAGTAGCATAAAATATATTAGTAAACTATTAAATACAATCGAAATGGAAAACATTGTAAGAATGAAGATTTTATGAATATAGTAATTGCTGAATTATTGACTTTGAAAATAAGATAATCCTTTATAATCCTAGAGATAATTAATTTACTCTTAGAGAGTACATAGTGCATCTTTTGATTTATTTTCTGCAGTGAGGATGAACAATAGGACAAACCCGATAATTTTTCTATACTATATTTATAAAGAGTGTATGAACTGAATTTATTCTAATATTATTAGATATCGTGTAATGATCGAATTACTTATATTTCAAATTGGGATCGATTGATTTTATAAAAATGACAGTTGACACCTCAGTCAGATTCATTTTTCTCTCCATTTCATTTGTTAGTTTTTATCATACATTTATAGGTCTAAAAAAGTATATCAAATAAATTAATAATTAATTATTACTAATTTTTATTATAAAAAAGGACACTACACATTGTACAACCTTACTAAAAAAATTATATTTGTACATTGTCTTTCATTAAATAATAAATTAAATTTATTTAAAAATTTAAGAGCTTTATAATTAATTTGGAGATAAATTTCTAAGTAAAATATATAATTTACTTATAATAAAATTAATGCTAAATATAATTATCTTGAAAATAGTTTTATATAAAATAAATTAAATATAAACTATATTAAGTTTTATTTAAAAAAACGAAAATATGCATTGTACAAACATACTAAGAAAAAAATTTCTATTTTGTATATCATTTTTTTTACTAAATACTGAATTAATTGTATTTAAATTTTTTTGAAAGTTTTTATAATTAATATAAACATAAATTATATTTAAATTAAATATATTATTTATTTATTAAAAAAATTACTAGATATAAATATTTTTAAAATTAAGACGGTTCACATAACAAACGGATTGCCGGCTAATTTATCAAAAACTGCTACGTTTTTTCTAATCGTACATGATGGGAATGTTAATATTTTAACTAATGAATTTTAAACCTTTTTCTATACAGAAAAAAAAAATGATTTTTTACTAACTGTTTCAGTGTTGGGTTCATTGTCAAAATCCGTTGTTAGTTGTTTGTCATATTGCAGGTTCCATCAATCGTGCTGATGTACAAGCACAATTATCAGCGCGACACGAAAATATTTGGTTGAATGGTTTTTCTACCTTTCATTAAAAAAAATATTTCTTAGCAAGTTAGCATGGTAACTAACTCCTGACTCGTATTAGCTTATCATAATTAAATATTACATCTTGGTATACTTTCCTAGCAACTTATTAATGGCGGCTGCCCTAATCAAACAATAAAAGAGACATCTATGATGCAAAAAAACAAATTACTAATCTCAAAATTTGACAAATGATGACAGGTTCAAGAAAATCCGTTATGTGGATGATGTGGTGTAGATTGGGTTGTTTACCAATCAATCAGAATCGCTCCATTTCAAGAGGTTGTTATCAGTTGAAATTGATGTATAACCTGCTTGAAGCTCTTATCACTTCAGCTTGAACCTGCTCTAATGTTGATTTCAAAGGTGTTAACATATGTGGGGAAGCACGGTTTTGTTTAATTCTGTTTCGTATTGCTTTCAGTCATCTGAAAACCGTACCTGAGATATTTCTAAAATATATGTTAATATATGTTGGTTTGTATACAACGAACATGACAACCTGAATGGGACATAATAATGCAACTCGTCCAATAATTGTTGGATTAATTTTTTGGATTACATGATTGAGCTGAAATGTGTGGCGAGTCATCTGGCATGAAACGAGAATTTCTGCGATGAAATTAAGAATTGTGCATGTGCAATCAACATCTGTGACAGTACTTGGTAAAAGTTTTGGATTTTAAAGAATAGTGTTCTATATATGGAATATGAACAAGCATGCATATATAGATCATAGAGTCGACGACGACAAGCACATGCTACCAGTGCGTCAACCAAAACATGTAGGCCATTTCATCAGACAGCTAGTTTAGCGTGACCTTTGGAAATTCAAACTAAATATATAAAGTTATCTCACAAGATGACACATCATTCATACCATACTAGCTATATCAATATACTTTAGCGTGATCGAGACAAGAGAAGTCTAAGAGTCTCATCTCTAATCATAGATGTTCGGAACACAAAATTAAGATAAGGCTTAGTCGGCCAGACGGCCATGCAGTTTCATTTAAAGCCGTGAAATCTTTTATGCTTTATTAAATTATTCGATGTAGATTCAAAGAGAATTGATAAATCTAGTTTAGTCGTTATCGTCTTCAATTCAAAAAAAAAGGGCAAATTTAAAGGTGTTAAGAATGGACGATTTCATGCCAGATCTTCAATTGGAATACCAGTAATTAATACACGCATCTTAGAGCAAGAAGTGAACGTTTTGATTTTTGATTCTTAATGAGTTCTAAGTTCCATATCAATATTTGACATGATGACATCAATATAAAAACTGATATGTCAAATAATGAATTAGATAATTATTGTTCTCAAATAATTTTCATTAGAGTGTTCAGTTTTTCTTTAATAACCTAAATGTCTCTAATCGAACAAACAGTGCATATTAATAATTTTAAAAACTAACTGTTTAATTTTGGCCAATGTCATTTTTTTTCGCCACTTCATTTTTAATGTTTTACCATGCATTAATAGAATGTCTAAAAAACACTTGTCCATCAAATAAATTAATCATCAACTATTTTTCACTATATAAATTTACTTAAAAAAAAGAGATATATTATATTTTTAATTGTATTTTATTAAATAATAAATTAAGTATAAATTTAAGAGTCTTTGTAATTAATTTAAATATAAATTATATCTAAGTAAAATATACTATTTATTTATAAATAAAACGCTTGACCATAATTTTTGTCAAAATAAAATATTTAACATCTATGCGTGCTAATCAATTTTGGAACTTTGTCATGTTGTCTATCTTATATCACTTGAACTTAAAAATGCAATAATTATCTTTACGGAAACGAAAGAAATTATTCCTCCCAATTGACGAGTAGAGGTAATTTTTTAAAATGCTTTAAGATTCTTTAATGCCGAACAACACGATTTAAAATATAGTGAGTTAATGTAACCATGAAAGAGATGAAATTAGAAACTAAATTATCAATATTGAATTTCTCGATATTAAATTATCAAGTATTTAATTTCTTATTATTAGACATCAATGCTTCAAAATAATTTTGCATTTATGTTATTTCAATTTTCCTTTACTTATAAAAAAAGAATAGATTCACAATTTTTTTATTAAAATTTTAATGTTTCGAATATAACACTAAAGTTTTGTTGATCTCTCATAAAGAAGACGATGACGTGATAAATGTCGTTGACGTATGAAAGTAGGCCTCTTATAAAATATAGATAAAATATTAAACATTACTTAGTAAATCATATTAATGCAATTATTTTTTTATAGTAATGAAACATATTGATAAAATATTGTGAGTAAAAAGTTTTTTTTTTTTTGAAGTAGGATATCTACTTTAATGGTGTCTAAAAGTTTTTTTAAAAAAAATGATGATTTAATTTTATTCCACCTTAGTAACTTCCATTTGTTATATTAAGACACCTTAAATCAATTAAATCACTTCTACTCCACTTGAAACCCCAAAATAACTAAAGTCAAACAACAGCCAACCTTATGTGACCTTCTGACGAAAAGAACAAATGATCGGAAATGCAGCAAAGACATAAATTCAAATTTCGAAATGACTCCAACATTTAAAACTTCAAGATTATAATTAATCAACTCATGCAGAAAAAAAGAATTAATTCAAACCTGACACAGCTTGATTAAGACAACTTGAGACAAAATCAATTAATTAGAAATAACCCAAGATTCCAAACTTATCTGAAAGCCTATCTGATCTAATTTGAGACTGATCCATGACCGAAAAGTAAACCGAAATTGACCGAATAAATAATCTGACCTGTGCGTGACAACTCGATACCCATAATTATTTAAAACTAAACCGATATGGTACCATCTCAATCGAAATCAACTCAAGGCTGAAGCTGTTCTATTTTGTTTAATTATCACCTCTATTCTCTATATAAAGGTATGGAAGACAACTTCTCATTTTAGTTGGGCATTAGGATTTCCTCAATTATATACAGAGATTTTATCAAACACTAAAACAAAAGAAAAAATTTCATGGTCATTTCCAATCTACGTTGTTACAAGGATAGCACCCTTCTTGTGCAATGTCAGAAATCTGGACCCTCATGTCATACACTGAACCGGTTCTCCAGTCAGTCGGGAGTACCGGGTGGTCGGCCCAAATCCATTTCCCGTCATATCCGCCGGTGACCACCATGCGAAATTGCAACGGTCCAGTTGGTGCTTGGCTTGTGCTCCATACCGGACCATAATCTCTTGTCATGAACCGCCAATTAGACGAACCAACCTGTTTCAGCAAAAAGGAAAAAAAAAAGAAGAATGTTTTACAAGATAGTTATTGCATTTGATGAAATTGAATTAGTGGGCCCATTTTTAGCCCAAACTTAAATTGGTCAAGCCCAGGTGAAACTTAATTTCACTCTGCTTGGTTTTGTTGGGTAGTTATAAATTTTTAATGAGCAAGGACTGTATCCTTTTTTTTGTTTTTTTCTCCTTTAAACCTTTTTATATTTTTCCTTTTAACAATGCCTAGTTGCCTAATTCACTTTCATATATTTAATAGTATCCACTTGTTACTATTAAGTAAATAAATATGACAAGATGCACTTTATTAAAATTTTGGTCGACAGCTGCTCTATGTTATTTTAGTTGAAATACCAGCAAACTGATCTCTAGTTCAGGTATCAGAACAGAACAAAATATGATCGCAATTTTTATTCATTCTTCAATAAAAATCCTAGTGATATCCTACTCCATAGTTAACTCTAGAAAACCATAGTCAAATTCAAGTTTAACTCTTTTGAGGTGACATGTTAGAAAGGTTTCTATTGGCATCTTTATCATCTCAATATATTATTTTGCTGAGACCGTGAAAAATAAACATTTCCATGGCCAAGCGACACATCAACACAGATTGAGGCACCAAAAAGTAAAACTAAAAAAGTGAATACTGTATGAAGTGCATATCTCCAATATACAAAGCTGGAGATGAGATATTGGAATAAGATCAAATAAAAAAAAAAGTACCTGGGCTACATCAACGGCCACAATGTCAGTCTGGCCTCCCTGGTAAAGAAATTTTACTGCCAAGTAATTGGGGCTTTTACTCTTCTCTTCTACTCTCAGTGATAAGTTCTTACTTCCATATTCACATGGAATTCTACAAAAATAATTCAAAAATTAAGACGACTTCTGTACAAATTAAATGCAATTTAACGAAGGTAGTGATATTCACCTCTTGTATTCGATGCCGACTGGTCCAGATTTCTTCAATTGAGGTGCCATTCCATTTTGTGCCATGGCTGTGAAAGCGGGGTTGGAAAGCACGAAATCAGTTCGATTGCTTTTGTTCAAGTCTGTCAAGATCACCTTCACACCACTAGCGGAGCATAATTTGGTGTTCTTGCATCGTATCTGCACAAATCGAATGTGTTAGGTTTGAGAAACAGAAGTTTCAATGTCAGAACTTCTAATTTTTTAGCTTAGTATGGTAACCTGGAAGCATGCACCACAGCCAACACCACCACGGTAAAGAGAGGCGCTACCAGCCACAGAGTAAAATCCATTGATATTCAAAGCCATTGATCCATACCCACAAGCTCCAGCTACAAAAAGGAGAATAACAATTAGAAAAAAAATAAATTAAAGTTACCAACTTTAATTTTTGCTTAAATTGACAAATCAAGTCATGATATATACCAGAGAAATCTTGGGATGAGCCGTAGTAAGTGGTTTTTGCCCGATGCACACATCTATCGCATGCAAGAGAAGTAGACAAGAAGAGAAATAAAAGGAGAGTGATAAATATTCTCATGTCCGAAACAGATTATGATGAAGCAGAGTAATAGCGTGGAGTAGAAGACAGGCGATTGAATTGGGGATATATAGTAAGAAGGGGTTTGTAATAATGGCTATATGGGGTAAATGGTTAATGATACCAAGTCGTGCGCTGTGGGTTAATAAGCTAGGAGCCAAGAAAACGTTGGGCTACGAGCCTACGCGTTATAAAAGAAACAGCAACACAAATGCAAATGGAAATTGAAAAAAACAGGGGAGGCGCGCCGAGGGGAGAGAGACTATTGTAGTGGCCCCCTTGGAGAGATCTTGGTGGGACTGCTTTGTTTTGGATCGTTTGATGGTTTATGCGAAGATTTGTTTGTTTCGGGTTTAAGAGTGAGAGAGTAGATGAGAGGAAGAGGAAGAGGAAAGCTCTGTGAAAGACTGAAAGAGAGAGAATTCTATAAACAGTCAGATTCTCTGCGGCTTACAAGGAATACCACATAAGGTTGCGAGTCATTAAACAATGTTAAAGTAGAAACAGTTAATTTAATTTAATTTTATATCAGTTATGCAAGTAGATAATTAAAATGAATGCCAAGTCCAATTGAAACCTTTATACCTTTGGAATCAAAATTGAGTACCTTTTGTTTGTAAAAATAGAGAGTTATTCCCAGAGAATGCATGCTATAAAGCAATTCAGAGATGCAATGCATGATGCGTATCAACCCGTATCAAATGTACAATAGACTCGAATCCATCAGACAAAGTTAATAAAAATAATTTAATATATCACAAGATGTATGGATACATATCCAAACTATATTGGAATGCAACCGTATCGAATTCATATTTGATACTTTATTGATTGGGTCTGAGAAGCATCGGGACAACATAAAAAATAGTGGTTCTTGACTTATTTAACACCCGTCAAAAATAATAAAAAATATTAATTCTAAAAAAAAAGAATAATAAGTATATCTCGGTTTGAAAATATTTTTTTGTCTGCGATCGCTTTAACCGCTACATTCACTTTGAACTGTGAACGAGACCATAAATTTAAATATATTTTGTTATTCATTTCTAAATAGAAATATATTTATTTTATTAGAATAGACAAGAAGAAATTTCAAAAACAGCAGGTATTGGGGTATGCATATATCATCGCTATTATTAAAATTGAATAATGATAGCTGTTATGGCGTACGTGAGTGGTAGATTAGTGGAAGAAGCATCTTTATTTTTTGGAGGACCTACTAATCAGTTATCTTGTCCGTGTGTGAAATTTTATGTTAGTCTATTAATTGCTTACATTTTTTGGGAGTCCATGGACCATGATACAGAGCACTAGGATGGTAGGTATTCCCTGCAAGCCAAATTTAATACGTTCGGACCGTTTTCCTTCACAATTATCTACATCAAAAATTTGCTCACACACCACACAAAAATAGTTTAAATTATTATATCCCTTCTAATTAAATATGAAATAATCATGATAATAATTTTTTAATGACATCGAAAGTGATTTTTTTAAACATCTACAACAAGTACTAAAAAGTTACAATCTTTCAAAAAAAAAATGTTTGATGTTAAGTGTCAATATTTTCCCATTTATTGTCACACTCTCCTTTTCTACACAATTATCATCACAATATAAAAAAATTAGATATATTCTTTTACTTATAAATTGATAGTATTTTAAATTTTATATAATTTCATTATAATTTGATAGTTCAACAAAAACCATCAAAATTTTATACAAGTTGTAACGGCTTCAATTTAATGGTGTTTGATGTATTATCAAACGATAATAAAATTGAATGAAAGACTATCAATCTATAAGTAAAATAATATATTTATAAATATTTTTAATTTTTAAGATTTTTTGATATTTATTTCGAAAATCATTGTTCAAATTGTCAAAGCATCCCTACCCTATCTTATGAGAGAAAAAGTTTAATCACAGAAGATGAGATAAATGACAATTTTATACACTGCATTTAATGAAAACATATGTAGTGTTATAGTGAGTAGATATCACTATAATGAGGCTGGCGACAGTTTCTTTTAGGGCAACTTATTAACGCAAATAAAAAGGACAAAAAATAATTAAAAAAACAGAGAGAATGGTTGAATCAATGTAAGATAATGATAAATATGTCAAATATGTGTATATATATGTGTAAACACATATATGAATATGTGTTTTGTGCTTGAATTTATCTGTACGTAACGTGTTCACATGTCATACGTATTGTATTGTTAAACGTGCGTGATTAACATATGAATAATTTTGACACGTCTAAATACGTACGTCTAACACGTGTACACGCACGTGTAGCACATATAAAATATTTCAACATATCAGACTTTTGAAATGTTTGTGTGCTTAAAAGATTAGTTTAATACCGAAGTAAGAAACCAAAATCACTCTAATATGTATAATATTTGTGAATATAGTATGTCAATTTTTTTAGCAGAATCACTCTAATTTTTTTATATATATTTTTCCAATTTTATTTGAAATTTATTGAATTTGTAAGTGCTATAAGTGTTGACACGTGTTAAATACATATAAATACAAACATATTTAATACGGTATGTTAGACGTGTTTTAAACATGCGTATTTGAGTTTTTTTTACTTTTAACACGTTAAAACACGCACGTCCAAACACGTGAATATATTTTGATGAGATATGTTATGTATCGAACATGTCACATACTCGTACGGAACATAATTACTATACCTACATTTATCGATACTCTAATTGAATTTCGTGACAGCATAACAGTAACAGATAACCAAAAATGTGGGATTCAGTGTCCATAGATTTATGTATTTACACTTCACAAACAGGATGACCAGGCGAATCATCCTCATCGCTCATGTATGATTCATGATGATAGGCCATGCTTTTCAATGCCTCTGTGCATGTACTTCAATGTATGGCGAATGGCGAGTAAACCAACGACACATCATGGTTTCACTGATTAAAGTAGATCCCTTAATTAAAAACAAATCGTCTAATTTAATTTGTTTCGTACGATTGGCAGTTAATTTTAGCAAAATCTAATATTCGGATTTTTTTAAACAGAAGATTGTGAATTGTACAAAAAAAAAACATTGCATATATTACGCGGAGATTTACATCCGCGTAATATTTATTTATAGTTTTGGACTATAAAACAAATATTAATTTTTCTTTATTTTTTATGCCAACTTATGTATGGGTTCCAACAACAGAGGCTGCTATTTTAACAAAGATTGAATTTGAACTCACAAATTTTTTCCGTGAGTTTAACTCAAAAATATAACAAATAATTTCTAAATCTCAATCTATGTTCCTCAATGAATCCATTATATTAAAGTTTTAATGATACAAAAACTTTCTATCTTTTAATATTTTAAGTATTTTTGGATTTTTAAAGATGACCTCCTTTTATATACAAATATTGATTATTTTGTTTATATTTTAGAGTCCTTTTAAAAAATAAAAAATAAATACTAAGAAGAAAGTTTCAAAAAATAGAGATTTCTGTCTCTCTCTATATATATGAAAAAAAGATGTGGTATTAAGTTACCTACCTTGTTATTTCTTCTTTCAATTAAATGTGTTTTTATCTGATTATTTATTCTATTCAGGCGATTATTTATTTTTGAAATGTTTCTCTTCCTATTTAGAGAGAATATGCCTGATTTGCCTAATTAAAAGGTCACAAAGTGATTTCAATTCATTCTTTTATCTTAAACACTTTTATTTATTAAAATATAATCTTATCAGTAGAATTTTCATTTTCTAACTAGGATTATTAAGTATCATAATTATAGAATTAAATGCAAAACGTGCATGATGAATTAAATAACAGAGAGTGGACAGCTCATCGCTTAAAGAGCATAATTGTCAGCACCAAGCATCAGCCCCACAGTTAACTTCGGTGGCGTTGAATCTAAATTTAGTGATAAGGACGAAAGCAGTAATTCGTTTTGATTAGGATGCCAAGCAAGAATCGTGCATTATGGATCAGACGAAACCCGAGGCGAGCATCTCCGTACTTCTGCCACGTGGTTTTATTTTTTATCCAAAATTGATGGTGATAGGTGATTAGGGGTGTTAATGAGTCAGGTCGGGTCACATTATTTATTTTTATTTTTTTATCTGATTCGAACCTGATCTGTTTAAATTAGGGTCAAAAAATCTTGATTCATATCTGACCCGATAGGTCACGGATCGATCTGATCCGTGTAAATTAATTAATTAATTAATAATTATTTTATATAATTTAAGTAATAAAATATTAATTAATTTATAATTAATCTTAATTAGTGTATAATTAGTATATATTTATGATTTAATTAGTACTAAATGATAAAATTACTTCAAAAAAATAATTAATCGGGTTGATCCGAACCTGACCCGACCCGATTCGGATAAAAAAAAATTAAATACATACCCGATCCATTTATTTTCGGGTCAGATCGAATTCGAGTCGGATCAATAATTGACACCCCTACCGGTAACAACCATCGTTAATTATTCCTCTTAAAATAATAATAAGTGGTGATTGCTTTGCCTGGCCTCAGGGCATGTTAATAATAAAAAAACAATTATAGTGAGCTTATAAAAATTTATTAAAAGAGTATTATTTTAAAGTGTAAAGTGAGGACAAAAGATTTCTTTTTTTCACATTTTTTTTTTGTTTTCACTGTGTTTTCTTTTTTCGAACATAGTGCAAATAAAAGATGTTGTTGCCTAATCATGATCTCATCTTAAGTAATACTTAAAGAGGAGGAAGTTTCATAAGAGTAGATGATATTTGACATGATGCTCACTGAATCACTGCCACCGGTGAGGAAAAGACGTGATATTTAATGTGGGAGGGTATCCAAACTTTGACAACTATGAGAACTATGACAACTAATATTTAAATAAATATTAAAAATTTAAAGAGAGAAAATCTTTCGCACGTTCATGAACGTATGAATTTATTGTATTTTAAATTTTATATAATTTGAATGTTATATAATATATCATCAAGGATAATTAGCAGTCAAAATTTTAAAAATATTTAATGAAATATTAAATATATTAAAATTATATGAAATTTGAAGTACAATCAATTTATAAGCTCGAAAACTTTTTTGAGAAAGATTTTTTATTTTTCTATTTATTTGAAAATTAATTATCAAGGTTGTCAAAAAAATTTAGTTGTCGCGTTCTATTTAATATTACTTTAGTTGAGGCGACCAAATTTGAGAAGAGAACTATCATGAAAATTAGTAATGCTTGATAAAAAAATTTGTTTCCTCATTTGACAAATTCAAAATCATGTTATTTTTTATCAATATAATTATGTTCTATTTATCTTTTATAGAAAAATGAGAATCGAGCTCCTGAAATTTAGTTGTTCTTTCTATTTCTGTTGTTACAATTTCTTGTATTCTGCAGAAAAATGGAAACTCTTTATGAAGTTTCACAAAAATAAAAATAATCTATTTGAAGTTTCAAGGAAAAAAATCTAGATGATATTGAATGAACATACCAAAATTTTAATAACTGTAATAATGAAACTTTCTCTATCCTTTGGTCGTTTCGATCAAGAAATTTTATTTCTAATCAAAATTTTCAAATCAATTATTTTGAAACGGTTGAAATTTAAAAAATGTTCTGATGAGGAGATAATGCTAGGAGAAGACAATAATTCATTAGAGAACATATAACTTGCTAAACACCACAAAATATTATTTAGTGCATGCTAGGAAATTAATTCGACTTCACCCTGACAATTTAATCCTTAAATAAATAATTAGAGATATATAATTTTAATTATATTTAATAAAATTTCACATTGAATAAAATTTTAGACATATTTTTTAAATACTAATGATATAATAATAATAATTTTTATTATTATTATAAATATTATAATTAAACACATGATAATCTATAAAGAATCATAAAAAGAGTTAGATTATTTTAAGTGTTAATTTTTCACTTTAAATATATTACACGTATTACTTTAAATGAAAAAAAATATAAATTATTGAATTTAAGTAGATGAAAAAAATTTAAATAAAATTAATGATGAAAAAAATTTAATGATGTGAGATGTGAAAAGTGTTTTTATTTCTTCATTTCTTTATGGAGTATAATCTGAAGACGCTCCGCGAACATGTAACTCACTCCAAGTATCAGAAAAGCAAAATCAATTACTTACGAACAAGCAGTAGTGTCAATGGGTGGGGTCGGATTCGGATCAGATCATATTATTTTATTATTTTTCTTGATCTGATCCAAATCAGAGTCGATTAAATTTGGATAAAATTTTTTTGATCTATATCCGACCCGATGGATCACGGGTCGACCCGACCCGTGTAAAATAACTAAATATTTATTAATTATTTTTATATAATTTTAAGTAATAAAATATTAATTAATTTATAATTAATCTTAATTAGTATATATTTAAGCTTTAATTAGTACTAAATCATAAATTTACTTTAAAAATATAATTAATCGGGTCAGGTCAGATTAACTTGAACCTGACCCGACCCGATTCATATAAAAAAAATTAAATCCATACATAATCCATTTATTTTCAGATCATATCGGGTCAGATCGAGTTCGGATCGAATCGGGTCAATAATTGACACCCAACCAGACATGCTCGTTATTTCAGATAGATAAAGCATTATTTTTATGGAGGTGAATGTATGGAATCAATATATGCATTATACTATTGTATTTTCTTCGAAAGTGGTGTATAGCTTCCGTTTCTGCTCTGGAAAAAATAAATCATATTAACTTGGAAAACGATTAATGAATGAAATTAATAGATAAATCATATCCACTTGGAAACAATTAAGGAATCAAATTAAAGGACCATAGGTTTGTGGGGCAGAAAAAAAGAAGAAGATAATATCGAGTTGAAATTTTCATCGGTTGTTTCCACTGCAAGGCAGCAACTAATATGTTGGACAATTAGGATTCGTTTGACAAATTAAAGAATAACTTTGAAGGAATGATGATTTTGAAAGAGTGATAGAATGATGTTATTTTGGATCAAGTCGAATCGTTTTGGATTTTGAGTTGTTCGGGTTCAGATCAGGTCGAATATCGGATATTTTAATCTCGATTAGTCTCGGGTCGAGTCAGGTCAAATTTGAATGAGTTAAAAAAATTAAACTCACTGAAATAATTTTTTCAAGTCAAAATCTTATGGGATATTAAATTTTATATTTTTTGTGACTTTTCTATCTATTTTTTAAATTAGCCTTGTTTAACCTAAGAAAATAATCTATTTCAGGGCTGATTCTAAAAATAATTAAAAAAATAACTAGAAAGCTCAAAAAAATTATGAAATTTAATATACCATAAGATTTTAACATGAAGAAATTATTGAGCAACTTAAATTGACCATTTGATACCTCAGGATATTAAATCTCACTCTAAAATAATATGAATTTTTTACTTTGCAAAACACCATAACACATCTCTATATATATATACACACACCTATAAGCAGAAGTGTTTTCTTTATGAGGCTTAATTTCTCTCGTATCATAACTATTTTCTTTTCTTTTCAAGTGAACATAAATAAATAGATGAAAAATGAAAATAATATTTATTATCTCTGGTACAATCTTAATAAATCATAGGATGTTGATGTTTAAATTATGATTAATATTTTTGCAGCTACGTTTCAAGATTCATAATTAAAGAAGTAATTAAACAATGGATGTGTTTTTTATGACAGCTATGTTTACATAAAATTAGACATAGTTTTTGGTTCGTTTTATATAAGATTAATTAAGAGGTCGAAAGATGAGCGCATTAAGAAATTCTTTTATGATTAACTTGATCAGTTCATTTTACGTACTCTTGGTATTGAAGAAGACAAAGTTATTATGTGACATCAAAATCATATGGTACTGAAAACACTATTGTAGAATCAACGAGGAGCAAAACTTTAAATAAGTTTGCTATTTGCATCTTTATTTTTAGGACAATACAGATGTTAATTCTATGGAGAAAAGAAACCTATGTAGCTACGTCTAGCATATGCATTTGGACTTGGTTACAGGCTTACAGTATTCTCCATAAGATATTTTTTTTGAAATCAACTAGTTATTTTAGCTCAGATATTAGAAACAGAAAAGATCTTACCACAAACCTTAAATAAATTAAATTGAAGAAAATTGACACACCGAAGAAAATAATTCTTATTCAGCGGACATATCCTGATCTTCTTTAAAAAAAAAAAAATTCTTACTGCAGGGGCGGGAGGGGATATCCGCGACAAAAGAGTTTGAATTAGAGGTATTAATGATGAGAAGGATTCAATTAACATTATTTTGGTGCTATATTAGTGTCATTAAAATTAAATATTAAATAACTATTATTTAAATTCTTAAATAACAAAACTAATTGAAGGAATATTTTGTAAATATCATCTTATATATGTATATAAAAAATTATATCATTTTAATATTATTTATATAGGCATCAAGCGTTAATAAAATCAACGAACCAAATTTTATAATTTACACACGTTACTTGATGGCTATTCAAATGTAGTTAAAATTTTATGATTTTTCATATACATATAATTGAGATGATATAGAATGCATCTAACGTTCACATTTTTAATTTTATACATAAAAAAATAAATAGGCATCATGGACACCAAAATAGTGGTAATTAGATCCCTTCTCATTAATGATTACGATACAGATTATATGAAGATATTTTTATTATTATAATGTCTATTTGAAGTTATTCCTACTTAATCCTTATATGCTAAAATTAAACTATAACAAAACGGTAACATGTGCTAATAAATAATACTAATATATTAATTATTTTATTATTATTTTAAAAATGATTGAAACACATTCCCTTCATATAAATACATCTATATTTTACTAGTATAAAAATAAAATATAACTATACAATCAATTCCAACTTGAGTTATTTTAAAACAAATAAATTAAA
Organism: Schoenoplectus tabernaemontani; assembly: GCA_037127355.1. Classification (NCBI taxonomy): domain Eukaryota; kingdom Viridiplantae; phylum Streptophyta; class Magnoliopsida; order Poales; family Cyperaceae; genus Schoenoplectus; species Schoenoplectus tabernaemontani. The sequence goes on along the minus strand of CM073749.1, from coordinate 1,736,228 downwards.
AAAAAATACAAACATCTCTTGTTAAATTTTTTAACTAGAAAATAAAATGTATTAAAAGCAAAAGAGTTAGGCTATAGTGCCACACGTAGTTAATGATCAAATTTGCTACGGACTAAAAAATATAGTTAAATCATCTTCAAATCTTGATTTATGGGTCTTAATAAATTCTTTATATCAAAATATGATGAGATATAAATATTTTCTATTTTTCGAATTTCATAAGTATTAGGTTTGTATTTTTAAAAATGGCCTAGAAAATATGTATTATTTTATTACTATTATTGAATCATCTTAAAAATTCCAAAATTAATACTTAGAAAATTTAAAAAATAGAAAAAAATTATCCCATCATATTTTGATATAAAAAATTTATTGAGATCTATATATCGAGATTTAGAGATGATTTACCTATATTTTTTAGTCCGTAGAAAATTTGATTCATTAACTACGCGTAGCACCATAGTCTAACTCAAAGAAAAAAAATATCTTGTCTAAAATAAAATTTTATATTATCTCATCCTGACATTTTGTGAAGTACTTAACTAAATATTATTCAAACATTATAATTTATGAGAAGGTAAAATTTGAGAAAGATAATAATTATAATTCATAGTAATTAAATCATAGAAAACTCGACAACTAATATAGAAAAAATAATACAATAGATAATTATATTTTAATAATTTATCTTATAGAACAAACATGTTCAAAATGATTTTTACCTGTACTTTTACTCATTTACTTAACAAAAAAATCTCATCCATATCCTATCAAAGTTAATGAAAAATATTTTTATCCATATCCATCTTATCGAATACGGTAAAAATCAAATAAATGAGTAAAAAAAAATATCATTATCACCCTAGCTTAGATAGTCAAAGTGATAAGAAGAAAGTGTGCAATGAATGATATACAATAAGTAGTTTAAGGAATAAATTGAACGGCGTAATATTTAAGGTATCTATATTATAAAGCCATACTTCAACCGAAATAGATAAAGTTAAGCAAAATTGTTGACACGGATGCTAGTGGAAGTTTTGTCATGCCACACAAATGCTTTCGCGAAAGCAGGAATAATTTCAGTAAAAAAGTAAACGCAATTTAGACTAGCAACATAGAATTATAAATATATGTAACGAAAGTCAATGCTAAACTTTTTTTTTGATGCACTGTGTCTGTATTCAAACAACGCAACTGTTATTGGAAGTGGTAGCTTGAATTGTAAATCTGAGCAGGCAGTTATCAAAGCAATTGAAATTTTAATAGGTCAAAAAATTTACAAAAAAGGGTCAAAATTATTAAATTGATCAACTGTTTCATTTATTATATTCCTTTTGAGCAAACAGGACCGTGTTGAAAATCAAAATCCTTGACCTGCTTAGAGACCTCAGGCACAATAAATTTCAAAACCAAGTTGCCAAATACCGTTGTGGACCGACAATTTTCAACCTCCCAAAGCTACTAGTTATTGATGATATTATAATGACATGTTAATTTCAGTGGAAGATAATCCTATAGAATAAGTGAGGTTTATAAATGTCCAACTACCGTAGAATAGTGGAATTGTATGGAAAAACTATATTTAATTGTATGGAAGTATGGAACACAATTATGAAAAAAAAAATAACAATTTTCTCATTTTGACGGGGCCATGCAATTGAGAAAACAGGCTAAAATATGCCATTTCCTCTTCTATTTTCGGCCTTCTTTCTGTGGACCGTTGCTAACAGAATTCATTTGGGCGTATTTCTTTTTCTATCTCTATTTCTCTTATGTTATACATGAAACTAATTGATTGGAAACTATAGCAAAGTAAAAAAAATCAAATAAAAAATATATTCAAGTAATTGAAGTTAGAATGAATATGTTTGGAAACAATTCAGGTATACTTACTATAGTTATTAATATATTATAAATGATTATTTTTTATTGTAACTGCGATGACTATGCTTTAAAAAACTTATTTTTGGTGTGTCTACACACTGCTTCATCTGCTACGTGACTACGTCAACAACTCAGCAACCTTGTTTCTAATAAACTTTGAACAATCTCCACTGTTACAATCCATTCTAAAATTTATAATAAGTGTTATTATACTGTTTTCATTGATCTTTTTTCAATTATTTTTTTACATCATTGCATTGGGAAAAAAAATACAAGGTAATAACAAGTACTGATAATCAGTGGTATTTTTAATTAAATCGAGCTAGTTTGTAATATTCACAGCTTCTTTACATTTCTACAATATAATTACAATTATTGCCTCAATATTGCAATTTAAATAAATTTTTTTTTGAGAATCAGTTTTTGATTTATTGACAAAAACAATGCTCTCCGTACGAGAGTTGTAGGTGCAAAATCAAAATGAGAAATCTTTTAGGAATATTTATTTTAGTAAAAATGAGAATCTAAGCTATCTAACATTAATTCTTCATAAATGATTTCATTCAGATTTTAAATTTGTGACATCCTACATTAAAAATGTTGTTTTTATCACTAGATTAACTGTTGATTCTCTCATTTATGAACATTTAAAATTGAATAATTCAGATTTCCATTTTTATCTCAAAAAAGGTTTGCTCCATATGGTGAGAAAGAGAAACATTGTGTTAGAGGAAATATATTGAGTTCAAGTTAAATTTGATTCGGGACATTTTAACAAAATTGAGGAATCATATACCTCACTCTAATTATGCTTACGGGTTTGTTTGGCAATGCATGGAATAGCAAAAGTAAGAATAAAATTGCTATTCCGATGAATTAATTTACCAAATGAATTTTAGACTAAGTAGAAAAGTGCGGAGTATACCAAGTTATAGGTGGTATACCGGATTAGCTCTCGCCAGAATAATGATTATTATTTGATTATGTTGTATTATATTATTATATTATGATTATGATTTATTATTATTTTATTATTATATTATATTATATTATAATTATAATTTATTATTAAATTAATATTATGATTATGATTTATTATTATTATTATTATATTTATTATTATTACTAGTATTATTATTATATTAAATAATAATAATAATAATAATAATTATTATTATATAATCATCACTATTAATATTATTATATTATTATATTATGTTATTATATTGGTTGTTATTATTATACATTATCATTACTGTTATTATTATAATATTATTTATTATTATATTATAATAAATATAATTTTAGTATTATATTATTACATTATGAATATAAATATGATTATGATTATTTATCATTATTATAGCATTATGATTATATTATGTTATGATTATGGTTATATTATTATTATATTATTATGATTATGACTATGATTATTATTACTTATTATTATTATTGTTATTTTATTATTATTTTCATATATTATATTATATTATATTATTATATTATTATATTATTATGATTATAATTATTTACTATTATTATTATTATTATATAATGATTATGTTTTTATTATTATATTATTATGATTACAACTATAATTATTATTATCATGAGTATGATTATGATTATTATTTGATTATGTTGTATTATATTATGATTATATTATTAAAATTATGATTATTTATTATTATTATGATTATAATAATAATAATTATTATTATTATATTAGTATATTATGATTATATTTATATTTTTATTATATATTATGTTAATAATTATGAATATTATTATTTATTATGATTATGGATTATGATTATGATTATTATTTTATTATTAATATATATTATTATTATTATTGTACTATTATTTTTATTATCATCATCATTGTTAGTATTATAATTATTCATATTTTAACTATTCTAATTAATAACTGCTAAATAATATTTTTGCTCTTCCTAATAATAAAAATACCATTCTTTTAAAAAGATACTATTCTATCACTCTTTCAAAACTATTCCCTTCAAAACGAACTAACACTGTATTTTGAATTTTGATATATATCCGTCTGTTCACATTTCAGAATGTCGAATCTTGTTTTTCACGCAGTTCTTCGGTAGGAATTGAAATGTTGGGTGGGAATATTTTATAATTAATAAACGACCAGAGTTTCATACAATTTAATTGCCTAAATGTAGATGCTAATCTTTTCAGAAAATGACCTCTAATCGCCTACTAAAACAAAAAATGACGTCAATCTACATAATTTCTCCACACTGCTTTGTAATCAACTCATTAGTCCATGATTCTTTCATTGTCATCGTCTTATTCCGATAGATGTTGACGACTTGATGTAGCTTTTTTGGTAAAAAAAGAATGATTTTGCTGGACAAATTTCATTCGGATTCATCGAACATTTATTTAATTATATCATATGAATCCTATACAGCTCATATATGTGTGTGACTGCTTGAAAATTGTAATTTATATATGATTTATATTTAATTATTTATAGATAGCGACATGTTCTTCATCTGATTCATTTGATTCTTAGGGTCGTGGTGTAGGGATGGAATTTTCTTCTGCTGTTGGTATGACAATTTTCATCATACGAAAATGGAGCCAGGAAAAGCAAAAGGTTGGGCAAAATCATGTTGGAAAGGGTAATAATAATATACTATTCTATCAAAAATTCAAAATCGAGTAATTGACAGAGCGGATCCAAAATTTCTACTACCCAATTTGACAGAACGGATCTAAACTTGGGTGCTCTTATAAAGACTGGCCCACCCATATGCACCACAAAATTCTTCATAAATTAAAATGACCTGTCCACCAAGGAAGCTGTAATTAATTGTGTTCTAATAGGCTTCTATTCACTATATATGGCCCATGTACCCATTTGAATTTTGAGATGTATAATCTTCACTGAGAGCTGTAAAAGGATTATTAACAATTTAACATAACTTGTATTAAAATTATATTTCTGCTCTTCCCTCCTCTCTCTTCGTCTTATGAATAACTTTACTATCTGCTCCTATAACTTGTATTACTTCAACTAGTTTAATCTGTGTACTGATAGGCCATGGAAATAGTACACAGAAAAAAAACAGGGTCTCTTGGACCTGGTAGCAAAGAACAGATGACATGTCATGTCTCAGCCCATTTCGTTACTTCTAGGCTGAAATTTTTCTTCAAGAATCCAATTTCATCTTCTTTCCTATCCTCACCTATCCGAATCAAACTTCGTTGGTGCGTACTCATAAACCCCTCCCTCTCTCGCCTCAAAATCTTTGTACCAAATCTGTTATTGCCTCCGTCGTCTCGCCCAATCTCCACCTCTCTTCGCCCGTTCCCGCATCATCTCCGTCTCCGCCTCCGCCTCCGCATTCCCTGCGCTTTCTTCCAAGACCAATTTCCCCAAAACGAAAAGCAAAAAGAAAACCAAGTACTAATAGAGGAAGTCAAAGAGGAAGAGGCATATGGAGAGGTCAGCCGTATAATTGGGCGACGGTTTGTGCAATCTCTTGTATTTGCTGATAATATCTTGGTGACAACTGCTGTTGCAACAGACTATTTGATAGACTGGAAGGATGTACACACTCCATCATGGGTCCCAGCTGATGCAGATGTCAACAAGCTTGTGCGAGTCGGTGGTGGGTTAACACCCTTCCACGTGGCGGCTGGTTATGGATAGCCACCAGCGGTGAAGGCATTGTTGGAAGCTGGCGCCAATCCTGATATTGTGTATGGGAGGGGAAGAACACCGTTGGAATTGGTGATGGAGGTTCTGACAGCGACGCCAAAAGGTAATCCAGCAGAATTTGGGAAGAGATTGGGATTGGAGGGGGCAGCGGCGGAGCTGGAGAAAGTGGTGTTTGAATGGGGCGAGGTGGCGAAGGTGGTGGATGGAAGGGGGAGAGGGAAAGTACAGGGAGTATTTAGTCGAGTGGAGGGTTGGAGTATGGGGTGGAAAAAGTAGTGGTGGGGCGGCGTGAGGTGGAAGCAGTGAAAAGGGAGTATTTGGTTAAATGGATTGATTTACAGGAGAAAACATGAGAGTCTGAGGAAATTCGGATTCTGAACTTATACATGACTTTTAGAGGCAACAAGGGACTGCAGGAGAGAAGACAATAGGTGAAAATGCAGCGCCACAGGAGTCTATTGTCGGCTGAATGATTTGAGATAAAATATCTGTGAATTTTTTGAAATATTTTTGTTTTGTTAAGCTCTGGTAGATGTAATGTTACTTTGGAAGTAATTAGGAAGGAATGCAATGCAAATTGGAAGTAATTAGGACTGAACTGCTTCTATTTTTCAGAAATTAGACTGTCATTATCAACAATATTTAGTTAATTGTTAGCAGTTCAAGGTCAATATTTATACTGAACTAATTCACTGGAGTTTGGAAAATTGAAAATAAGAAAGACTGTTTGAATTCTGTCATAGGACTCAGTTGAAGGCATTCTGGATTTAAAGAGCTGATACAGTACTGTTTGAGGTGGTATGCTACCAGAAGTTGTTCATTTTCATTCCAATATGGGGACACGGGAATGAGTTTGGTTAAATCAAAGTTAGAGTGTACAACCAGTGAGTTAATGATTTTTTATGAAAATTTAAATCTAACTCGGTTATATCGGGTTAATTTTTTTTTAACTAACCCACCCACAATCCAACTCAACTCATATAATCTTTTACATATAGATTTTTACGCGTTATACGGGTTAAACGAGTTGATATTTTAATTAAATAATATATTATATATTTTTTATTAATATTAGATAATATATTTTTTTAATAATATCACGACTCGAAGATGAGAAAAAAAATAATGATTATTTCACATTAGTTATTAATAATGAAATTCAGCTTGTGTGTTGATTAGTTTCTATACAGTCTTCTTCCAAATCAGAATAAATGAGGAGGTTGCGGTGGGTGTGGTGAACCCTGCACTAAAACAGTTAATTGATAAAAGTCTTAAGAATAAAGTAATCGCAGTTAGAAGATAAAAGGACATGATCATCATGATTAATTTGGTTATTGGAGATTTAGTTTTGAACGTCATCAATACATATGCTCCACAAATAAGTTTGAGCGATGATGTCAAGAAGCAATTCTAAGAAGACTTAGAGGACACGATTAGAGAAGTGTTTAGTAGTAAAAAAAATTCTTCGTTGGAGGAGATTTTAACGGTCATGTTGGCACAACTAAAAGAGGGTTTGAGAGAATACATGAAGGTTTTGGATATGGCGAGCAGAATTAAGAGGGAAAAGAAATCTTGAAATTCGCTGTAGCTTACGGCCTCATGGTAGCGAACATCTTATTTAGAAAGAAAAAAATCTCATTAATTACTTTCAATAGTGGTCAACACTCGAGCAAGATCGATTTTATCCTTACTAGAAGGGAGAAAAGACCAAACTGCATGGATTATAAAGTTATACCTGGTAAGTGTGTCATCACACAATACAAGCTTTTGATGTTGACTTTCGTTTTTAGGTACATGTCCAGCAAGATAGAGGTACGAAAATCACGAGAACGAAGTGATGAAAGCTTTAAAAGGATGCTTTTGAGGTATTTAAGGATAAAGTTATTGCAGAAGGACCGTGGAACACAAGTGAAGATGCGGATAGTATGTGGGATGAGATGTTGACTCACATTCGGAAGGTGACTATAAAGATGTTTAGAGTAACCAGAGGAAATAAAAGTGAACCTAAAAATATTTGATGGTGGAATGATGATGTATAAAAGACGATTAGTGAGAAGAAATAATACTACATATGTTTACATCACCACATAAGTGATAAAAACATACAAAATTATAAAGAAGCTAGAAGAAACACAAAGAAAACTCTGAGCGAAGTAAGGGGTGAGACATATACGGAGTTGTATCGAAATTAGATACGAATGATGGTGAAAATAATGTCTATAGATAGCTAAGCTTTGAGAAAGGAAGATAAGAGACTTTAATCAAGTTAAATATATTAATGATGAGACTAATAGACTTTTGGTGAAGAATGATGAGATTAAGAACATATGGAGTGAATACTTTGACAAGCTATTCAATGAAGAGAGTGAGAAAATCGCGACCGAGTTGGATGACTCATTTGCTAACACCAGCGGGCGATTGCTCGGAGAATTCAAGAGTCTGAGGTGAAAGAAGTTTAAAAATGATGAAAACAAGTAAGGCATTAGGATCTTATAAAATCTTAATTGAGGTACGGAGATGTCTCGAAAATGTAACAATAGTGTGGCTCACTAAGCTATTTAATATTATTTTTCGGTCCAATAAGATGCCTGATGAGTGAAGAACAAATATATTAGTATCAATCTTCAAGAATAAAGGAGATATTCAAAATTATACTAATTACAAAGGAATTAAGCTCATGAGTCATACGATGAAGTTTTGGGAGAGAGTGATCGAGTATTGTTTAAAAGAACTGACAACTGTCTCTAAAAATCAGTTTGGTTTTATGTCTGAGAGGTCCATTATGAAGGTGATTTTCTTGATAAGACAACTCATGAAGAGATATCGAGAACAGAAGAATGACCTATATGATATTTATTGATTTGGAGAAAACGTATGATAAAATACCAACAAATATCATGTGGTGAGCGATTAAAAAGAAACGAGTCCTAACAAAGTACGTTACCCTTATTAAGGATATATACACAAATATTGATGAAAGTATGTCAGAGTATGTGACAGTGAGTCCGATACATTTTCTATTAAAATAGAATTACATCAATGATAAGAATTGAGTCTATATATTTTCACCTTAGTGATGAATGAGATAACAAAGGGCATACAAGAAGATATTCTTTACTGTATGCTCTTTGCTAACGACGTGATGCTGATTGATGAAAGCAGGATTAGAGTCGATAAAAAACTAGAGTTATGGAGACAAACTTTAGAATAAAAGATTTTAGACTTAGAATGACTAAAATCGAATATATGAGGTGTCAGTTAAGCGAGAATAACTCAGATGATGAAAATGTTAGGTTGGACGGACAAGTAGTGCCCATGAATGATACATTTTAATATTTGAGATCGATGTTGCAGAGTGATAGAGGGATTGATGAAGATATTAGTCATAAAATAAGAGCCGGATGAGTGAAATAGAGATAAGTATCTGATATTCTCTGTGATAAAAGATCCCAAATAAACTAAAAGACAAGTTTTACAAGACGACGATTAGACCCGCGATGATGTATGACACAGAATTTTGGGCTACAAAAGGATAACACATCCAGAAGATGAGTGTAGCTGAAATGCGAATGTTGCGTTGGATATGCGGCCACACAAGGAGAAATCGAATCAGAAATGATGATATACAAGACAAACTTGGGGTAGCACCAATTCAAGAGAAGCTGGTCCAACACCATTTGTGATGGTTTGGTCATATCCAGAGAAGGCCTCATGATGCAGTAGTATGTAGTGGTATTCTAAGTCATTATGAAAACACAACAAGAAGATGTTGACCGAGACTGACATGAGAGGAAATAATAAAAATAGATTTGAAGGAATGAAATATATTCAAAGAGCTTGCTTTGAATATGAGTGCTTGGAAGACGGCGATTCATGTACCAAAATCATGATTTAGGAGTTAGAATCTAATATTAAAGTTATAGATTTCATATTGTTAGTTTTTTAGTTCCTAAATTTTAGAGTCTTAGGGTTTAGGATTAAGGATTATCTCTACTCTTTATTAAGCACGTATGTGTTCTGATCCTATAACGATCCAATTTTTTTGTTGAATTTTTAGAGTTAATATCACTAATCGGATTGAGTTGTTTATCAAATAATGTTACTATCTCTATAATCATTTATGTTGAAGTTCAAATTTTCTCTCAATTTTATTTATTACACGAAATGCTACATAATTTTGAAGTACAATTGCTCTATCTTGTTTTCTTTTTTTTTTTCTTAGATTGCCATCAATTATGAATTTTAACTTTCCTCTCAATTTATATTTATTTTGCATTAATTATGTATTCATGATTGAAATTTATATTAATTACTAAATTATCTTTATTTTTATTTCCTTATTTTTCACATGAAGATATGAATTTTTATATTTCTGAAAGACGTGCAAGATACTAGTATTTTATAATGTAAGTTCATTATACTATTATTATCATTATTATTATCATATTGTTTTCGTCACTATCATATTTATTTATTTATTTATTATTATTAGTATTTTTTTCATCATCATCATTATTATCATTGATATTTGATATCTCTGATCTTATGCTTTCAAATTGGGTTTTATTTCTAGCCTACCCCAATTTATTTGAGATTAAAGACTTTGTTATTGTTATTGTTGTAGTTATGAATAATGAATTAAAAAATTAAATACTTATCATGTTTTATAAAAGATAAATATAAGAAATAATAAATATTATAAAAAAAGTGATATATAACATCTAAAAAGTAAAAATATAATAAAAAAATACATAATAATAATAAAAATACATTATAAAATTTTAACTCTTAATAATTATTTTATTGATCACTAATAAATTATATATATAATATTTAAAAATATATATTATATATGATTATACGATTGAGTTCGAGTTAGATGAATTTCTAAAAGCAAATTCATAACTCAACCCAATAAATCGGGTTAGTCAAAATCACAATTCATACTAAACCCAATAAAAAAATGGATCGGGTCGGGTGGGTTGAACGGGTTAAACGGGTTGATGAATTTGATGTACACCCCCTAAATCTAGAGGTGGCAATCGGGCGGGTTGGGTCGGGTCGGGTTTGGGTTCGGGTCGGGTGGGTCGAGTCGGGTTTGACTTTCTGAAAGAAATCGGGTCGGTCGGTCGGGTCAGGGTTGGATTGGGTTGGGTCAATTTACATGTTGTATTTTTTCAAATCTTTAATAGATTTTGATTAGATTACAGGTCATTTGATATCGGGTCGGATCGGGTTAGGTCGGATTTAGGTCAGATCGGATTTGGGTCAGGTCGGATCAGTTTGATTTTTTTATAAAAAATTAGATCGGATCAGATTCGAATTTAGACATATCGGACGGATTTCTCGGATTAGATCGGATAGGATTCTGCCACCTCTACCTAAATCAAATCAAAGCTTATATGCCACAGCCGACGAATAATTTAGCCAATTACTGATCCAATTATGGCTTGATTGCACTTGAACACTCTTGAACACAAAGTGGACTTGAACTGCAATTTACTACCTGAAATTTCTGATTACATGCCACATTACGATATCAGACTGGTCAATACAACCAGGAACCCTTTTTTCCTATGTTGATGGCATTTCCAAAGATGATATTAACTCGAGATCAAAATTTTTGGAAACGTTTACTGTGTTGGCTGTTTTTTCTTGGCATTAAGCTGGTTGTGATATCGGACCTGTCTGTGGGATTTTGTTCAGTAAACATCTTTGTTATAATACACAATGCTGATTTATTTTAATTCTTCCATGCAAATTTTCAGATGAAAATTAAGTCAGACTAGTAGTTCTAATGAAAATTTATGATAAAAATTGTTTCAACTGAAAAACAAAAAACTTTTCTGTTCAATCTGTTATTTTGTCCATTCAAGCATTCAGCCACCTGAATTGCACAGCAATAATAATTGCTAGCTCTAAGAAGATAATGATGTGCATCTTTAACCTTTCATGTTTGGCTTAGTAAGACACTTGCAGCTTTGCCATCTTTGTATGCATTATCCGATCATTGCACATTGCGTTATGTAGAAGTCCTCGAAAATGATAATTTATGTATTGCTGATTGTCCTGCAAACATGAGCCCTGATCAATAGAAGTTTTGTTTCTGAGAAGTGAGAGCTGTCCTCCCAAGATTTCCTTCTCATTGCCTTTCATAGATTTGTACCAGGATTTTGCATTGACATGTATTCTTCAATTTCTTTTTAACAATTTGAAGACATGCTCGATGGGTAAATTTCTTATGAGCATTGCTAGGTTTGTTTTATTTTATTATTCTTATTTTTTGCTTTTGGACCTATCTACCAGAAGATATCCATTTTGTTTTTTTTCTTTTTTCTTTTTGTTTTCCCCTTTATTTTGGCTTGCAAGTTTTGATAACAGTTTTTTTTTGACCTTTTCTTTTATCTCCTCTTTTTCTGATTTTGTTTTTCAATCGAACATCACTAGGGTCATCGTCCTCTGGTTCAAAAAAAAAAAAAATTCTAATGAGGGAAGTTCTGTTGGGCATATATTGTCCGTTAATTTTAAATGCAACAATAACACAAAATGATTCCAAACATCTTTTATTAGTGTTATTATTTCATCAGAAAAAATAATTACACAAGAAACAACTAAAAGTTTGATTTCAACAGTAATCTAATCATTTTTAATGCAGTAAAGTTAACATACATAAATAAGAACATTCACACAAAGTTCAGGAAAAGGACCAAACTACATTTTTCTCTGAAGAAGTTGCCAAATAAATGAAGCATTAATTCTAGCCGAAAAACAGAGTTTAAGAAGGTTATCATACTGCATCATGCCAATAGTAACTTTGCCTCCAGAACAAGAGAAGATATTGTCTTTGGGTGCTCCATCACTCCAAAATTTTCAGAGAAATAGTGGAAGTTTTCGAATTCTGCTGTACTTTCAGCTGTTTGCACCAATATCTTCTCCATTCCAGCTTCTTTAAAATATTGGATCCAAGAATTATTTGTCTTCATTATCCATATTACTAGCTCAATTACACGTCTCCTTAGGCATGGAATTGTCGCATTTGGGTAAATATTCTCTCTCAGAATTGACTTAATCCTTCCAACAACAGCGATCGTCATGAATTCGTCCATTCTTGTTAATTTAGAGATCTGCACACAAAGTCCAACAGATGCCTCGAGTACATTTTTGTCAATACCATGGGACATGATGTTCTTCAAAACCTTCATGAATTTAAATTTAAATTTGTCATTTTAAATAGTATTACTGAGTTGTTTTAAATTCTCAAGTTTCAAGACTTTACAAACATGAAAATACGTGCTTCTTTTGTGATCAAATGGTGATTATATTCTGAACTGTGCTCATTTAGCGGCTGTTTTTTTTTTGCGCGTGACAAGGTATTTGGCAGAATTTTTTAAAGAGATCTGAAACAGTTTTAATTGCTAAATTGAACTAATAAATCTATACTATACTGGTACATGCAGGTTCTTTTTCTTTAATCAGTTGGTCTGCTGGTAAATCAGCAGGACACGCATCAAATTATCTAACTTCTGATTTATTGTCTAGCTGAATCGGATCTCACTTGGTTTATTGATAGGGACCTACAAAACCACCTATGTAAGGAAGTAAATTGAATAACAGATAGAATAAGTTTACCAAAGGCAATGCAGTGTTGACTTGCTTAAGGTTCGCATGCCATTCTATTCCAGAGTATGCACACATGTTCCTTAGAATCTTCATAGCAGTAGTAGACTGATGATCCTCTCTGTTAAGGATAACAATGAGTTTTTGAACAATATCTGCATTCTCCTTTAAGGTTACAGAACATATTACGTTGCTTAGTGTCAGCATTACCAATGCATCTCCAGCTTTTGAACAGAGCTTGTGATAATTGATAAAGATAGATAGAAGCAGCCGGGTAATCCCGTCTGTGCTTCCTATTTTCTTCTGTGCAGCCTCGTCCATTGAGAGAGCTGTCAGAATCTTGATCACAAGTCTCAAGAGCACATATTCAGTGCTGCTGCCGTATATCAAGATGTCTCTCAAATTGTTCACTATGCTAGAAATCTGAGAGACATCCCGTCTAAGTATTTGACCCTCTTTCCCATTTGTACTGACAATTTTTTCCAATAACGTCAGTGATCTTTTAACCATCGTGAATTTAACCTTACCATCGACATTAAGAGTATTCCTACGAAGTTTCGTGAAATCTACAATTTTAGATAGGACAACAGAATTTTTAGTAATCTTCAAGCAATTCAATGGGTTGCTTGCAAGATTTATGAGAATTTTTAAACCAAGTGAGTTCAGCTCTGGTAAAGTTTTCCTATTAAAATCGTCTCTTGCTCGAGTAGTGAGCTAATGCAATCCATTGCTTCTGGAATGTCCTTGATATGGAGCTTACTTGCAAGACTTGAAACAATTTTTGCTACAAAAATTCGAATTGCCTCTTCACCATGATCATGCCAGCTAAGCATCTTGATCAGTCTATCAATTGTTTCTGTTGAAGTTAGGATACTGTGACAAGTGTCCTGTGAATACTTATCATGACTGATCAAACCGTTTAGTATACGAACAGCTATGAGCTGATCACCTTGAGAATTTGAAACAAGTAGCCCTTGTGCAAAGGTGATCAAATCTAGATCAAGGGCATGAAACACACTACCTTTGGTGAGTTTCCAGTAGGTCTCGTGAAAGAAACGCCGTAACGATACCACTCCGGATGTCCCAAAACCACATTCGTCACGCACTTTCTCTATAATCTTTAAATGAGACACTGTCCAAAACCAATATGCCTTTTCTATCAGATATAATAATGAATGTGTAAGAGCAACTGTGTAGAAGATGTTCAAAGCTGTTGTCATATTTCTCTGCCCAACGTACTCACTATAACCCTGTTTCACCAGGCGCATTATGGAGAATGTGATGGACATGCTTGCAAACAAGAATTGTAATAATGTGATGATAATTCCAATTTTGCCAGAAATGGCTTTTGCTGCTTGAAAGAAGAAGCGTGACTCGAGCTGATGGTTGCGACTGAAAATCCCTGTGCCAATGATAAAAATAATGGCCGCCACAAACCAGAAATCAATACTCTTTAACATTGAGGCAAAACCACCTAGCAGGACCACTGTGGCCCAGATGAATAAGAGTATATGGATCCCACTCAGAGTTTTATCCAAGATCACAAGTCTGAGGGCGAAATCAATCAACTGCTTTTCTGGCCTTGGATATGGACAATAAGACTCACTTGTATTATTCCTTCTGGTCAGAATCCCACTCGAATAAGTGGCACCCCAGTCGTCAGAATACTCTATTGTTTCATTCTTGCTGATACCAAGAAGAGATCCGGAAGAACTTGATAATTTTTTTCCCTTCTTGTATTTGCGTAAGGTGGGTGAATAATACAGAGAGCTTAAAGGAACAGGGCTCGAGATGCCATTTATTTTTTGGGTTAATCCAGAATTTGAGAGAGCAGGACTACCTGGCAAGGAGTTGTCTGGATTATCAGATTCGGCTACGATCTCCGTGTTGCTATCACTTGCCAATATCGTTAACAAAACTTCAGAAAGGTGTTTCAGCTCTGCTGAACTCGTCATTGGATCATCATTTTCTGATATGATCTCTTTCTCCATCTCCATCTCCATCTCCATCTTGCTCCGTGTCGCTCTGAGTAACTCTCTTTAATATGAAATGAGTATTTTTTTTTTCAAGAACAGGATGGTCCGTATTTTCTTTGGTCAAAATCATAGTTAAAAATGCAATCATTGAAAGCTTAATCTAAACAAAACAGGAAGGTAACAATTGGCCCACAAAAAGAAAAAGCTCAGAAACCTAGGTGCCGGAAGATTTTTAAAAGAATTGGGAAATATAATAGATCTTGACTTAGGTGCTATAGGTTCACAAGTCGTCAGGACGGATTGGGAATTTTGATCAGGAAACAGTAATCAAATTTAGTAATTTATCGAGTTTAAATTTATTAACTAATTGATTGATATATAATATAAATTTTATTAAATAAAAATATTAAAATAATATTTTTTTGTATATTCAAAATAATAAATAATTATTACGATAAAGACAAATTTTCTTTAATACTTCATATTTTAAAATTTTTACATAATTATTTTATTATTCATAATGTTTAATATTTTTTTCTCAATTAAAATTAATCAGACAATTCAGAAGGAATCAAAAATTTAATCTGAAAATATCAAATTAACAAAACTTTATCTTAAAAAAACTACTTTTTAAAATTCAGAAGGATCAGTTGTTGACCCCCTGATTGCACTTACATCCGCCCCGCCAGTCCTTCAAAACTTTCTATTCCTAAAAATAAGCATGCTTCGAAGACACACTGAGTGCCGATTGTTTTATCAGTGACAAAATGAAAAGATCAATTCACGGGTCTAACAGTTGATAATTAATTTTTACGAATTTAACAAAACAAAACAGTAAATCCGTCTCTGAGTCCTGACAGAATCCGCGTTTCCCTCCGGCCTCTTTCTTTTCGTTTTTCTCCTTTCCATGCGTCTTCTCTTTTCTCGTACATCTTTCGAATTAAGTTCCCAGTGTGCTTTTCAAGATCGCTGTAGAAATTCTAGCCGGAGACGGAGGCCCGGAGCAATTGGGATCACCTTGCGAGGCCGTGCCTCATCATTTCTTTGAATAGTGTTTGGGATACGTGAAATCAATGATTTTAAATGTGAATTTTAATATATGTAGCTACTACATACTACATATGCGGTATGCAATCGTATATGTGGATTTCTGTACGGGACTATATATACGGTTCAATTATAAATAATCTATTTTATACTATGCATTCTAACTAAATACAATAAAAAAGAACCCATATGGTGCTGGATACGTGTACATGAGCTCCATAGTTCGAATCTAGTGTATTAAAATCGGGACGGGTCGGGTCGGGTCGGGTCGGGACGGATTATGGCAGATTGCCGGGTTTTGGCGGGACAGGTCGGGATGGGTTTGGACGGGTTCATTTTGGGGGTTTGGTCGCGACCTGTTCTAGACCCGTCGGGTCGGACGGGTCGGGAACGGGACGGGTCGGCGAGTCAAACGTTATAACGGTTCAGTAAATCGTTGCAATGGTTCAATAAATCGTTGCAACGATTTATGAACCGTTATAACGATTTACTGAACCATTATAACGATTCAGAAACCGTTACAACGGTTCAGGCACTGATATGACTCAAAATAAATTGAAATAAAATTTTAAATGAAATAATTTAAGTAAAAAATTAAATAAAATCTTAAAGAATTAGAATAAAATGATAAAATATTCTTATCTAGTTATAGCATTTGTTATTTTTAAAATTTAGTATGTTCGGAATAAATTGATGAACATAAATTTAATTTAATACCATTTTATATACCCTCATTATGCAGTGAAGAACTCCAAATATTTTTATTTAATGTGAATTCTATAAAAAGGATTGTAGAGGACTGCTAGTTAGTTAACGTGTGTATCCCTCTATCTCTGTCTTTGGATTTGGATACTATATTATGCTATGGTGCTAGGTGTAAGGGCGGGTTGGACGGGTCGGGTCGGGTTTAGCACGATTTTTTTTCAAATTTTTTTGCCCGTGCCCCGTGCTAGACCCGCCAGTTCTAACGGGGCACGAGTCTGACGGGTTTGAGCACGGGTCGGGTCGGGGCGGGTCGCGGGGACGGGTTCTGCGGGTCGGGTTTTTCCCGGGCGGGTTTTTTTTAACACACTATTCGAATCCCACCATTTAGACAGATTTTGCTGTGCGTTAGAAGAAAAGTGGTCTCACGGATCTTCTATGGCATCGTTGTGCGTTTAGCTCTACGCGTATTCAATGTACTATACCGCATATTCAACATATTGAGGCAGATCCGCATATTATGGAAGTATGAATTGGGAATAGGTGTTGGACCGCATCTAGAGATGGCAATGGGTCGGGTAGGCGAGTAAAACGTCAATCTCGTGGCTTGGCCCGTCCATCAAAATTGTATACCCGTCTACCCGATCCATACCTCAGGGTTTGAAAATCTCGGCCCGTCCTGCTGCGCGGCCAAGTTTTTCAAGCCGGTCCCGTTCTGCAGTGCAATTTTTTAAAATCGGCCGAGAAACATATTTTTTTGAGCATTTTAGATTATGAATTTGAAAAAACTTAAATATAAAAGTTATATATTTTATTGTTATGAATCTAAATAATTTTATTTCATATCAATATAATTTTTCAGTACAAAGTTATGATTAAAAAAACATCCAGAGACCTAAAATTTTTCATTAGCAAACCTTTATATTATGATTTTTTGAGATTTATAAGTTCTATTTTTGAAAGATATCAAAAATATAAAAATGATAAATATAGTTATCATGGTTTTAAAGAAATTAATTTTATATTAATTATATTTTTAAGTTAAAAATATGATTAAAAAAGTATTGAGGGGTCTATTAATTATATTATTTATATTTAAAATTTTAAAAATATTAGTGTTTTCATTTATATAATAATATCATAACTAAATATTTAGTATAATTTAAATGATATTAGTGTTATATTAAAATTCAACATAATTTTTATAATATATTGATATATAATATAAGTATAAATATAAATAATATATATATATATATAGTGGAGATACAGTGAGCTTAAGCTCACGAGGCCTTCCGTGAGCTTAACTCAAAAAATATATTAAATCATCTCAAAATTTTAATTTATCATTCTCATTAAATTCTTTATATAAAAATCTCATGGAATGCAAAAATTTGGAGCGTTTTGAGCTTTTTAAGTTATGATTTTTAATTTTGTAAAATCAGCTCTAAAAATAATAATAATATATTCAATACTTGAACATCATTTTAAAAAATTAAAAACGGTGACTAAACGGTGACTTAAAAAGCTCAAAACACTCCAAATTTTTGCATCCCACAAGATTTTTATATAAAGAATTTAATGAGAATGATAAATTAAAATTCTGAGATAATTTAATATATCTTTTGAGTTAAGTTCACGGAAGGCCTCCGTGAGCTTAAGCTCACGGTATCTCCACTATATATATATAGTCCGACTATGGTTCTTTGCAAAGTATAGAGACGTTGTGTGCTTTGCGTTATATTTTTTAATTTCAAGTCAGAAATAATTGATTTGAACCATTCAATCTAATCTTTATATAAAAATATATTAGTAAATCAAATTTTATATTTTTTAGATTTTTTTTGCTATTTTTTTCTGATGAGGAGAAAAATGACTTGATTTGAGGATTCTGGTTCATCCAAAAATGATGGTTTTCCCCCTATCCAAAAAAATAGCAAATAAATTCCAAAAAATATAAAATTTGATTTACTAATAGATTTTGATATGGATATTAGATTGAGCGATTTGGATCGATCATTTTTGACTTAAAATTAAGAATAAAGCGCAAACCACACAATGCTTTTATATTTTGCAAACCACCATAGCCTAATTATATATATATATATATAGAGAGAGAGAGAGAGAGTCCGACTATGGTGCTTTGCAAAGCACAGAGGCGTTGTGTGATTTGCGCTCTATTCTTAATTTTAAGTCAGAAATGACCGATATGAACCGTTCAATCTAATCTTCATATCAAAATCTATTGGTAAACCAAAATTTATATTTTTTTTTGCTATTTTTTCTGGTTCATCCAAAAATGACGATATTCCCCCTATCCAAAAAATAGCAAATAAATTCTAACAAAAATAAAATTTTGGTTTACTAATAGATTTAGATATGGAGATTAGATTGAGCGGTTTGGATCAATTATTTTTTACTTAAAATTAATAATAGAGCGCAAAGCACACAACACTTTTGTGCTTTGCAAAGCATCATAGCCTAATTATATATATATATATATATATATAGAGAGAGAGAGAGAGAGAGAGTCCGACTATGATGATTTGCAAAACACATAGGCGTTGTGTGCTTATATTTGATTTATATTTTTAATTTCAAGTAAGAAATAATCGATCCGAACCGTTCAATCTATTTTTAATTTCATGGTTATGATCATATTATGATTATGACTATGATTAATACTACTTATTATTATTATTATTATATAATGATTTTAGTTATGATTATATTATAATTATATTATTATGATTATAATTATTTATTATTTTTATTATATTATTATGATTATAATTATTTATTATTATTATTATTATATTATTATAATTATTATTATGATTATAATTTATAATAATTATGATTTTAATATTGTATTATTATATTATTATGATTATGATTATTTATGTTTATTAGATTATTATAATTATGATTATTTATTATTATTTTATTATATAATTACGATTACGATTATGATTATAATTTTATTATTATTATATTATTATCATGATTATGATTATGATTTTTTATTATTTAATTATATTGTGATTATGATCATTTTATTATTATTATTCTTATTATTATTATTACTACTACTACAACTACTACATAGTTATTCATATTTTAATTATTCTGATTAACAATTGCCAAACGATATTGTAGCTCTTCCAAATAGTCAAAAATATCACTCTTCCAAAAATATACTATTCTATCACTCTTCCAAAATTACCACTCTTCCAAGACTATTCCTTGATTTGCCAAATGAACCCGTAATTTGTTGAAGGGGATAACTTGACAATGATTATTTTCACAATTGATCTTCAAATAAATATAAAAAGAAAAATTTTAAAGTAAATAAATTCTTATAGATATGTTATTCTACTTATAAATTGATGATGATTAAAATTTTATATAATTTTATTATCGTTTGATAGTCCATTAAAAATCATTAAATTAAAATCGTTGCAAAGTTCTAACATTTTTATGGTCTTTGATAGATTGACAAACAATAATGAAATTATAAAAAAATTTAATCAATTTATAAGTAGAAGAATATAATTATAAGATTTTTATTTTTAATTTTTTTTATATTTATTTAAAAATTCATTGTCAAAAGTAATTAAGATAACCCATTGTCAAGGATCCCTTCCCTTTGTTGAAAGCCATCATTAGGAACAATTAGAACTCACAAAGTGAACTCTTTTATCATTTTTTTATTCACCTATATTTTATTTTGGATGTTACATAGCTAATTAAAGAAGGGATAACAAATTGCGATGATCATTTTCTTACAGTTTTAATCTTGATAATTAACCTCCTAATATTTTATTTGTGACCGCGCGCTAACCAATTTGAAAGTAGAAACTTGAAACACTCATTAAACTTCTTAACAATAATTTATTGACAATTTTTTTCGAGATTTTTGACTTTTCATATTTTACAAAATTTATTAATTATAACTCCACATTCATATTATACATATATTGGCAGTTGTTGCTCTACTTATTTATTCTTTTTTACTTAATTACACTTTCAATTTATTCGGACTGATTATCTAAATTTATCTGGGGTTTTACATCCACTTCAATTAATTAATTTGATTATCTATGTTTTGGTCGACGCATTATAACAATTAACTTCCACAAAGATTAATTGATTTCTTCACATGCTTAGTTCTAATTTTGAATTTATTTATTTTGTTCTATTTTTTTGTGTGAATATGATGCTAATTTATTTTAATTGAACTTTATATTCCTTGATTAAGTTTGCATTTATGTCTTAATTAAAGTCGATACTTCACAATTTATCCAACAAAATTTTCTTCTCGCATTTCACTTTGATTTGGATATATATATATATATATATATATACGGTGCTTTACAAAGCACATAGGTGTTAGGTGCTTTACAAAGCACATAGGTGTTATGTGCTTTGCGCTCTATTTTTAATTTCAAGTCAGAAATAATCGATCCAAACCGTTCAATCTAATTTTTATATAAAAATTTATTAGTAAACCCAATTTTATTAAAATAGAGCACAAAACACACAATGCTTTTGTGCTTTGCAAAGTACCATAGCCTAATTCTATGTATATATATATAAAAATTTTAATTTGATTTTTGAGTTTGATTCTTAAGTTTTAAATTTTATCCGAGAGTGGGGAACTGATATGTCACAGTTACTCATTAGTTTGATAATTTTCGAACCGTTGCTATGTGATTTTGTATTTTATTATTAATAAAAAAATCGGTTTCATAACAAGCTGTTTGGGTCATTTTATTGTGGTCAAAATAATTATAAAAGCACTACTATTTCCAGTTTGGTTCTGCGGTTGACCAGTGAGTAGACTTTTGCACTCCTGGTTTTCTTTGCCAAATTATCATTTTCTTGGATAATTTATATTTTTTTCCTTCAAATTTAATTTCTACACTGCCATGGTGTGAAACAGTGTGCAAGTGGAGACGAGAACGCTAAATTGTCATTTTTTGGATAATATATATATATATTTTTTCTTCAAATGTAATGTCTACGCTGCGATGGTGTGAAAGTGGAGACGAAAACATGACCCGATTTGTCATTTTCTAAGATAATTTAATTTTTTTTTTCAAATTTAATTTCTACGCAACGATGGTGTGAAAGTGGAGACGAAAACATGACCCGATTTGTCATTTTCTAGGATAATTTATATTTTTTTCTTCAAATTTAATTTCTACGTGGCGATGCTATGAAAGAGTGCAAGTGGAGACGAGAACATGGCCCCGATTTTTTTAAATAATTCCAAAATCTGTATTTAAATATTTAGGATCATTTTACTCATAGTAACTGATGGTTGAAGCACTGATTGCTAGATGCTATGAGCCTGATTAAACATGTAGGCACCATATTAGAATGTTTTTTCCTGATTTGGAATCAGCCAATATTGAGGCTATGTACTACCACAGATGATCCACTGTATTAGTTACTAATCAGTTAGTTAGTTATTGTTGTAATTAGTTAAGCTGCTCATAACAGACAATGTACCAGCACTCTTATATATACATCATTGTACACACCAGACAAGGATGAATAAAACATTTCTACACAATCCCTTTCTCTGTTCTCTATCTCAACATGGTATCAGAGCCACAAAATTAGTCAAGAATGAATTCGACTCCTGATCTTGCCTCTACTGAAACCGCCACCACCCCTGATTCTACTAACACCACCATTGTCTCTAGCAATGATCCAATTGTCTCTTTAACTCTCCCTGTTGCCATCAAGCTTAACGAATCAAACTTTCTAACATGGAAATCACAGATTCTACCATTGATCTATGGATATGATCTTTCAAAATTTCTTGAATCATCTCCTCCTGAGAAAACTCAGCTTACTGTTTCTGGTCACCTTGAATTCAATCCATCTTACCTATCTTGGTGACGACAAGATCAACTCTTGCTTGGATGGCTTCGCTCTTCTTTAACCGAACCCCTCCTAGCTCAAGTAGTCTCCAGCACCTCTGCCAGAGAATTTTGGACGACTCTCGAAGACTATTTTTCATCTACTTCCCGAGCCCGACTCAATGATCTGAAGCGCCAAATTCAAACTGCTCAGAAGGGCGATCTCTCTTGTTCCGAGTACCTCCTTCATCTTCGTCGCGTTGCTGATGAACTTGCCTTTATCGGCTCCCTCTCGCTTGAAGAAGATCTTGTCACTGCAACAATCAACGGTCTTGGGACGTAATACAACTCGATTGTTGCCGCTTTAGCCACTGCCCGGTGTCATGGAGTCTTCTCATTCTCTGATCTTCGAGGCCTACTTCTCAGCCACGAAGCGTTGCTCAAGACGCAAACAACCTCCCACTCTTTGGCCTTCTACGCAGGACATGGAGGCAGCTCCCGATATCGTCCGTCTTCTTACTCCCAATCTGTTTCTCATCATCGGCACAAAGACCCCACAGCTTCCATTTCTCAATCTTCAACCAGGCCGCATACTGGACCATTTACAGGCTCACTTCCATCACAGCATTGACCACTTCTTGACTCTTCTTCTCATTCTTTTTCAATTTCAGCTTCTCGGCCCATTTGTCAGATCTGTTCTAAAATTGGTCACAATGCCAAATTATGTTTTAGGCGTTATGATAAAGATAATGACTGGAAACCAAACTCAAGATTCAAAGCATATAATGTACATGCCCTTCCTCAAAATCATGACTCTACGAATTGGGTTATTGACTCGGGTGTCAATCATCATGTTACAAGTGATCTTAATAATCTTTCTTCCTTCTTTGCCTATAATGGTCCCGATAAACTTCAAATAGGCAATGGTATTGGTCTATCCATCTCTCATATTGGTTCAAGCTCTTTTTCAATTACAAATCACACTATTACTTTAACTAATGTGCTTCATGTTCTAAATTTTTCTACTAATCTTATTAGTTTATCTCAATTACTTCTTGATAATCCAACGATTTCCATTAATTTTTCTCTTTCCTTTTGTACAATTAAGGACCTCCACACCAAGACCAATCTTCTTCAAATACCTAGCTCAAATGGTCTTTATTCTTTCAAGATGATGTCTTCTACCAATACCTTTCAAGATTTATCTCCTCAAGCTTTTCTTGGTACTCGTACTACTACCACTATTTGGCATGCACGCCTTGGACATCCTTCCAACAATACCACATCAAAAGTTATACAATCTTATAGTTTACCTTGTAGCAAAGATAATTTTTCTTCTTGTCACAATTGTATGCAAGCCAAAGCTCATGCTTTGCCCTTTTCTTCCTCTTCTTCGTTTTCTTCTTTTCTCTTACAATTAGTACACTCCGATGTATGGGGTCCTTCCCCTATTGTATCTTCTCATGGATATAAATATTACATTAGTTTTGTTGATGACTATTCTCATTTTACTTGGATTTATTTTATGAAGCACAAGAGTGAAGTTTGTGATATATTCTCTCTTTTCAAATCTCAAGTAGAAAATCTTCTAAACTCTACCATCAAAACCTTACAAACCGATGGGGGCACCGAATACTTACCTATATCAAAAAAATTTCCACATATTATTCATCAAACTACAAGCCCTTATACTCCCCAACAAAATGGGGTGGCCGAACGCAAACATCGACACATCGTAGAACTTTCTCTTGCTACTATGTCCTATGTTTCCATACCTCATAAATATTGGGACGAAATTTTTTCAAGTATTGTCTTCCTTATTAATCGAATACCTTCACTTGGCTTAATTCCTTATAAAACCTTGTTTCATAATGAACCCGATTATTATATGCTCCGTATTCTAGGATGCCTTTGTTTTCCACTAACTCGTCCTTACAACAAACACAAACTAGATTTACGCTCTCAACCTTGTGTTTTTATTGGTTATGCCACATCTCAAAAAGGTTATCAGTGTTTACATATTCCATCAAATAAAATTTTTATATCTCGAAATGTTCAATTTGACGAACTAACTTTTCCTTTCAAGGATTTTTCTTCTTTACCACAGGAAACTACAACAGATTTGTCTTCTTTTCATTTTCTCCAACTGAGCCTTCTACATCCTCAGGCCCGTTACCACCTTCTTCCACTTCCTTCCCTTCGGCCTCACCTTTGCCATTTTCTTCTTCGGCCCACAATCCACCTTCAACTTCTACTTCACAGGCCCACTATTCTCCTCCGCCTCCTGCTACTACTTCCCCTTTACCCGACCCAGCTTCTCAACTCCTACTCGATCCACAACCTCCCAACAGTCGGCCACATCTTGCTTCCAGTTCTCTACAGCCTATTTCAACTCCAGCATCATCTCTCCCTTCTCATCACATGATCACTCGATCCAAAGATAATACCCGTCTACTAAAATCATATTCTGACTTTGTAGCTCATCTTACCACCACTGACACCGATCCTGTCACATTTCTTCAAGCCAACAAATCTTCTCATTGGCGTGAGGCTATGGCATTGGAACTTAATGCATTAGCAACCAATAACACTTGGACTCTTGTGCCTCCTCCAACCGATCAAAAGGTTATTGGGTGTAAATGGGTTTACAAGACCAAACGGAAAGCCAATGGAACAATTGATCGATACAAAGCCCGGTTGGTTGCCAAAGGATTTAATTAAGAGGCGGGTGTTGACTATGAAGAAATATATAGCCCCGTTGTTCGAGCTACTACAATCCGTGTTATTCTTTCACTTGCCGTTTCGTCTCGGTGGCCAATCAAACAACTCGATGTCTCCAATGCCTTTTTGAATGGTGATTTATCAGAAAAAGTTTATATGACTCAACCTCCGGGTCTCCAAGACTCTACTCATCCGGATTTTGTTTGCCTCCTCAACAAATCTCTTTACGGCCTCAAACAAGCTCCACGTGTTTGGTTTGCCAAATTGAGTTCTACACTACTTGACCTTGGATTTCATGCATCGTGTTATGACCTTTCTCTCTTTCTTTCTCATCACCAAGGACACATCCTTTTACTCTTGGTCTATGTCGATGATATCATAGTCAACGGCAGTGATCTTCATCAAATTGATCGTTGCATTACAGACTTACATCATCGGTTCTCCATTCGGGACTTAGGTGACATACATTACTTCTTAGGCATTGAAGCCCAAGTCAATACTTCGGGGTTATATCTCACACAAACCAAGTATATCTCCGACTTGCTTTCTCGTTCCAACATGATGCATTGTAAACCTTGTTTGTCACCTATGGCTTCCGGCACGGTTCTCTCCCTCGACAGATAGTCCACCATGTTCGAATCCACAATTGTATCGTAGCGTCGTTGGTGCACTTCAATATGCCACTCTTACGAGACCCGGCATTGTTTACTCGGTCAACAAAGTTTCTCAATACATGCATCAACCCACTGAAGATCATTGGTGCCCTGTCAAACGGATCCTTCGTTATCTCTCGGGTACCCTCACATTCGGCCTTCAAATCTACATCAATTCTTCTCCACATATCTTCGCTTACAGTGATGCCGATTAGGCCGGTAGTCTTGAAGATAGGCGATCTACTTCGGGGTTTGTGTCTTTCTTGGTTGCAATCTTGTCTCTTGGTGCGCTAAGAAACAACCAACAGCTTTCCGCTCTAGCACCGAGGTGAAGTACCGTAGCTTAGCCCTTGCTTGCACGAAGTTATGTGGCTCGAATATCTTCTCCACGAGATTCAGCCTTTAACATCACCGTTCCGCCCACCTTGTGGTGTGACAATATAGGCGCCACATTCCTCGCTTCTAATCCGATGTTCCATGCTCGTACAAAGCACATCGAGATTGATTATCACTTTGTTCGTGAGCGTGTCGTTTCCAACAAACTTCACGTTCGGTTTCTTTGCTCTGCTGATCAGTTGGCCGACATCATGACCAAACCTCTGCCGCTCTCTCGTTTTCAGTATCTTCGCAGCAAGCTCAATGTGACAACTCTCCCATTGGCTTGAGGGGGTGTATTGAGGCTATGTACTACCACAGATGATCCACTGTATTAGTTACTAATCAGTTAGTTATTGTTGTAATTAGTTAAGCTGCTCATAACAGACAATGTACCAGCACTCTTATATATACATCATTGTACACACCAGACAAGGATGAATAAAACATTTCTACACAATCCCTTTCTCTGTTCTCTATCTCAACAGCCAACCATTGTGATGAGGGAATTTTGCATTAATAACCTCTCAAAAGGCTTATTCATGCTTTTACGGTCCTAGCACTAACTGTGTTCAGACCATATGCCATTGTCACATCTCCAATTCTCCAGCACAAGCTGTGCTCAGAACTTGGTTTATCAGATCAGATTGATTATACAAATCTGATACTGTGCAAAGGTTAACTGATCCCCATAGCAGCTATATGCAGGATGAAGTCAAGGGCTTGTACAAGCTGTATGCAGCCTTAATTTCATCAGTTTTAGGTTTATAAAAAGGTAATAAGTAAACTTCTCCCAAGAGACATCAGTACATCAAAAGAACAAATTTGCGATAATCAGAATAAGATTTAACAGTAAACAACACCTTCATCAGAATTGCTTTTGTCTTTACCCCCATGCCAGTATCAGCTGTACTCGGCTGGGATTCAGACCAGAAACAAGTGTGAATTGAATACAAGAAAAAGAAAGTAAACAACAGCAGATGAATATAAACAAAGTTCTTTATAGATTTAGATGATTAAGCTGTCTTTACCCCATGCCAGTACTAGCTGCACTTGGCTGGGTCCAGATCAGAAAACAGTAAAAGATGAATGCAATTAATTGGAAACAATTTTATGCAAATTGATTCCGAGAAAACAAAGGAAATCTCATATGCACAGTGATCAATGAGTAGGAAAAGAGACCAGCACTATCTGCGTTCTAAAGAAACATCATCTTATTCAATAAATCGACATCCTTACACATCCAGAAAAGAAACAATTACACTGTAAAAAGAAAATCTACCTATACTAACTGCACTGAATTGAAATCTCATCTTGCTTTTCTTCTTAATACTGACTAGTAAAAAACTCGTACCATGCATCGACCCTTTCAACATACTTCATATTTTAATCTTATAAAAATAATACACAAGTTGGACATCAAATTATAATAAAAAATAACAAAATCTTATTAATAAAGAAAAAAAAATGATCTAACAAATTCAAGTATTATGTCTAATAATTTTACTTTTCCGACAACCTTTTTCTTTTTCGTGAGTTCTTGTGAGTTGTCTTATGGATCACATCTTAATGAAAATATTGTCAATAAAAAAAAGCAAACACCTTAGCATTATCAAATCACCCTAGAAGAAGAATCTTATTTTACTAAAAGGGATTCATCGAGTAAGTATAACAAATCACACTAATGTCATAAAATAAAACCTAATAACATACTATTTTTCATAAAAGCACCCTGGTTCAACTAGATAATGCTTCAGTTAAAATAACCTCTCTGATTTGTTTAATACTTTCTTATCCTTCATACAACAGGCAGCATGATGTTTTTACAAAAAACTTGCTTTCTCGCATTTCCATCTACATAATGCTGACATGCAAAAGTTCCAACTCCATGCAAATTCAGAAAGTCAATGAAATTTGAAAGATCAAAGGTGAAAAATGACATAGCTAGATCAAAATATAATGGCAACAATTAATCAGGGCTAAAGGAGCCTTACTTTTCTAAACAAATAACATCATAATTCAATCTCTACGGTACACAACAAATACTAAAGAACTAATCTTTCAACTTAAAAATATTATAAATGTCAACTTTAGTGAAAGATAGCACAAAGTATAGAACGAAAGTAACAAGCAAGAGAACAAAAGATTGAGTTCAGCACAAAAATCTACCTCTTCGAGACTCGTTCTTTAAATGAATTATCAATTTATTGATTAAAAGAGTTAACAAAGTTAGTCGTAGCTTCCTTTACGAGATTGATACAAAAAGACTAAGAACAACAAGAAACAACAATAATAAGAGCACTCAAAATTCAAAAGAAAACAATGAAGGACCAATTGAATAACAAAAACCCAATTCATTGAACAATCTCAAGTACTAGTATAAACTAATCTTGTCTTGGAATCCTTGATAAAAATAATCTAGAAAGTATAACTGTAAGGTTTAGCTCAAAGTTAAGAGTTCTAAGTGTTTAGTAAAGAATGATTGTACAGATGAAATCAGATTTGAGAGCGCACCATTTTAAATAGCCTTTAGTTAGTTAAAGAAATTATATTTTCGAGTTAAACTGTTAAAAACGTCTTAGTAAGAACAAAAGAACTTCAAGAATGAAGAACTGAGCTGTCAGAAATAGTAAGCCATTATAATGATTTATTATGTTAATTTATGTGTAAAATTGATATCAAAGATGACTAAAAACTCAAAACACAAATAAGTTATTTAAATTATAATTTTTAATACATTTGAGTCTAATTGTATGGAATTAGTTTCATAGAAGCTTAATTAACTGTCTGCAAAGACTTAATTACATTAAATTTCACAACAATCATTTTGTATAATTTGGTTTTGCCAGCTCACCCTTACCCAGACAGTAAAACTAAATTCACTTATCTAAGAATAAGAATAAGAAACATTTTATCATAATTAAATTTTTTTTATTAGACATCACTTGCAACCAAATGTTTTGAAAAAGTATATTATATTTGAATTAATATCGCACAATGCAGACGATTTACAAGCTGGGGGCAAGGAAGTTTGCCATAGCAAGAACTGGTTCTGCGGGCTGTGTGACATATCTAAGGAACCTAAACCCTTCTGGTGGCTGCATAGACCCATTGAACCAGATATCAGCATATATAGTTCAATGTGGTTGCTAAGCCTGTCATTAATGTCTAAGTTATATTTTGTTCATGTTTTTCATCATAATCAATTTAAATATCAGGATTTACGGAGCTTGAAAGTGCTAGTTGTGGCGCCGGGAGGTTCAATGGAGCAGCACAAAGCACAACAAATGCAACCTACTGCTCAAACAGGACTCAGTATTTCTTTTGAGATTGGTTTCATCCAACACATTCTCTGTACAATTTAACAGCTTATTTTCAGCTCTATGGTTCACCGGACCTAGTGACACTTATCAATCTAAAGCAACTAGTTGAGTCATAAACGATTAAACGATTTAATCGACATAAAACTGTAGATCACATTGTTTGCTGTATGTTTTGCATTCTTTTTAAGTACTAGCATATGACTATAATAAACAATTATCTTCAGTATGACTATAATAAAAATTTACTCATTTATTTAATTCTTTGGGCTTAATTTAACTTCGAAGCAAAGATTTATTGCAATTATATTCTCAGAAGAAAAAATAAAATAAATAATAACAAAACAACATGAATATTCGTTGGAGTGACAGTGCCTTATAACGATAGCGTTATTTGAATGGATTCATTCGTAATCATAGTCTCCATAAATAAATGTCTCCATTCACTAGCTTGACTGGCCTAATCTTCTCGCTAAAGGTTACTAGCATATGTTGATTATCAATTATTTGTATGGTTATATGTTGCTTTACCAAACTACGCGATGTGAGTTGTCACGGTATACACATTTCTGCTTTTATATTGCATTAAATAATTAGAGTTGGTGAGAGTCCCAAGTCATTAGGATCAATATTAATTTCAAAGTATCTTTCAACCATCATATCAACATTGATATTGAGATAAATTATGAGATTAAAAATAAGTTACATCAAAATTAATGATTAAATATTAATCCGATAGTTAAAATATATCTTAGAATCAATGTTAGTACAATGACTTGAAACTCCACCCCCTCCTAAATCATTTAACGTTTTTCCTTGTTCTCTTTTTTGGGAACAGTAAATAGGAAAATAGCAAGAAATGTGCTCTTTCACTGATCAATACTGTTTTGGTTAGAAGTTGGGACTGTAAATTAAAAAAAAAATGGGCAGGCTTTGTACAATTTTCTTAATTCAATAGAATTTAGCGAGTAATTGCTTGCTATTTCAAAAAATAATAGAAAAAAAATTGAAAATAAAAACGAAATCACTTGGGGAAAAAGTTGGCATCTGCTCTACCAATTGTCAATTAGTGACCCCTCCTCTTCAAACATTGAGTACTAATTAATAAAACAAGATTGACCGTTTTGAATTGGTGCTTAATTCATATAGAAAAGGCTATCTAAAGATAATTATTTTTCAGTGTCAATATGTGAGGCCCATAATCCCAGACGCATCACTTTTGATGAACAGAACACGTTATAAATACGCATGGGATTTAATCTTTCTCAAACTCATCTTTCCTCATCCCAAAAACCAAATATGGCATCTCCTTCCAGCTTCTTAGCCATTGGCCTTTTTTCCATCCTTTCTGTTCTGACAAGAGCAGGAGCAGCCGTACCACTTTTTGTGTTTGGCGATTCTCTGGCCGATAACGGTAACAACAATAACCTCACTGTGCCACTCTTAGACAAGGCCAACTTCCCTTACAACGGTATCGACTTTCCTGGGAAGCTTGCAACCGGGAGGTTCAGTAATGGCTTCAACGGTGTAGACTATATTGGTATGGACTTGGAATTGTCTATTTTCTGATTTTATAACAAAACATCAACTGCTCCCTTGAAATATTCATGTTATATTTTTTTGATATGTTATTTGCCTTTTATGGTTGGCCATCAGCAAAATTTCTAGGATATCAGATTGGCCCCCCACCTTACTTCTCTATAACAAAACCAACCCAAATGCTACATGGAGTGAACTTTGCATCTGGTGGCTCTGGGATACTAAACACCACTGTAAGTTCAAAAGCTTTTGTCCTTTTTGTTACAAGTGGTACGTCTCTTTCTTTCTTTATTGTTAGTGTCATCAATCATTAATTCATATGATGTCTAGCAATTTAACCATCCACATCATATCACTCGCACATTGTAGTCATTTTTTTATGAGTCATTGTAACTCATTTGGTATATAAAATTGAAGTTTTTTTTGAGGAAAATATAAATTGATATTACCATCATATTATTTTTTTCTGGCTTGATAAAAAGCGCTCCTTATAGTACTAATTTTGTTCTATTTGCAAAAATCAGTGTCCAGGAACAACCAGCATGATGGAACAAATTAGAAATTTTGAAAATGTAGCTCAGGCTCTTCAGCAGACACTAGGCCAAAATCAGGCCAAGGATAAAATCAGCACCTCCATATTCACAATAATCACAGCAAACAATGATATGTTTGCATATTACTTTGAGACTGGAGCAACCAATGCGACCTTGAATGAGCAATTTATCAACAACCTGGTTGATATATTCATTCAGCAATTAATGGTAACACACATTTTATCATGGGCGGAGCCATATAACCCCAGGGGTACAAGTGTCACCCCCTGGAAAATTAAAAACCAATAGAATAAAGGGTAATAGATCCACTAAGTCACATTCTGAAAAATTTTTGTGTTACCCTCTGGAATCTGGACTCTGGATTGGTCTTTGATTTATTAAAAATGCATGTTGAAAATTTTTTTATACCGATAAATTAATGGGTTTTAACCCGCTAAGATATTCAATCCGATTGGGGCTACACCCTGGAAAAATTCCTGGCTCAGCCCCTGCATTTTATATATGTTCTTTTTTCTCATTTGAAAATGGAATTTGGGAGAGAGGAAAATAGGATGTGCGCATGCAGTTATCGTTGTTCAATTATCACGAAAAATGTCCATAGTTAGCACTAGATGTTAATTCCATGAAAATATTATGTAATTTCATGATGATATTAGATGAGAACACTTGATTGTGATATTTGCAGTCACTTTACAATCTTGGAGCAAGGCATTTTCAAATATCTGGCACAGGACATCTTGGCTGTGTGCCATTTCTGACAAGCAGAAACGCAGCAGGGACTTGCATCAACGTGCTGAACCAGTTGTCAGATCAGTACAACACAGTTGCCTCACTGAAATTGAGGCAATTGCGCTCACAACTTCAAGGAATGAGATACTCCTACTCTAACGTATACCGCATGACATCTGACATGAAGGAAAATCCAAGTTTATATGGTAAGTTTTATGCTCATTTTTTTTCTGGATCTAATATTGGAATTATTAAAATGATCTTAGATCAATTGCAAGAAGAACCTAACAAAAAAATCAATTTGCACACAAATTACTATGCTAAAGTTCGTAAAATGAAATAAGAACAGTTTATTCCAAGAATTGCAACTGGTACGTAATGCCATCATAACTGAATTTACATTGGAAATAATGTGTTTTTAATACTTACATTCATTTAGGCATAATGGATACGAAGAACGCATGTTGTGGGGGCGGGAAGTTCAATGGTGAAATCCAATGCACAAAAGAAGCAACATACTGTCAAAAAAGAAATGACTACTACTTCTGGGACTGGTTTCACCCAACAGAAGCTGTCTACAAGATAACATCACATCTCTCCTTCTTCGGTTCACTGATTTACGCCACGCCAATTAATATCCGACAGCTTGCTGTGGGGATTAATGTATCGACTTCAGATATATGATAATTCTATTAATTTTATTTGAATTGGGTGTGTTTATAGTTTAATTTGCAAAAGCTGTTTTAGCTTTTGATCAGCACTAAGATCCATGGTAGCTAAGTACAATCTTGATGCAGATCAAGGATTCCACAACTACCTATCTTGTACATGAGAAAATATAGACTAGCAAATAAATGTTCTACAGTCAATAAGCTCATTCTCAAAGAATAATCTGTATTGTATATTTTGTTCCTTTTGTTTAATGTCCTTGTATTTGTTAGATTTGTGTTCTAAAAGTTATCTTTAATTATTATTTTATGTTATATTTATGAATTGAATGTCGTTAACATTTTTGTTCCATGAGTTCAATATTCGTATTTAGACATGTTCAAAAAAATGCACTTGGTCTTGAACAACAGAATTCTAAATAAGATGAATATATAACTCTAAAATATTTACAAATCTTGGATATTAGTAGGAACACTAATATGCCATATAAGACTGTCGTGTTGAGTAAAGTACGTTTTAGTTCTGTAAATATTGATAAAAGATTATCGTTTAATAACACGAATATATGAAATATTTCATATATTAAATAGACCTAATAGATAAAACATTATATGGATTGTGTTTGTATTATTAATGTTTTATCGTGTCTTTGATTCTAAGATTGAGACATGTATCTTTTTCACATGAGAAATATATAACGTAATTATTATTAAAAACTGTTTGCAACAAACAGTGATAAAAGTAATAGTTCTTTATATATAACTTATGCTGGGAAAATGTATATATCAATAGTATCATTGTCACTCATTAGTAATGAGAAATGATATTTTATAGGCCCTTTGATAAAGTAGAATTATAAATGGATCCAATATAATTGAAGTACAGTTATAATTTTATAATTTACTTAATGGATATCAAGAAACAATTATAATACAAAGATGACACAATCCTACTTTGTATAATAATTATAATATCATAAGACAAGGAATTGACACAAGTAATGTTAATAATAACATTACTAAAAGGATCGAGTTTTGTAAGCGTTTGTCAAACATATTTATTATTTGGGTAACTGTAATGTATAGCTAGAATACCGCTTACAGTTTATGAAATAAAATATTTTATTTCATTACCAACATAACATAGATCCTCGACATAGGTCACACCAACTGAACGGAAAATAAAAATAAATATTTTAATATATTCTATATGTACAAGATTTCATATTGAATGAAATATAGGTACATATAAGAGTTGTTAAAATATTATGTCACGTAACATGACTTTCTAGCGAGAAAATAAATTTATTAACATGTATATATTATGAGTATAATATAAATTTCATGTATTATAATAATATGAAAATATTATTATGAGATATAAATTTATTTAAAGTCTAAAGCCCAATATAATTTATTAAACAAATAAAGAGATAGAGAAGAGATCATAATTATGGCCACAAATTCGGGTTAGATTTTTAAGGCTATTTGGAACTGGAATTTGAAAGGACAAACGGTAACTAATCTGGACAAATGACCTATGAAAATCATAACTCTCGGAGTGTAGAATCCAACAATGAAGATTTGAGGTCGTTTGTAGTTCTCTAGAGGAAGTTATGACAATTTTAGTGCTGAAAGGTCAGTAGTTAATGTGTCATTTTGTATTCAGTTCAAACCTTAACTGGTTGTACGAATTTGATGAGTTTTTGAACTGATATTTGGAGTCTATAAATATTATATCTGACCATACATTATGTGGTTATAATTTTTAACTATGTTTTCTCTCTTTCTCTAAATATTTACTAAATAATTGACGATTAAGCAATCGATCAAGTAACGGGTGATAAAGCTGGGAGCGGACGAAGAGGACGCTAGTACGGACTCGACGTCGTTTTCTTATTTTTGATTCAATGTGAACTGAAAAGGAATAGAACTACGTTAAAGATCATAAGTATGGTATCACAATCTCTTGTAAGTATATATGTGATTGTGATTTGTGATACAAACAAATAAGAAATTGTTAGTAATAATAAATTGATTTTAGATATTTATTGGATCAAAAAATTTAACTTTTATCCAATTCGCATCATGAAATCCTTCGATATTGAGTTCTCATGGAAATTAATCTGATATACTAACAATAAATAAATGTCGTACTAGATAAAGCGAAGCTTGAATTGCAACAGTGTATGCGATCATTTCTAGCATAGATGTCGGTGGCCTTTTATTGTTTCTCAGTTTGTTGATCTTCTTTCAAACTAATTTCTGTACAAATTGAATATGCAATTAAGAACTCGATATCTTCTGCAAGTGACTGGAAATTTATCTCGTTTAATAACTAATTTCAATTAATTAAGGCCTAAATATGACTCGTTTAGTAACCATTTCGGACTGGATAATTTGACCCAAAGCGCGTAAATAAGTGGTGGAAGAAGCTATTTACCAGTCAGCCAGTCAGTAACTGGCACTGTCAGGCTCAGAGTCAGAGACGGAGAGAGAGAAAAAGACAAGTAAAGAGGAGAGAAAGGTGAGAGAGATGGCATGGGGAGGGCTTTTTCTGAGCTGGAGGCTTCCCTCGCCGGAGCAGCAAAAAGCTTGCATCTCCAGCGCCGGCGACTTCAACTACCCCTATGATTTCTACTGCGCCACCTCCAACGCCGAAGTAGACACACAGAAAAACAAGACTTTAACCAGTAACGGGTTTTCCATCAACCGCGCCCGTGTCCTCCTTGGATCCGGCCCGGAGACCTTCCACAGCGCGAAATCAGCTCTCCTATGAGTCCTATCCTGGAGATTCTCAAAATTTTAATCAGAACTCTTAATTGTTAAAAATTTTCTGTGACAATTTATTAAACAATCTATAGGCATTTTGCATTGGGATGGGCGTGGATCCAGATAAACCGGTTAAGAAGGAAACGAGGTTCCGCGTCTGTGTAAAAGAGGTGCTTCCGTTAGTTCATACTTAAGACGCAATCTAACTCACATCCTTCATTTTAAATTTGAAGGACGAAAATCCGACTTACACTTTTCAATTTAAAATTAAAGGACGCAAGTCTGACTCACGTCCTTCAATTGATTTAGCAGATATACTTTTTTTGTGAGCTTTCCAAATTATATTTAAACGTTCCGATCGAAGTTTTTATCAAAAAAACTATTCACGACGCGCCCATATAAAAATATCCCTTGAGGAGATTCTTTTCTGTGCGCCTATACACGCACCGCATGAAAATAGATTATATTCATCTTTTTGCTATAAACATTAAAATCATATTTATGTTTATAGTTAAAAATTTAAATATAAGTTTAGTTATTTATATATTTAAATAGTTAAAACTAATTAAAATTATATATAAAAATATAACATGTCGATCATGAAATGTAAATGTAATTAATAGTTAATCGGATTGTATTTCAATATATATATATATATATATAGTAGAGATACTGTGAGTTAACTCAAAAAACATATTAAATCATTTCGAAATTTTAATTTATCATTCTCATTAAATTCTTTATATGAAAATCTTATGGGATGCAAAAATTTGGAGCGTTTTGAGTTTTTTAAGTTGTGGTTTTTAATTTTTGAAAATCAGCTCTAAAAATAATAATAATATATTCAATACTTGAACATCATTTTAAAAAATTAAAAACGGTGACTTAAAAAGCTCAAAACACTCCAAATTTTTGCATCCCACAATATTTTTATATAAATAATTTAGTGAGAATGATAAATTAAAATTTCGAGATGATTTAATATGTTTTTTGAGTTAAGCTCACGGTATCTCCACTCTCTCTCTCTCTCTCTATATATATATATATTAATTTTAATATAATTTTAATTAGTTTTAACTATTTATATATAAATAACTAAAATTATATTTAAATTTTTAATTGAAATATTTATTATATATAATGAGTAGTGAGTTAAAAAAATTTCTTAATTTGTGTTGATGAGTTGAAAATTTGTTTTTTAAATATTTATAATTTTTGATAGAAAATTCTGATCGGAACGTTTAAATACAATCTGGAAAGCTCATGAAAAGGTCTGTCTGCTAGCTCAATTAAAGGGCGTGAGCCGGGTTTATGCCCTTCAAATTTGAACTAAATGGTGTCAGTTGTCGGACACGAAAAATATATTATGAAGAATTTTGACCGGGTTGTATCCTTTTTGAAAATAAATTTAAAACGTGGCCTTTAATATAAATAAGTTAGTGAACCCGGCCTTTAAGAAAAAAAAAATCCGAGGATGCTTCTCTAAAAGGACCCACAAAGGGCTCCTTTTCATTCGGAAGTGGAACTCTCCAAGCCACCTCTTGGTACTTGGAACTTTTCTCTTTCTTCTTTTGTATTCTTTTTTGTCAGAAATGGAATAATATATGGATGGAATCTTTTCATTAGCAGTGAACCTTATTTTCTAATGTAACTATTTATTTTTATAACTAATCTCAGATAAATTCATAAAAGTTTTAAAATTGAAGAACTCTTATAAATGTAATCTTAAACTTATAGATTGAATGTGTTTTAAACTTGTAGGTTGAGTCTGAACTTTGTACATATTCAATGTGTATTATGTTATACTTGAAAAAAGAACTTGGTGCACATCATGTACAGCTTTTTGTGAAACACATGCAATTTTAAATGTTTGTTAAGTGTGGATCATGCACGCACAATGCATATATGAGTTTACGTTTCTGATCAGCTGTCCCTCTTTACACTTCAAAATATGTGCTGCGAGTTCAGGGTGGAAGTTCAAAATTTTCATGTAGCGGTATAGTGTTATGGCAATGTCTGTTAACTTCTAAATTTTTGGTATGTAGGCAGGAAAAGAGGGTTCTCTGCTCAGTGAGAAGAAGATGACAAAGTTTGGTATGAAATATTTTCCTTCTCTAAGCCAGCACATTGCACACATCCTCTCAGTTATAGGTCACCCATATGTGCTGGTAAGGCAGAAGTATTTTGCCCAGCAGTCAACCCAAGCCGTACTGAAGTATGTCAACGCTAAAAAAATGGAATCGTGAAGGAATAATATCGGATCTTTTATCTATTTTTTTATATATAACGGAGATGTTTTTGTATGAAATATCAATCTATAATTATATTGAGTGCTTTTCGATGTCTAATTATTAACGCTCCTGAAGCTAGTGCCCAACTTTTCGACAATACAAAAACACATTTTGAAAACCTTAAATAATATTAATGAAGGAAATCCGTTTCAGAACAAAGAAAATTCAAGCCAGCAGTGGCTAGAACAAGTGTATATCCAACAACGAAATCATTTGTCACTAAATTATGCCAGCCGGAGTTTACATAATATAACCATAATTTCATGCATGTCGTACTCTCGCACAAATTTCAAATGCCCATCTACGCAAAAGTAAATAAACTAATATTCTAAACCACTAGAATTCCATGCTCCTGTTTTTTATTCACGACTTCCCTTGTTACCAAAAATTGTAGACTGCACCATCAGCCAGGGCAAATCAAACTGTATCTTGTAATTTATTTTTTCTGAAAGATTGAATAATACAATGACCACCAATTATTCCATTTGAACAAGCAGCACTACATGATGCATGTAGCGCATTGCAAGCGTCAATCACTCAGCAGCCTGCTATATAGAATTTGAAAATGGATTACTAGACAATAATAACTGAAATCAACATTCAAGTTAATCTGAACCAGATGCATTAAGTTTAATTACTTGATTGAGGGGGTTGTCAGGGGATTTCTTCCACATCTTCCAAATCATGTCTTTGTACTGGTTGAGTGTCAGCCCAGGCTTTTCTTCCTTCAACTTTGGTAACTCAGCCTCCTCAAATGCCTGAAGAACAATTAACCTTTTGGTCAGAAATCCTTAAAATAATCAACTTGGCAAGCATTGATGAATGAACAATAGTTGATTATGAGTATCGAGTTAAATTTAGAATAAGTAGAGTTCAATAATATAGAACTTCAAGAAAATTCCTGAGACCTTCAATCAATGCAGACATATCAAACGGCAACACACTAAATAAAAAAAAAAATTCAAGCACATCTTTTTAAAATTAAAAAAAAAAGACTAGGGGGAAGGACATGTCTTTGATTTGTCAAACTTTCTTGTACCAACAACATATTGGGCTAGTAACAGCAAACAAACAAATAAAAAACAAAAGTGGACATTCAACCAAAAAGAACAGCAATAAACAACAAATACCTTGAAGGTAGCCTTCAGACGCCTCTCAGGGTGGCGATCAGGTGCCAAAGCTGGCTCCACAATCGTCATTTTTGTCAGAGCATCATCCACCGAGTGTGCCTCAATGATTGAATCATCTCTATTGGTATTGCTAACAAGAACCATCCTCTCGTATTCATCCTCATCAGCCATCCTGCTCTGCCGTTTTTTTGCTGCCTCTGCCTCCCGCTGCAGCCTGAGCTGCTCTTCCTCCTGCCTCTTTGCCAACTCCACAGCAGTCGCCTGTTGTCAGGTATTAAAGAATAAGAAAATAGTTGGTTAACAATTGATAAACTTTGGGTTATTATATTTTCAAATTGAATCTTGTTCTCTTAATTTGCAAATTGACATAAAGCTACATCACCAGTTGTTAAAACTACAGTTTAGGTTGGGAAAATTTTACTATTATGAATACTGACACTACATACTCAGCTGAATCACTATTATAGA
This sequence comes from Schoenoplectus tabernaemontani, assembly GCA_037127355.1. Taxonomy (NCBI): domain Eukaryota; kingdom Viridiplantae; phylum Streptophyta; class Magnoliopsida; order Poales; family Cyperaceae; genus Schoenoplectus; species Schoenoplectus tabernaemontani. The sequence continues at coordinate 1,696,203 of CM073749.1, read as the reverse complement.
AACCCAGTACCAGCCAATTTGTTCATATTTAACTCAGTTTCAGTTTAATTCGTGAACTATAATTTGGTTACGACCAAAAGTTTAATGATAATCCACGACTTCTAGAGAAAGAGATACACGAGCAAACCTTAGGAACAGGAACGGAAACCCTAGATTCTTTGGGGTTGGGCTTGCGTCCCAATTTTTCGAGTTGCTGTTGCTCCTGCTCAGCGAGCTTGCGGATCTCGGCGCGGCGTGCGGCGGCCTCGGCGCGCTTCTGGGCCTCCTCCTCCCGTTTCTTGGCGGCGCGAGACTTGGAGCCCTCGGCTTCGCGCCAATAGGCCTCTTCCTTGTCGCGCGCCTCTTTCTCCTTACGCTCGGCCTCCGTCGCGCTCCGCCTTTCCCTCGCCACCTCGGCCTTCGTGTTTACGCCCATCTTCTTCGGCATGGTTGCGGAGGAAGGCCAGAGAGATCGATTGGGTTTGTATATGAGATGGGGAAATCGCGTCTGAGGAAAAGAGAGACGAAAAAGGGCGGTTAAGAAAAGAAGAATACAATTTCTTGCGAGCCCTTGGCCCCTTGTAAATCAATCCTTATAACATCGGAACAGTGCCGAAAAGATGAGGCTAGAGACCATAGAGGAATCAGGAAGCACCGCCTAATACATAAGACTTCGTTTTGCACTTTTGGTTCTACTCGTATAATGCCGTCATGGACTCAAGCAGTAAGATTTTGATAAAAATATTACCCATATAGTGCACGAATAATTTGTCTTTATTTTGGCATTCTTCTTTCTTTTCTCTAAAATCTACATCTTGAGTAAATGAGATGTACCAAATATTTTATTAGCTCTTTGCAAATTAGTTCGTTGCAATCTTCTAACAAAATAGATAAATTAACAAGTAAAAAAGAAAAATCAGAATGCTAGTAAAAGTTTTCAAAATTAGGGTATCGCTCAATAATTAACACAAATATGTAAAATAAATAAATGTTTTACAAAAGCAATTCTTATATTTTTCTAACTCGGTTGAAGTAGAAGAATACCGCATCAATTCTTACTTATGAAATGACAATAACATATATCTTATGCAATTGGCTACAAGATGCACAAAATAGTTCCTAAAAAACTAAAATTTGAGCAAATTAAAATATATTTTATGAAGGAATGATCAAATTCCTCCCATAATTTCTTTTACATTTCAATTGAAAAATACCCATAAAACTATTATGGCCAGAATAGCAGTAGCTAAAAGTGCTCTGCTAGTTCTAAAAATCTTAATGTAAAACTCAAGATTAATAAAAACTAAGTAAAAATACAAGACACAAATAAATGAAATCCTATATGTATGTTTTGCAATATTATCAGCTTGTCCCCAAACTTGAGGTTTTGTAGTTCATGTTTCACAATCTTAAACGTTTAGGTTATTACTTTACCCCTTTATCTGGCAATATTCTATGACGATTTAAGTAGTTTATGTTTGACCAAAGTTTAACATTAATCTATTACTTTCATGGCCATGGCCCAAACAGTGAGGATTTTAGGCAAAATTTACATTATAAACGCTGTTATGCTCACACGAGAAGGAAACAAACAAGAACTACTCACTTAATTTCATCTAATCAAAGGTTAATTTGACAAAACTCTTATTTCAACAGTCAGGAGATATTTGCATAAAGAAAACTTAAAAAGATTCATATTCTTTTGAAACCAGCAAAATATCAATGACAAAAATTATATACACTTAACCAATATAACTCTTATGGCACCGATACAGCTCCAAATCACCTCCGTCAACCACAATCCAGCAAACACCATATGTAATGCATTTACAAGGAACACTAGTGTCCTAGAGAGCAGTTACGGTGTTAATCAGAAATAAGTTTGATTAAGTTAAATTTATAATCGGTTGGTAAGATAATTATTTAACTATAAAAATACAAAACAAATGATTAAGAGAAAGATACAACAAAAATGTTTAAAAACTTAGTCAAACAAGATGTACAAGAATATAGATATGTAATGAAAATCGATAGAGTAAGATAGTAAAATAATATACTGACAATCTTGAGAGAAATGATTTATAAATGACAACTAAAAGATAGAGTAAGATAGTAAAATATAAGTACTAAAACTCTAAAAAATATATTTTAATAAAGGACGATTATGAAACTTACATCTCTGAATCTCACTCCAAGAATGAAGTGCTAATATATTACCAAAAAATATTTTGCAATGAAGTCTTAGTTTCTTTACAACATAAGTACAAGAGGACTAATAGACAACAAAAAAACAAAGAATAAGTGAGCGCCCAAGACTAAAGAATACACCTAAAAGACTAAGAACAAAGTGAGAACTATAGCTCAAAGAGAAATGAGCACGACAAACTCAATATTACAAATAAGATCTTTTAGAGATTTGAATTGATTCAATTGCTTGAAAATTTCTTGAATGTGTTGGCAGTGAGAGGTCTTAGGTGCTCAAAAGAGTGCTCACATTGTTTAGAGAAAGTTTAGGATTGTGAGAGTTTGATTAATATTAAAGTTATGCAATAATCCCTTCAAATTGAGTACCAGACTGTTAGGCAATTGAAATTCTTGCGCAATGAATCATTACAACAATTCAAGAATTGTTATTTTGATTTTAATTAGGATTTATAAAGAATATCCTTGTTAGAACTTTTTATAAAATATCATAATGATTTGAAAATGAATGGAATGAACCGTTATAACAATATAAGGAATCGTTGAACGTTTCACAGAACGTTATAATACTTTGACAAAGTTTGATTTTGTTTGACTCTATGTTGACTCTGTTGATTAAGCTCTGACAAGTCTGCCTATTTATAGAAGCGTTCAACTTTCAAGGAATTATTGTAACAGCTCAAACTGTTCAACGATTCCCAACCATCAACCAATGATAGCCTCTAATAATTTTAAAAAATTTTCTGCCTTAAAAAAATTTGTAGTTCGTCAAGCCGAACCATTATAACGTTTGAAAATTATTATGATGATTTACATTGATAATTTTTTTATTGCTTAATGGTTCAGAAACTTGAGCAATCTATACAATATCTTACATATTGATGATTTTAGATCTTCATAAGACTTCTTCCGACAGTCTTCTAGTATTTTCATCACTTGATTTCTTGAAGCCTCCATAAGATCCCACATAGATCTCAAAGAGACTTGTCAAATTCAAATATATTTTATAAAATAACAAATAAAAAATTATTTAGTATAAAAGATAGCATATATATCCTTTCCAATATTTTCACTCAAGAGTAGCTCAAAGAATCACCGATGGAGTTTGATTCTTCTATATTGACATATCTCACAATACGAAAAAAATAAAAATAATTAACATCCAAAATTATATGCAATTCTTATATTTTGGGATGCAATAATCATACATGCAACAATTTACAGTGAACGTTGAGATTGTTTGCATGAAACAATTCACATCAGTAAAACAAAAAGGTGTAAATGAAAAACTACAAAAGGATTCGAATTAAAATCCTGAACCCTACAAAAAAAAATCTTACTTTTTCTATCCCAATATGTAAACTGTAAAAGAGAGGACTGTGAGCGGCAATGTACCCGTCAAGACAAAAGGTATTTAGAATATGATTTGAAATTGAGGGCAAAGAGCTGATGAGAAATAATATTTGACATTGGAATTAGGCTATGGTGTTTTGCGCTCTATTTTTAATTTTAAATCAGAAATGATCGATCCGAACCGCTCAATCTAATATCCATATCAAAATCTATTAGTAAACCAAATTTTATATTTTTTATAATTTATTTGCTATTTTTTTGGATAGAGAGAAAACCATCATTTTTGAATGAATCAGAATTTTTTAATCAAGTCATTTTCTCCTCATTAGGAAAAATAATAAAAAAATTTTAAAAAAATATAAATTTTGTTTACTAATAGATTTTTATATGAAAATTAAATTGAATGGTTCAAATCGATTATTCCTAACTCAAAATTAAAAATAGAGCACAAAGTACATAATGTTTTGTGCTTTGCAAAATATCATAGACTCTTTGATATTGACTACACCTGACAATGATGTCAGAGGTACTGTGATGAAAGAGTGTGCACGCTGCTATTGGGGGGATTGTCGATGGAAAAGTCATTAACTCGTGCGGAAGAGGATATTGTAGAGAGAGTTATCGAGAGGCGAAATGAAAAGTGTATTGTAAATCTGTTTTCTTAAAAGCAATAAAAAATGAATATGTGAGAGAAAAGTGAACTTATCTATAATGTTGGGCCAATTGAACCTAAAATTGTGAAATTTGAAGATTATTATAGTACCTCTAATAATGTCCTTCATTTTATCCACCAAAACTGATATATGGGCCCTGCATGCTGTAGTTTTTAGAGGGCTCATTTTACAGTTATGGTAGGAGTTGGTGGGGAGTGATTGGGGACATTTTATATTTTTTCCTTTATAATTATAGTGAATGGTTATATCATATTTCTTTTTTATGACAATTAGAAGATTCATTTTTTTTTGTCAAGCTCTTTTTATAAAGAATAAAAATAAGGATAAGGATTTCAATCAGACAGATGATTTTATTTTTCCTTAAACAAACGAATGAAATTTATATAAATTAATATTTTGAATTTCGAAATAGTTCAATTTTGATTCATATGTTTTAAATCGGATGTTAGCTGAGGTGATGGAGTCTTCTCTTTCACAAGAACGAAGAGGTATCCTTGGACCTTGAATATTCCCATTTCTTTTTTCAAAGTTCTTGCAGAATTGTCATCATTTTTCTCACTAATGTTCTCATTTCGAAGTGGTAAGCAGTGAGTAACATAACAGATCATGCTCTCTGGAAGAACAACAGATTGATCGCTCCTCAAAAAAAAAAAAAGTACACAGATGGATTAGCATTTGAAAAAGAAAAAGAAGTACACAGATGGATTAGCATTTGAAAAAAGAAATTGGTTGAAAAGACATCTTACGGTTTGTAAGGGGTACACATGGAAGTTTCAGAATGGAAAGGTTACATTATTGGTCTGGTATTATAGAAAAGGGAAGGGATAATTTGACAATGAATTTTTAAATAAATATGAAAAAAAAATTGAAAAATTAAAAAATCTTTATAGATATGTTCTTCTATGATTTAAAATTTATATAATTTTATTTTTATTTGATAGTCCAACAAAAATCGTTAAATTGAAACCGTCGTAAAGTATATAATATTTTGTTGGTCTTTGATGAACTAGCAAACAATAGTGAAATTATATGAAATTTTAATCACCATCAGTCTATAAATAGAAGAATATATCTATAAGGTTTTTCAATTTTTAAGTTTTTTTTTTCATATTTATTTGAAGATTAATTGTCAAAATTGTTAAGATATCCCATTGTCAAGAGATCCTTTCCTATATAAAAATCTAGATGCTTCCATCATAGGCATATTTGATGATGCTTCCATCACAGGCATATTTGGTATTTCAATTATAAGGCCCGTAGTCTACTAATAATATTAGTTTTTTTTTTCAATATTTCTTATTTAAAAAATAATTTCATGTCACCTCAAAAAAAATCATCTGAATTTTTATCTAAAATCAACAGAAAATATATTTATTATGTTATTATCACCATTATACAATTTCTAATATTTTAATTAAAAAAATTCTATATTTGTATACAATTTTGTTTGTATTTTCTCTACTGTTTTTATTTAAATTTTCATAGAAAATTAATTTTCAAATAACTAAATTGTTTTTCTGTACTGTACAAAACATACATTTTACATTTTTATATACTACAAATTAACATTAACAACAAAATACGCCCAACCTTCAATTATCATCCCTTTATTCCTTCAAATAAAAAAAGGCAAGGATCTTTTGACAACTATTTAGTTTAACAATTTCAACAATCAACTTAATATGAATTCATAAAATTTTTGAAAATAAAATAACTTTACAAATATATTCTTAAAGTGATGGATTGATTATGAAATTTGGTATAATTTTTATGTCATTTGATATTCCATCAAAAGTCATAAAAATTACATGATGATTTTAATGGTTATGTTTTAATTTAATGACATTTGATGGATTATCAAATGACATTCAAATTACATCAAAATTGAAACATAACCAATCCATAAATTTAATAATATACTTGTAAAGTTTTTCCATTTAATTTTTTATAAATTTATATTAAATTAATTATCAAAGTTATTATATTCAATAATTATTAACTAACCTCAACCCATAAAAAAATGCAAAAAAGATGCTGTTCTGACCTCTAAAATCCGAAAGATCTGATAAAAATCAGACCTTAAGGCCCCCTTCGGTGCGCCAATTGTTTGACCTGGAAAAAAAAAATCAGTTTGTTCAAATCTTTTTCCGCCCACACGCATAGTAAAAATCAATATAAATCCCACACCTATTTCCGAACGCAAGTTACTTCTAAACACGCCCTAAAGAGTCGGACTCATCTCAAATATTAAGGTTAATATTATGATAGGTTATTGAATATTGATGCTTATTCATATTTGATCACTGAATTTCTATTTATCTATTTTTAGTTCACTCCAATTAGTTTTTCCACTCAAAAATAATTGAAATAAAATTATATTTATTGCCAAAATTAATTGGAATGAAAAATAGATAAATAAAATAAAATCATATTTATATTTTCATTAATTTTTTAATTATTTTTGAGTGTAAAAAACTAATTGAAGTGATCAAATATGAATAAACATGAAAACTCAATGACTAAAAATAAATAAATAAAAATTCAGTGATTAAATATAAATAAATATTAAAATAGAGTGATCTGTAAAATTAATTTAAATATTAGGTCCTTCAAATTCGGCCTCATAGGCCCCGTAGGCCCGGGCTGTGATTCCCGGACCGGCCTTTAGAGTTTAGACTACTTCCACTACACGGGACCAAACCACTTCTAAAGTTGGTTCTAGACTTCTAGTTTAGGCTGCGCTTGTCGGTCCAATAGGCAACAGGAGAACGAGCAAATCGCCATCGGAGATCACGGCTGAAGCAGCATGGAGGTGAGAAGAGATGAACTTCAAACAAAGGGGAAAGGGAAGGAAACCAAGTACAGTATCATTGTTCCCACTTACAACGAGCGCCTCAATATAGCTCTTATTATCTATCTGATTTTCAAGCACCTACGGTACTTCCTAACTCCTTTGTTTTTATATCCAATTTTTATCTTTAGTTTAAAAATTAAAAATTGTCTCGATTGGAAGGCGAAACGTGTTTTTATGGTGGTCGATCTGCTACTGATTTTAATTTTATAGCTCCGGAATGGGAGTTTACTTTGCATTCTTCACTGTAATACCAGACTTTTAGGTTTATGTTTTCCTGGGAAAGAGTTTTGTAGAGTAGTAACCATTTCAGAGCAAATCAGGTGTAGCTGGAACTCTGCAATACTTAGTTCTAGATTATAAAATTTTGACCTAGCCCCTATTGTATTGTACCTACATATATACATACACCTACATTTTGATAGATTTGATTGCTTGAAACCCTTCTTATTATAAAATTTTATTGATATATTATTAGTCATGATCAATGTGGTTGAACTTTGACAGACAGGGTCATGTCATTTACTTTCAAAACATTGTACTGATTAAAGTTTTTAATCATTTTGTCAGGGATGTTGATTTTGAAGTAATTGTGGTGGATGATGGAAGCCCAGACGGAACTCAGGATATTGTTAAACAGCTGCAACAAGTCTACGGAGAAGACCGCATTGTAAGTGGCTTGATTTTACTTTAATAATTTGATTTCTGAAATAGCTTGGTTTAATACATGATTGTACCATACCAGACTTTCTTACCAGTTCTTTAGTTTTTCTCCTACATGTTACATGCCCTTTTTTTTTGTTATGTGGATGTGTAACGTAGTTTGACTCCTGAATTTCTTGATAACACTAGCTGTTAAGGGCAAGACCAAGAAAGCTTGGCCTAGGTAAAATTCATTCTCTCAATTTTCTTCTATTTTGTTTTGAAATTACAAAACATAGTATTGAAAATAATGTTTTATAATATGCAGGGACCGCCTATTCTCATGGGCTGAAGTACGCCACAGGTGAATTTGTTGTCATCATGGATGCTGATCTTTCTCACCATGTAATTTATATTTGATCCTTTTTACTGTTAAGTAACACTTGATTTTTCTCATCACTTATGTCATGCATTATTATTTTTTGCAGCCAAAATACTTGCCTAGCTTCATCAGGTATATAATTTCAGAGCTTTTCTGTAAACTTTCATTATCAAATGAACCCCTCACATTTACTTTTGAGCAATAGATTCGGTCTTTTCTCTTTGCTCGTGCTTATTCACAACTAAACTAACCAGGAAACAGAAGGAAACCGGTGCAAACATAGTAACGGGGACCCGATATGTCAAGACTGGAGGCGTACATGGTTGGAATCTCATGCGCAAATTGACAAGCAGGGGCGCTAATGTACTTGCACAGACTCTTCTTTGGCCAGGTGTCTCTGATTTGACTGGATCTTTTAGGTACATAACATAATATTAGGTTTCCTAATTTTTCATATTGTATAGTTTCAATTGCTTATGTCTAGCGTGCCAATTTGTTCCTTTGTTTTGCATAGACTGTATGAGAGGTCCGTCCTCGAGGATTTAGTCACGTCATGCGTTAGCAAGGGCTATGTATTTCAGATGGAGATGATTGTGAGAGCTACAAGAAAGGGCTACCATGTTGAAGAGGTATTATCCAATATTGTAATTAGTAATGTACTATCTTTTTAATATTTTTGTGTAAATTCTTTTTCAGTACTTACTATTTAGTATATTAAAGGACTTGTGACATTGGTTTTTGTATTGGTTTGTATGGTGGTTCATGAAGTACATGGTGCTTTGTTTTAATACTTCTTCTTGGCTTATTTGTTCTTGTTTTTTTCCCTTTACTGCTAAATTGAGGTGTATGCAAGTTGGGGAGAATTCAGGCTTAACTGCACAATGCATTAGCATAACTAGAGACTTCTCTAATAATTATTAAATAAAAGAATATTTAACATTAAAGTTAATCATGTAAAAACAATATTTGTAATTGGTTATTATTTTTCTTTAAATTACATTATAGGCATGGGCGGATGCAGGATTTTAGTCGGGGGGGGCAAATATCGGATTGTAATAGCTTATCGGGTTTAAATCCATTAACTAATCGGGTACTAAATAAAAAAATAATAATTTAATATATATTCTTACCTAATAAAAAATTTATTAGAATAATAACATTTTATATATTAAAAATAACAATAAAATAAAGCTCAAAGTAATAGATAATCAAATTGATGAAGAAAATTTTCGTCTATAAAACTTTATATTTTGATATATTTGCATAATTATTTCATTATACATGATATTAAATATTTTTTTCTCAATAAAATTAATCAGACAATCCAGGGGGGGGGGGGCAAACTACCGAAAGTATTATCGAAAAGCACTGTTTTTCAAAATCCGGGGGGGGGGCTGCCCCCCGGGCTATTATTATAGGAACTTAATAATCTATACATATGCCTTACTATTGTTCAAATGTTTGGGTAAATCAAATTCCAAACTTCCATTTGTACTGCCCTTCACGCTGTGCAGATCGTACTTGAGCCTAAATTGGTCAAATATGATATTGAGTTAATCAAGGTGTAATCACTCTAGATACTAGTTCAGAACTTTCCAGTGTTGTGCTAAAACTTTGAAAACTTCAGGTTACCACTTACTAGAATTTTTTTTTGCTTTCATATACAGAATGGATGCTGTTGCATTTGTCTTATTATTAGGATGGTTTTAACCATATTAATCTTTTATAATATATATTTTATTTTTGATGGTTTTTTTCTTTTGCAGGTTCCAATAACTTTTGTTGACAGAGTGTTTGGGAGCTCAAAACTTGGAGGCTCTGAGATAGTAGAGTACTTGAAAGGCCTTGTATATCTCTTGTTCACTACATAATGAGATGCCATGTTACATAGAGTTCTGAAAAAGAATGTAATAGCTATTTTTTTCTTCAGACTTTTTACTACTTTTTGTTTCAACTTGTCTTTTGGTGTCTATTATACCTATTTTTTCTCTCTCCCCACCCCCCCTTTTAATTGGTTTTGGTTGGTAATAATTTACCTGTAGAGCTTTATGAATGGTAGAATGAGAGAAATACCTCCTGATTTCTTGTAAAGATTGCAAACCATATTGATAATTATTTGGAAGTCAAAAGAAATTATGCTTCTCAGTCGCATCATTTGTAGGAGCTGTCGTCCGGGATGTTGTTTGGAAAACATTTTTTTTTTGAGGTTTACTAATCAAGTCCATCTGAAACAATTGCAGCTGCTTGTGCAGGTTTGTTGTATATGGTTGTTCCTGCTAAATTTACACTCTGATCAAAATGGATCGAAGTTTTTTTTCAGTTCAATTCAATGGAAAAGAGGAGAAATAGAATTGAAATTTTGTGATCAGAATGAGTTTTTCTTCAGCGAGAATTTAATTTTAATAAATTGAGAACTATCCATGAAGTTTTCACTTATTCACCAAAATACCATTGAGTTAGGGTTTTGATGTGAGAGCGGGATTGAACAAACAAGTGAAGAAGAAAATGATCATGGCGATCGTAGTCATCAGAGGAAACAGTTGATTATATAATTAGAAAGTTTTATGAGTAAAAGCTCAAAATTTGGTGAGATTGTACATCAGCGGAGGAGAGGAGCGACGGAGGATAAACTCGACATCTTCGTTTCACTGATTCTGATCTGTACAAATACCATCGTTTGTCACGCGATATCCAAACGCGATTTAGCGGAGAAAATTTCTCGCTGAATAAAATTACGTTAGCTTTCTTCAACCTTTCCAATCACGAAAAAAAAAATTCCAATTCTATTTCTCGTTTGAGAGACGAGAATCCATTCCGATCAGGGGGTTATATTGATGATGTGTGATTGTGGTTGCTCTGGTAATGTGCTTTTATATTTTACAAACCTGGTTCTAGTTTGCATGTATAGAAGTTCTATAAATTCTTGGAAATATTGTTTGCTGTTACTGATAATCTCAATTCAAGAATATCCCGTAGTAAAATTATTATACACGTTCGAAATGTGATGAATTGCACGAAGAGTGACCACATTTTTTCACTTTAATGTTTCTTCTTTCTGGATTGATGTCAAATTTTAGCAGTTGTTTCATTAATTGGAACTGAACTGTTCTCTAACGATCATCCGTTGTTGAATTTTTCATTAAGTTGATCATGCGCAGTGGGAAGTTGTAGGTTTGAAATCTGAATAAGAGTTTTTTTTATGAATAATTAAAGATGAATAATTTAGATTTTCATCTTTAAATAAAAAAAAAGTTGATAATGCGCAGCTCTAGAACTATTTTCATTAAACACCGTTTAGAAACCACATGTTGACTGTTAGATGGGAAGGCTGACAATACAGGAAAGGGATCACTTGACAATGGTTATCTTGACAATTTTGATAATGAATTTTTAAATAAATACGAAAAAAAATTAACACTAATTCAAATATTATTATCATTTGATAGTCTATCAAAAACCGTCAAATTATAATTATTATAAATTATATAAATTTTTGATGATCCTTAATAGAGTATCAAGCGATAATAAAATTACATAAATTTTGAATCATCATCAATCTATAAATAGAAGAATATATTCATAATTTTTTTTATTTTTAAGATTTTTTCATATTTATTTGAAAATTCATTGTCAAAATTATCAAAATAACCCATTATCAAGTTATCCCATCCGACAATAAAATGAGCCTATGCACTGGGAAACATTGAATATCATACAAAACATCTTTGCACCAGGATAACATTTCACTTTACGCACGTTCATGTGGCCTGTGATCAGAAACAGATTCTCACAATCGATAATTTGAGGAAACGAGGATATAGCAGTTGCCAAGTATTTGTTGTCGATAAATTGCGATTATTTTATAAGGAGAGGATCCTTGACAATGGGTTATTTTGACTAAGAAAAAATTATAGATATATATTTTTATTTATAGATTAATAATGTTTCAAAGATAACTATTACAAATTATATAATTTTTTTATTTTTTATTTGGTCTTTGATAAACTATCAAATGATAATGAGATTATTCAAAAATTTAAAACACTATCAATTTATAAGTAAAAAAAATATTTATAATTTTTTTCTATTTTTAATTTTTTTGAGTTTTATTTAAAAATTCATTATCAAGATCATCAAGATCCCTCCCTTTTTGATGCTGATACATCTGTTCCAAAATAATACGAATAATCTTAAATCTTCTTCTTTGACGAGAATGGTGCGCATATTCACAAATATTGAGAAGGATGCCGAAAACATAGTTCAGGGAGACCTAACAGAAATTATGTTGTTTTTTCGAATATTGATTTCTTTTTATTATTTCTAGCATTTCTATGTTTTAATATCGTTCTTATGTATTTATTTTAACTTTTAATGAAAAGATAAGAGGTTCGACCACTATTTTCTAGTTAAAAAAAAAAATCACTTTACACCTCTTCAAAATTCATTTACAAACAGGGGTTTAAAATCGCCACAAAAAAATCCATCTAATAGTATATACACGTACTATATTATCATATTACCTATTTTTGTTAGTCCTTTCACTTCAGCTAATTCTCGACTGGCACAATTTAACAACGCCTCTTTCACAAAATAAAAAATCTTCTGGTCTATCCTTTTGAGATGATTAAGAAGCTTTGTTGTCTTGATAAACAAAGCCAGACGCGTCTGCTAGAGTAGAAAATCTTGTTCACCGCTCAGGACCTAAACACACCGCCAATTAAAGTAATGATAACAAAACTATCAAAGAAAACTATATGAATATAAGAGTATTTTGTTTAGTTTTTTTTTCCTCTCTCCTAGCTTTACTTATGGATTAACTTATCAAATTTATCTCCTTTCTCAACTTTGATAAATATTAGCCAAAAAGTTTTAGCTGATATGTGTTGTCTGTTGTTTATACCATATTTGGCCAATTAAAACCATATTCAATTTTCTTTTTGTTGTTCAAAAGTTGCACTAGGAGTTTCTCTCAAATCTCAATTGATGTATGAAAATTAAGAAAATGGCAATCAACACTCTCCTGGAAATGAGTTCTCGGATAATTCTTTTTTCATAATAATGTATTCTGATAATTTCTGATACTAAAAGCCAACTATTGTGAGCCACATTGGAAAGGTACCCAGCTCACTATTGTCAAGATATTAAACTTTGTTTCTAAATTTCAATTTTTAATTCATGAACGGATTTTGATAAAATTCAGTCGACTGGGAAAGGTTCAATCATTTCTTTTGCACATTTACCTTATAGTTTAACAGTTTTTCATCATCCACAATTCACCCCAAATTGTACCATTCTATTTCCAAAATAAGCAAGTGTCACTTACAATTATGATTGATCAGTGGATGTAATTTGAAAAGCCCTCAATCCCAAGAACAGCACAATTACGAGACATTGTTCTTCCTTTGCCAGCTCCATAAGGAAAGCACTCTACATAATCCACTCTTTTCATGGCCTCTTTTCCAAACATCTGCTACAGAGTAAAGAAACATATTTTCAGTGTATCTATTTAAGCTTCATATTTTTTTCTCTTTATGCACTACTTGTCCATTTATTTCTCTGTCAGCTTCACAAGTTTCAAATCATTTTCAATACAAACAAATCTTCTTCTTTTTTTGTGCTACAAGAAAAGTATAGATTTTAAGTGCCAAAATTTGTTTGTTTTATGAATTTATATTGTACTAAAGCAGAACACCCAACCACCTGTTCGTTGCAATGGGAACACTAAAATGCCCCATACATCTTGGCACCGATAGCCTGCAAGTGCTTTGCCAGAGCAACGGCAAATGGTGTCGACTCATTGGTTATTTCTGTTTCATACCGTTCCAAGGTTAATTGCTCTGCGCTGCACAATGACCCAAAATGGATGCATAATATTATTAAACTTTTCCAAATTAATATCACTAGTGGCTTCTTTGGGGTGCATCAGATACTAAGCCTCAATCACTGCCCAACTCATGGATACAAATAAAAAATTACACACAAAAGGACAAACAAGAAAAGAGTGTTATATTAATAACACCATGCAATTACATGGTTAATATTTAATATTTACTAATACCCTGATTGTGCTGTTAGGTAAGCCTGTATTTAAAGCAACAAAGAATCTGTTCTTTTATGATAATATTATCTCACCCTGTTGATTGAGGTACGATTGATGAGTATGTGCTTGTTAACCCAGTAATTACCACACCAGCAACAGCCAACTGTAGTCCAAGCAACTTCCCAATTTTCTCGAATCCATAGTCCTTCAGTTATTTCAGTAAACAAATACTTAATTATTACTTCATAGAATTCACAATTTAAAAGAAAATTGCACTTCAAGAAAATAATTAGTATGTTACTATTGGAAACAACCGCTACTAATTTATTCTGCAAATGATAATAGTAATACCCCACTACAGTTGATTCCACTAGCAGTCAAATTTTCTTCAATAATGGCCAATAGTAAATGCTATGAAATGCACCAGCAAAGAACAATCCAAAAACTATTTGCTATACTTCTTTTGTGCTTATATTTTTTTAAACCAAAATGGATACAAAATAAGACCAGAAGATCAATAAATTGAGTCAATAAATACTGTAGTACAAATGCAGTTTTGGGTAATGTGGTCATTTTATGCCTCATCTAACCTTAGTATTGATGGTAGCCAGATTACTTGCAAACACCTCAAAATATGTCAGACACTACCGAGTGTTATTTCTGCATATTGTATATACTGGGTTATTTCTCAAATACTTCTTTGATAAGTACCTTGAGAATAATGAAGAACAACATAAAAGATAGAAAGACTGATATGAGACAGTAAGAACAACTTGTTCCTGCAAATTTCGTGATTAGTAGGTACAAGAAATAGGCACTGGCAGTTGCCATCGACATGGTGGTCCCTATTAGGAGTAATCGACCATCAGTTTTGTTGATTCTGGGAATAGTAAATATTCTCAATTGTTGCAGAGAAAGTAGTGTAGCTGCACTGTATGCAGCTGTTCCAAGCAATGGTAGAGGGATACCTAGCAATGGAAAAGGTCATACCATTGTCAGCAACTTGTACTATTAATACAGAGTTGGACTCTGAAGTCAGAATCAAACTAATTGAGACAAATCACAAGAAAACAGAAAGCACACTTTTAAATTAACTTTGATTTGCCTCAGTCCCATACTTCCATTTTGTCCAGTCAAGTAACCACATTTATTTCAGGTTCAAATACAAGCAAAACAATATGACTTCATATATCAAACAACTGAACTCCGAATAATTTATGAAGTTTTGTAAAGCATTTTTTTTTTCATATTATAAAGCTCACTTTTGATGCAATGAAGCATCAAATTCTTTGATTTCTGAAATCTAAATTGATTTGATTCGGGAACATGTCAATTTTCTACAGAAATTAATTTTGACGAACAAATTCTTCTTACCAAGAAAAGTTTGAGCGAATTCAATATAGTAATATGCTTTAATTATCAGATGCCAATCTCACCTTCAGTTTCCAATTAAAAAAATAGTTGTATCCAATAAAAAGAGGGGTTGAAGTGGCCTAGCTGAAACATGGAATAATGACTGACCTGTGATCTTTACTCTAGGAAATGAGTTATAAAAAGAGGGGTTATAAAAAGTGTTTGGATGGTGAGGAATAGCACTGTTCTCAGAATAGCTGTGTTATTCTCGGGTTAGCATCCATCAAAACACAAAAACAAAATTGAGAATAGAAACAGAACAGTGCTAATCCACTAAACTATAGGAAAAAATTGATTTAGCGGATTAGTGCTCGATGAGGGTAGTAAAAATAATAATAATAACTTGATTTTTCTATATTAATATAAAGTAATATTAAGTAAACATTATTATTAAATTAAATAATTAATTATTTTAGCTATTCCCTCTATATGTTCTCAAGTTACAATCCAAACAATATTTTACTAACCTGATAAGTAAAAAAATAGCTATATTCTCAAATTTCCTAAGAAACCACTAAACTCACACTATTCTCAATCACGAATCCAAAAAGTACTATTCTTGCACTAATCCTTCCACCATCCAAGGTTGAAAGGATGCACTATCTTGATCTTCAATCAATTGAAAATTAGATGCTATAAGAGATCTACTATTCTAGCTATATTTGACTGATACAAATTCCTTATAACATAGTTATTAGTCTACCAAGATACCACTGGACTTAAGGTTGACATCTACAAAGGTAGCTAAAAAAAAGAGAGATTTTCATGGCAAATATACAGGAAACATCAGCAACAAAGGCACGGAAAAAAAGCCATGCGATCCAAAAATGCATTTGGTTAGCATTATGCATTCTTTCAAATAGCGGATAATATTTCAGTTAACATCCATTTGACCATAAACCTAACAAAATGATATCTGCTAGAAAAACAATGAACAGGAGATAGTCAATGAACGGAAATAGACAAATAAGGCATCAAATATAAGAGAGGGCAGAGGAAGTTATTTTGTTTTCCTGCAATTATTGAAGAGAGAAATGATCACAAAAAGTAAGCATGTACAAATTTCTACAGCCTTTCTGAAAAATATACTTGTAACGACAGGATAGGAAAATAAGGAAAAAAAACTCAGTTGCCCAATCACTATGAACAGTTATGTGATCTATCAAGTTCATGAAGAAGCATGATATCTTTAAAATAAAATAGAAGACCCTACCTCATAAAGCAAGAATATTCTAAATGTGCATAGTGCAGGCCATGTCAAAACTCAACCATGATGAACTTATTACAAAGATTACAAAAGGAAAACAAGATTTATGGTTAGAACTTTATCCATTGCATTTGCTTTATTAAAGTTAAGAAGCTTTTCTTTTGTGGACAAGCTAGATTAACAGAATAAAGCCAAGTGACACTTTTATAACTAACTAAGAAAAAAAATTTTTTTTTCTGTGGCTTTAATGTAAGGAAGCGATACCACCATAAGCTATTGGTCAACATTGGTTCAGGTTGGGCACTAACATAAAGTTATAACCATAACAAAGGCGAAATGCTAATTAATTAATCTATGATGGCAATTAAAAGAGAATTCCATGAAAAGAGTCCCAATTTGTCTAGATATAGACTAACGAAAGCACCAACGAATGTCCATTATCCTTGTTTAATAACTCAATTATTTGTAGAAATCCAATGAATTTGAAAAGAGAAGTCCCACTTTTGAATAAACAAAAAGAGACAAGAAGAAGACAATTACCAAAAGCAAAGGAATAGTCACTATTGAGCACGTCACCACAACTCCCACCTCCAATTGGGCAAAATGCACTGGAATCGGTGAACTTTAGATAGCTAAGATATCCTGTCTCGAGTAAACCAAGACCAGCAAACCCCGCAGATAGGGTGTATGACGAAATGCCAGAGAGGGAGCTCTTCTGGGTCGAATCAGAGTCCATCTGGGGCGAAGAACTCGCATGACACTTGAATCGTAGCCCCGTAAATCTCTGACAATAACAAAATTGCGATTAAATACAGAGAGTTAGTCGGTGCGAATTGATGAGAGAGGTAGGAATAGGTTCTTACCTTGAAGCGAAGAGGGGAGGTAAAGGGGGACGCGCGAGAGATGGAGAGGACAGATGAGACGCCCGCCATGGTTGTGTGTGTTTGAGAGAGACAGAGACAGAGAGTTCACCTTTCACTCCCTCTAGTCTCTTTTTACCTTCCCCGGTATCGGTCAAAGAGAAATCCGAAGCTACGCTGGAATCTGGATTTGTAGCAAAAACAGGTCGAAGTTGAGATCGGATTATAAAATGCAGGCCTTTGAATGAGTTGTTCTGACTCTGACTGGAAGTGTTAAATGACTTAATGCTGTTTTAAAACAAGCTTTTTGTTTTAGATTTTCATTCAAGAGAATTGTTTAATGTCTCTTTTATCTCTGCTTATATGTACTTAAAATAACAACAGAAATCCAGTAATTAAGTTAGAAATTTTTATTTTTCTATTACATAGTTAATTTTTTTAATAATTTTTTTTTGAAAGGAAACAAAAGAGAAGTAGGTCCTAAAGTGGGCAAAACCAAAATGCATTCAACTTTGCAAGGACTGGGTATATATGCTGCATGCCACTTTACAATTTAATATATACAAAAAGGCAACTGATTCAGTAATAAAGAATCAAAAGCAATTTAAACCAAAAAAGAAAAAAAAAGGAACAAAAGATATGTAGTTCATATTTTTCTTCTAAAGCAAAACAAGACCTACATACGACTGATTGCCTTTTCAAGTTTACCTAGTTAATTAATCACCTGTGGAATCTAGTACATTATATCATCATTGCACATTACGGTTGGACTTACTCCACGATGAAATCCACATATTTTATAACATGGTTAAATTTCAAAAATTGGACCCAGCTTAAACAAAAATATGTATTGTGGCATGATCTATGCAAAAGCCCCGATTTCACCTATATAAATACTGAAAAGGGCCGTGATGTGACCAGCATTCAAGTTATTTATCTGTTAGTAGATTTAGATCATCTTACCAATGATTCTGTAACACTTATTTAATAATTAATGATCAACTAATCATCTTGATCGTTCAACTACGGAAAAACATGCCCCTTTAATCATACAGTCCGGAGTTCATTTTGAGATTAGGTACGTACGTAAAGTCGTATACCATGTGTCAATGCTTATGATCAGTATGATTTCTAACAATTTACAATTTAACCAGATAACACTATAAGCAGTAAATTTCCAAGTATAAATACTTACACAGTAAATTTGGACTTTTTTTTTGTTGAGTAGCAGGTGAATAGTCTACTATAAAATTTCATTAGATCAAATTCAAAAACAGTTGATATAAATAAGGAAGAAAAGAAAATCAGAAAAGAAAACAGTAAATTTGATATATTTTTTCTTTTACATATTGTAAAATGTAAGTACAAATACAATACAACTAGTATCGTTGCAAACCAGTTAAGCACATTCATAGTAAACACGTCTACGTTTATAACAATATATTTCAAAAGCTAATTATTAATTTTGATACAACAGGGAAACATATATACCAAACACTCAAATGCAATCAGTGATTCATATGTATGTTCGTCCCTTAATTACTTGATAGAACAGGGAAACATATACCAACAGTTGAACATAAAATGGAATCAACGATTCTTCACACACTCCGCCTCGGCCTTACTGTTACCTCAAGTGGCACTTTCATTTCACAGGACAGCCTAAGGAGCTCTGATAAATCCACAGGTTTCCCTTCAACAGGAAGCAACTCAAATTCATGCAGCAAGGAAGCCATCCAAAATCCAACTGACGCAACTGCCAGGCTCTTACCTGGACAGCTCCTCCTTCCGGCACCAAAGGGAGCCAGCCGCAAGTCAGTGCCCATAACTGAGAAATCAACTGATTTTATCCCATTGGTGTCTGTGATGAAGCGCTCGGGTTTGAACTCATCAGGGTTTTGCCAGATTTCTGGATCATGTGTGATGGCCCACATGTTGATCATAGCAGTGGTGCCTGCTGGGATGAAGCGGCCATCAATGAATGTGTCCATTGTCGAGTCACGGCACCAGGCTAGAAGTGGGCCTGGAGGATGCATCCTGAGCACCTCTTTGATTACTGCTTGTAGATACAGAAGAGAAGCAGAATCAGATTCAGTAACTGATTTAGATCGCCCTACAGCTTGGTCAAGCTCGGCGTGAACTTTGGCTTGAATTTCTGGGTGTAGCACGATGCGAGCGAGTGTCCATTCCATCTGCACAGCCATGGCATCTGTTCCTCTAAATATCATCTCCTGTCAATTTCCATATATGACCAATTTTATAAAATAAATATCAGCAAGTTACATCAATCGTTTAGTATTTTTTTTCTTGAAATATGATCCTTAATTACTGACCCAGAGCACAGCAGCAATGTCAGAGTCAGAAAGCCCCTCGCTCTCCTGCAAGGAAAGCAATATATCGACAAAATCCTGATTTTTCCTCAAGCTAGAATTGGATCGATGCTCTTCAATGATTGAGTTGACGAGTTGGTTCACCTTAGGCATGAGCTCTGAGCATCGCGACTTGATGTGTTGCAGATCCAACCCAGCTAGGATTGGAAAGTAGTCAGACCAATTGCTCATGCCTAAAAGCTCGTACCCTTCATCAACCATCCATAGCAGTTGCTCAACCTCAGGATCAGATGAGCAGAGATCGTACCGCTTGCCAAATACAGATTGCATGATGTAGTACAATGCCGACCGCCTTAGAACTCCACGGACTTGAAATGTTTTGCCGGAAGTTGAATGGAGATAGTTGGTCATCTGACTGGCAATTGATGTGCGGTGGCAAGCAGAGACCTCAATTTGGCTTGGAGAAAAGAGGTGGCAAGAAGCAATTCTACGTAAAGTTCGCCAATAGACTCCATATGGTGCAAAACCTATTGCGCGATGGAACATGAGGCCGTAGGCGGAGTGGTTGATGGGTCGGTCAGCAAAAACTGGGCTGTTTAAAATCTCTTTTGCCACGTCAGGGTGTGAAGACACTATGACACGTGTCTCACCTAGAGAGAAAGCCATGAGCCTCTTGGCACCTAGCCAGTTTGCCAAAGCATTCAGTGTGTGGTGAGAAAGCCCCGATTTAAGGCGCATGCTCCCGACAAAAGGAAGGCCTCTCGGACCCGGTATGGCCAAGTAGGAAGAAGGGCTGCTTCCCTTCCAGTACCTTCCCCATGCTGGGCCACCAGGATGGGTCCAGTGAAGGAGGGAAGTGACAAGCCATGTAATGATGGCAAGAGTGGCAAATGAAAAAAGAACGGTTGTAATGGAAGGAAGAGTGAAGTTAGCATCAACGGTTCCAAAAATTTTAGGAGATAAGGCAAGGGGAAATACCCACCAGCTATGAACTGTGTTATCCATGAAAAGATACGTTGTTTTTAAGGATGTTGTAAATAGGAAGAAGAACGCTGAGTAGAATAAATGATGATAGCTACCCTATTTATAGGGGAAAAAATTGGGATTCTAGTCAATTAAATAATAGAAATCGTTGGCTATCAGAAACTAGGTATAACAAATGTGTATGTTGTTCTTGTTATAATGAATATCGTGTCAATATATATTCATGAACTTGGACGTACGTATTTTAATGTGTCAACTTAAAAAAAATCTGAACACACATGTCTAAAAAATATAAAACTTCTAGCACATCATATTAAACGTGTTCGTATTTATAATGTATTTAATATGTGTTAATACTTATAATACATAAATTCAATAAAATTTAAATAAAATTAGATCTTAACGTGAAGCACGTTATCATCTTGAGATACATTATCAGAATCATAACATGAAGATGTAGGACTTGACGTGACATATTTAAAATTATCATACATATTAGAGTGATTTTAGTATCTAACTTCAACATCAAGCCGATTTTCAAGTACACAAGCATTTCAAAGGTTTGACGTGTTACAATATTTTATACATACTACATGTGCTTTTACGCGTGTTAGACGTGCGTGTTCATATTCAACGTGTTTGACGTGCATATTTTGTCGTGTCAACATTATTCATATGTTGATTATATACGTTTAATAATATGACACATGTAATATGTAAACACATCACGTGCAGACAAATTTAAATACAAACATACTAATGTCTGTGTTTACATGTGTCTACACGTTATCACTACCAATTTAAACGGAGATAAATTCAATATTTCTCAAGATAGCTCCTCGACTTTGACAACAACCTCTATGAAGGGTAGTTCCGCCATAGGATACAAATCTGGCTCTCCTCGACTTTGACAATGACCTCACCATCGGCCGCCACCTCCTCACCAATTTCACTTCGACAATGGTGTACATATCTGATCCTCTTCGATAACGATTTCGACTTTCACCACCGCGACTTCGACTTTCGTCACCAACCGCCAGCAAAACTGCCTTAATCTGTCACCGCAGACTTAGAAATGCTTCGTAAATACTTCTTTAGTTTAGCATTCACCAATCAGTTTTTTTTTTCCTTTCTTCTTTTTCTTTTCTTTTTTTCTATCCTTAATTTTTTTTAGAACTCTGTACATAATTTTATTTAATGGAAAATATTGTAGGTCGTTGTCTTATCCTTAAAAAAAGTATTTCTCAAGGAAAAAAAGAGAAAACAGAGAGGTGAATTATAAATTGCAAGTACTGTATCACGCAGTTGGCGGTATATTAGAGCATCTTCTTAGGCGTAAATGTAACTAGATGGGGGAGCATATCCTACCTTTTATTAAGCTGTACAAAGTACAAACTGTAGTAGGCTTCAGCGACAAGTTAAATTAACTACATACATATCTGCTAAGGACCTATCAGCTTGGAGATTCTTTCATTTAATTAATGTATTTCACATGATTAAACAATTTGGTAAAGGATAATTATAATATGGACAACGGATCCTAATTAATGAATATCGATTAAGCATACTTAAATTAACAAAAATATACAGATAATCTTCCAGTATAAAATTTCCCAACCTATAGTCGCGACCAAGATATATAGTTAACTGTTTATATAACATTATTGATACTTCTTCGAACATTTTTTTTAGCAATTAACACAGATATCGTTTTATACATCTCTTTGAAAGATTATAGCATCTATGATGCCATTATATTATGGAGAGGGATCAGATGATAATCCTGATAATGAATTTTGAATTTTTTTTTTGAAAAAAGTCTTAAAAATAGAAAAAAAATTATAAATACATTCTTTTACTTATAGATTGATAGTGATTTAATTTTCATATAATTTTATTAATGTTTGATAGTTCATAAAAAACTGTTTTTTTTTTTAGAAAAGTATGAGATTGAAGATCCTACAACTTTTCTTGGAATGAAATTCAGATTCTGGAGCATGGACCAGGCAGCTTCAAGTTTTAGTTTCAAAGGTATTGAAAATTTATAATTTGTCCATTTCAAATGTATTGATTTTTTTTAGATATGGACGGAGCTCGCTCGTTCGCTCTTTAGCGGAGAAGTTAACAGCTAAACAAAAACATATGTGGGGAGGGGGAGGGTGGAGGAGGGTGCCGCCGGCCTACCTATCACCTCATCTCCGTCCTCCTCTCCTCTCCTCTCCTCTCACCTCTTACATGCTATGCTCTCCTTTATTTTTTTATCTTCTATTAATTTGAAGTACAAGTATGTCTAGAGTTTTGTTCGCCGTTGACACTCCTTCAGGCACCACCTTATCTCTCCATCCAGGAACAGCAAGTTAGTCACACGATGACTGAGAACCACCGCCGCTCTGCTGGGGATACCTCCATCGAACTCACAACCCCTTATCTGTCAGAATTTTGCATTGAGGCTATATGAGTTTTCTTTCCTCTTTGCTACGCTGATTTGTCTCGCACATGGTAGTTTGATCTTTTCTTTTTCTTCCTTATTTTTTTTGTAAGGATTTGTTGACCTTTAATGGTGCAAGATGGTTTTTTATTTTATTTAACGAGAATTGTCATTATGAATTTCGTAAGAGTTTTAGATTTTTAATGACATTAATGATTTATGTCGTGTATAGAAGTGTTATGGCCGGATTAAAGTGGTAGATGGAATCGGAGCACAATCAACGAGAGATTTGACGGCGGATGGATGATGGAACTACATTGACCTAATTGTTTCTTTTTATTTATAAGCATGCTTGTATTTCAATTTCTTTTCTACTCAATCTTGCAACTCTTTTTCTTGATTTAATAAATGATTAAAGTAGATGAAAAGATCTATTTCCTGAAAAAAAAATTAGGTATTGTTTGGCATCTACAATTACGCACTATAGCTGAATTGAGTTTTACTAATGATTTTTATAATAATTTACTAATAATTTTACAACCATTAGTAAGGGGGTTAGAAAAAGTATAAGCAGCTATTAGGAAAAAAAGAGCGTTGAACGGACATTTGCTAACGATTTTTAGCCAAAAGCCGTTAGCAAATGGTGCTGTGTGAATTTTTTTTTAAAGTTTTGCTAAAGGTTTTTTTTTAGCAAAAATCGTTAGCAAAGGGTTTTGTGATTTTTTTTTGAATTTTTGCTAATAAACCATTAGCAAAGAGTTTTTTTTTTCTAATAAACCATTAGCAAATGTTTTTTTTTGTAAATTTAATTTTCTATACAAATGAAAAAAAAAACTAAGAACAATAAATTATATAAGGACAGATGACAAATGATAAGCATTGTGTCATACATCATATTATTCATTCAATAATTAATATAAAAGAAATATAATTATTCATACAATGAAAAAAATGTTTACTGAACAATACATCTTGCTTACTCAATAATATAAAAACCTATACAATTTCTAAGAAAAAAAAACTGAACTAAAAACTTTAAATGCGTTTTTGAGAGTCAAGACGATATTTTTTTGCCCTAAAAATGGCGATAAAAGCAATAGCGGTTACCCGTGGACGCGTAGTACACCTCAATCGGAGTTTCCTATCAAAATTTATGACCGTTTGAAATTGAGATGGTCGGATTTCGGTTTTTATTTCTTATGTCTCTCTTCTTTGTTTCTTATTTTTTTTCTTTTTTCTCTTCTCTGTCTCTCTCTCATCTCTCTTTTTATATATGAAAACAGATGAAAATGGATTGGTGATCCGTGAGATTTCTATTTTTGAATTTTAATTTTTAGATCATTGGATTGGGATGAACGAATGGTGAGATGAGCTTTCTGAGAGCAAATATTATTGGTGAGATGAGATATATTAATTTTTTTTTGCGCATGAACCTTTACTAACGATTTTTTTATAAATAACCGTTAGCAAAATCCAGCGCAAAAAGTCCAGTTCTATTATAGTGACGCATGTAGATACCAAGAAACTGCACTTGTATATATAAAACTGCGATTAATTAGCATTGATTTAAATATCAAGGCAATTTACTGGTTAGTTTGGCAGAGTAATTAAAATTCAACAAGGGTCAACTTAGTTGAAAAAAACAGCTCCAAATGAGATCAACATTCCTACTTTCATGCGTAATTAGAACGTGTGACTACTTTTTCTTTAATGGCCTTTTTGTAATTATTGGTCCTGGTTTGATCGCTTTGGTTTGGTGGCTTTTCAGGTTTGATGCAAAACTTCGGAGAAAATATTGGGAGGCAAGTGTAAAATGTCATGACGGTAATTTGTGAAGTTTTTTTTGAGGTAAGTAAATCTTTAATTATTTATTAAATCAAGAAAATAAGTTACAAAATTGAGTAAAAAATAAATTAAAATGCAAGCATGACTATAAATAAAAAGAAAATAACAATTTGATCAATATAGTTCGACTATTTCATCTGCCATCAATATCTCGTTGACTATGCTCCGATCCTATCAATTATCTTAATCTGGTCAAATTACTTTCTTACATGACATAATATACCTTTAATGCCATTAAAATCTAAAATCCTCTTACGTCATTAGTAGTCAATAAATCCTAATAATGCCGCGACCTCTTCGATTCAACAACCTAGATGTCGCGACCTCTTTGATGAAATTCTAATAATGCCGCGATCTAGATTCACTATCTAGATGCCGCGACCTCTTCGATTCTCACACCGATACTACTCGTTCTTATCCCATCATAGAGGAACTGGACTGTTTCACTCTTGGATAATATTCTCTCTTTCTCTCTAAGTGTTTTTGTTCTCGTCATATTGTTTCTCACATATAGATACAGAATATCAATCCATAAATAGAGATATCACAAGCTTGAATAGGTGCAAATATACTTTTTCAACCAATAAAGATGTGAATGCACTTTTTCAGCCAATAGGCTTATTTAGGCAACATAGAGCCTAAATCTAACAATCTCTCTCTTGGAGATTATTGATAAGAATCAAGAGTCTTCATACAGATAAATAGATCGTCCGACTAGCGATATACCTACAATTCAGGAGTTTATAGACTAAATTTATTTCAAGCTAATCTAGAGACATACCATTTAAAATAAAATAATAATAATATATGTATTCATACCCTAGGTTCATAATATTGCAGACATTTTCAACTCCTCGAGAAACATGCCTCCTCCCTCTCGACATCACATGTATTCCCAATATATGTCCACATAATATAATTGATAGATCCATGAATACAAGTAAGTCAGGATGCAAATCAATCAACCTTCTCTTTCGCTCCTCATGTCACTTGAATCAAAATCAATTGTTTTTCCAGTAATGTCCTGATTATAGGTAGCATACTAAAGTAGCAACATTGATTTTTTTCTCATGACATAATCAAAGGTCCATAAGGGTACGTAATTAGGAACTCACACAATGAGGAGATAGGGATCTCTGACTCTCAGGTCACTCAACTCATTTTTCTATGTCGCCTAAGCACATGTAATATAAAATGCACGCTACGGTGAGTAATCTGCTTTATAGCAGATGTATGTCTATAAAATAAACATCGTACGAGTCTAGATCTAGTCACAAACTAAGCAACCATGGCGCATGTCGCTTCCAATGCAACTAATATGGGTGTCCTCACATGCTCGCTTCCCAAGCGCCATGGATAACTCTCACCTCGACTCTCTATAGACTTCATGAATTATGTGGTACAATTCATGTCAACCATCAATGACAGTCTCATCTCAGCTCAATCTGAGACGACATTAAATATTAAACTCATCACACTTCCAAAGCGTCGCTAATTTAATTAAGTCTCATCTCTTCTCACTTCCAAAGTGCTAGAGGCGATTGCTTGTGTGAGCGAGCCAATCTCAGTCTATCGACATACTACCATAAATGCTAACATTTACTTGAACAATAATAAACTAATTTTTTTTATTATCAAATTTAAATACATATATCTATGAGGATCATTATCAAGTATAAGTACAGATCGAGTGATTTTTCCACATCTAATCACTCAAGATCCATCAGTTCCTCAATAGAAATATAGTTGATTAAAGATCAACTCACTCAATTATATCATGTCTCTAACCTAATATCTGAATGTGCTTGGTTCACTCCATTATCTCCACAGTACGCTTCAAGTCAAGCCATAACAACTTCTAATTATATACAAGGATCATCTTACCAAGTTTTCTATAACATAATCACATATTATGTCACGTGCTCAATCTTCCAAATGAAAAAGCAAGTACTATCTCTTAACATACAACTTGCTCTATCTCCAATCGAGAGAGCTATACTTCATGTCCAACATGAAAGAGTATTTCATTTACTCCATCTTCAAAAATAAGAGAGTAAATATTTTATTTCTTTTTCAATTAAGAAATAATATTATTATCAAATAAAAATATTTTTATCTTGATACATATCTTATTGTACCATTTAGATATTATAAACTCAGAATATACACAATATATATATATTGATTAGCGTAAATAAATTATCCAACACATACTATCTCAATATAATTAAAATAACACTTAATCACATATGTATTAGAGATTTAAGTTAGAATGTGTGTGTATATATATAAATCTATTTAACTTCTAACTCTTTAGAAGTTGATGTGTCATATATATCGCACTCCCTTTCACATTGTAAATGCCCTTAGAATGTCAACGCAATAAAATGTACCATAATTCATAACATACAGTGAATCCTAATCTCAAGTAGATCTTTATCTTTCTTTCTAGACTCAAAATTATTATCAATAATGGGCCTCTCAAATTAAACAAGAATATCTCTAACTTATTCTCTTCAGCCAATAGTGCACCACAAGTGCAAAATGCTGATTTGGCAACCTATTCATGAACCAGGTTAACTTCATATCTAATAAAATTCTAAATTTTATTGACATGAAATAACTTTAGAATAATTTCAAATTCATAAGCATAATTATTGCTAGAATAAGACATAGCGTATTTACACTCAAATATTCCATAGCCTATATGAACTCTCGATGCGACATACAACCAACTAATATAGTGAAATCCTCGCTAGAGTCAATTTAACATAATAATTTGGTACACAAATTAATTATTCATTTACTTAAAAACTGATGTAATATTCTTTAAATAAATTTCTTAATATTGAAACCCTTTAATGGCTCAATAATAAAATGAGATTTAAATTTTATAGTATTATTTCATATCTACTCAATTTCATTTGAACATGTCTGAGGAGGTTGAGGACAAACTAATGTATATAATTAATCCTCATCTCTTCCTCAATATTCGAGCTAAGTTTAAAATTATTAGAAGAAATAGATCAATAAAACCATATTACTATAAAAAATTTAAAAAAAAATCTCAACTTAGTTAGGAACTTATTCAAATATCATGTGATTCATCTTTATAGCATTTCTATTATTTATTCTCCAATAAATTTTCATTCTCAAATATAAGAAGATGCATCTTCATATGAAACTAAACTTATGACCACTTAAGTATTCATTATTGAATCTCTAGTAGTCCATATTTCAAAATAATAGAAACTCATGATCTAAAAAAAATACACTGCATAGAACAAGAACCGCAACGTTGGCATAACTATAATAAAGTATGCATGCTCAATCTAGTGTAGTTTGCATTAAACTTTGAGAAGGGATTCAATTACCACCATTTTGGTGCCACATCGGTGCCATTAAAATTAAATATCAAATAACTATTATTTAAATTCTTAAATAAAAACTAATTGAAGGAATATTTTGTAAATATCATCTTATATATGTATACAAAAAATTATATCATTTTGATATTATTTATATAGGCATCAAGCGTTAATAAAATCAACGGACTAAATTTTACAATTTAGACACGTTACTTGATGGCTATTCAAATAAAGTTATTTTATTTTTATTTTTCATATACATACAATTGTGATCATATAGAATACATCTAACGGTTCACATTTTTAAATTTATAAATAAATAAATAAATAGGCACTATGGGCACAAAAAATGATAATTGGATCCCTTCTCTTAAATTTTTAGTGCTCTACTTAACATGCGTCTCAATTGTTTTTAAATTTATATAACTTGGTCCATAGCACCGCTCAACAATCTCATGTGTTGTAAAGTGCACAAAATAATTTACTAATTAAACTAATTTCATTATCATCACATATTTCTTAAAGCAATCAAGCACGTTCATATAACCGTGATTATTCAAAAAAACCTCATAATATAAGATCATATCATGTATAGTCAACAATATGATATAAGACACCAAGTGTCATTTTCATTAGATCAAATATATAACTAGCACACTATGTTATGTAGTTGACAAAATAAATATATAGCTATTTAACCTAAGTCAACTCAAACTAATCAATGTAATGTCCAATATAACATAGTCTAATATACCATAAAATAATCACAACTAAAACAAAATTAAGTAATAATGAAGAATGTCCTAAAAAAAGATATTTCTAATACCATAAATATAATTTTGGTATTAGTTTTGACATCATCTCAAATTCAATTCTAAAATTTAAAACCAAAAAATAACCATAAGTACTAGATTTTGTTAAAATTTGAAGCATCTAAATTATTATGGAGCGATAATATGATCCCCTCTTGGAACAATAAGTTATATGTGTCAATCAATATGATTGCACAAATGTATTTATTCTCCAATTTTTATGTGGCCTGCTCTCTCTGAGCGCAACCGACATTAGAAGTACCAAACATAATAATTTTGCTTCATGTAAAAATTTGACAAATAGCAACAATCTGAACCCTCACTAAATGATCTATCACTTCTCAAGTAACAATATATGCATTTACGGCAATTAGATTATCTAATACTATTCACATGCTTAGAATAACTTAACGCACATGAGTTTAATCATGATCTCTTCAATATTAAATTAAAACACATGACAATATCACTAAATCAAATCAATTAGTAATTTCATCAAAACAAACTTGCTAAATAGTGAATATTATATTCACATGTTCTCACTAATTAGAAAGCAAATAAGTGATAAAATTCACTCATTACTAAATTATTAACTTAAGCCATCTATTATGCAACTCTAAACTAATTTTAACTTATGTTCAAAATGTAACTTCTATGATGCTTTTCAAACTTATCAAAAATATGATTGATTTTGCATAATCTCATTGTCAATATTTTATTTAACTGAAATTTGAGATCAACTTCTTCTATTATGGTCAACAACCCATAAATAGTGTAATCCATAATATCATAAACTTATTTTATAATTTATATTACTCAGCAATACTATGCGAGTAATATAATTATAACTATATATATTCTAAGCAACTTATAAATCTTTTAGGATTCTAAAAAAATAAATAATGATGTCAATAACTAAATTGTGATCTTCTATAAGATTATGAAATATTATGATATCTGACATCACTTATATCTATTAGTTCATATTCAAATAAAATTAATGATTAACTCAATTTAGTCCAATCCATTGGTTCAT
This sequence comes from Schoenoplectus tabernaemontani, assembly GCA_037127355.1. Classification (NCBI taxonomy): domain Eukaryota; kingdom Viridiplantae; phylum Streptophyta; class Magnoliopsida; order Poales; family Cyperaceae; genus Schoenoplectus; species Schoenoplectus tabernaemontani. The sequence goes on along the minus strand of CM073749.1, from coordinate 1,665,797 downwards.
ATAGAGACAAACACAATTAGCACTTTTAATAATTTTGCTACACAATTCTAATTAATCCAAATGTAACATCATTTCAGTCACAAAATCAAAAGAAGAACTATGTCCCCAATCAAATCCCGCAAACCGAATAATATTACACTTAATTAATTTAATTGAAGTAAAATATTATAATATAAATAAGACTCACTAGTCTATCATTTATATTCACTCAATAAGTATATATCATGTAAAAGTAATAGTCACACATAATTATGCTATAAGTTCTATCATAACAACATCAAATTGCGCTATAGAACTACATGAGACAATATCATATATATTATCAACCATCTATATTTGGTTCATTTATGACAAGATACCAAGATACCATAAAAATATACTTAAGTTATTAATTAGATATCCATTACACCATATTGGGTTATTAATTATATAATTTATTTGGTTCATTTGTGTCTTAAAATTTCAAGAAATATGGTGATTATCACAGTTCTAATAAAAAAATCATAACTAACAACAGTCAACCCATCACCGACAATCTGATTAGGAAAATTCATATTCCTTCATTTTTTTACTAAATAATATTATTCAACCCTCTTTGAAAAGATCTCTTATAGATCTTTCTAATCATAAGAACCATAAAATTTGTGAAGTATCAGAAAAATCAAGAAATATTATAAGAAATCAGAAGATCAATCACCCTATTCTGACAATCATCTTTCTTGCGACCCTCATAACTTTCTACTCGTAAATCTAAAATTTATGTTGTTAAACTTTCTGGAGAGCTCTCAAAGTGAACTATAATTCATAAAAATTTCACACAATTTTGAATTATCAAATAAGAGAAAATTGGTCCGCACTACAAAAAGGTCACTAGTTCCACAACTCTAACAGATTGACACCTACTTATAACTGCCATAACTTTCACTCTACTTATCTAATCGATGAGTTCATTCACTTTTTGAAAAGCTTATTGAGAGTTCAACAACAATTATAAAGAATATCAAATCATTTGGATAACATAAAGATATAAAAATCGCATCATAACATCAAATAGTTCATAAATCTGTCTGTTATAAACACAAATCAGAATTTTCACAAATTCTCTCAAAAAATCATGAAATTCAAACCACAAATTAAATGAAAATAATCATAAATCATAATCAAAGCTTAGATATCAATTCCAAATGAAAAGAAGCACTCATGACTCTGATACCACTGTTAGAAATAACGGAGATAATGAAATTCAAAATTACCAACGGAAGTATTTTCCTTTGATCTTGTGTCTCCAATCACATCTGACGTACCTAAGCCCTTGCGCTGCATCTCCTGCATCATAAGCCTTAATGAATCACTTTGTTGGAGATAGATCACAGTTGAGACCGAGCCTATCTCTCTGTTCCACAATCCTAGATGTTGCGACCTCTTCGATTCTCACGCCGAGACTACTCGTTCTCATCCCATCATGGAGGAACTAGACTATCTCTCTCTTAGATGATATTCTCTCTTTTTCTCTCAAGTACTTTTGTTCTATCATGTTATTTATCACATATAGATACAGAGCATCAATTGATAAATAGAGATATCATGGGTTTGAATAGATGTGAATATATCTTTTCAGCCAATAAGGATGTGAATGCATCTTTTCAGCTAATAGACCTATTTAGACAACATAGAGCCTAAATCTAACAAAACCTAACAAAAATGGTAGAGAAGAAAGAGAAAATATCAACCACACTACATGAAGCGACAGTCAGTGTAGGAAAGAGGAAGAAAAACTTGTGTTGTCTCGATGCAAGATTCCGACGGGGAAGGAGTTGTGGATAGGACGGAGGTATAGAGCATCTCTGGTAGAGTGGTGGCAGTGGTCCTAGTCATCATGTGACTAATTTGTTATTTTCGGATGGAGATATAAGATGGTGACTCTGATAGAATGACAACAACGAATAAAATCTTAGACATACTTGTACTTCAAATTAGAGGGAGAAGGAAAAAAGTAGAGCATAATAAATAAGAGATGAGAGGAGACGAGAGGAAGACGAAGGTGAGGTGGCAGGGGAGGCCGGCAACACCACCACCCCCTCCTTCTCTTAAGGTTCTTGATTTTCACGCTTTTAGTTTTTTCGCTAAGAGCAAACAAGCCCTTTCACGTGCAAGCTCCATCTGCCATGTATCTAAAATCATGGGTAACTTGTGAAGTTACTGGGAAGAATGTACTAATGTGGATACATTTTTTATTTCTTATTAAGCACATAAATATTATGATCCTATAATGATTCAGATTTTTTATTCAATTTTTAGAGCTAATATCAATCATTGGATTGAGTTATTCGTCAAATAATGTTACTATCTCTATGACCATTTGTGTTGAACTTATAATTTTTTTCAATTTTGATTGTTACACAAAATGCTGTATAATTTAGAAGTACAATTGCTTTACTTTGTTTTCTTTTTTTAAGGTTACCATCAATTATAAATTTTAATTCTGAATATCAATTTTTCTCTCAATTATGTATTTATTTTATATTAATTATGTATTTATGATTGAAATTTATATTAATTAGTAAATTATATTTATATTTATTTTCTTTTTTTTTTCATATGAAAATATATTTTTTTATATTTAAAAAAAAATCACCGTAGTTAAATGCACAAATAAGATACTAATTTTAATTGTTAGTAGAAAAATTATTCCATTAACAAAATTCATTTTAATTACAGAACAGAGGCTCTTCTGTGATGAGATTGACGTCAATTGAATGATCTAAAGTATTCTTCAAGATTTATTGAGAATGAGGCTTTGATTTAATGACAAAGCAATGCACTTTGTGTGAGATATTGTCATAGCTTGGTAATACATTTTCTTTTCTATGTCGCTTGAGTCTCCGGTCTTCTTATGCGGGAGATCGTAAGATAAACCACAATTTAACTGACAAGAAATTATGATTTCTTTTCGAAATTATAATTTGTTGAATTTAATATTGAATCAATCCTCGAAGTCGAGACTACAACACATGCAAGAATCATGATCTATTAACAGACATGAAATCATGCAGAATGTACTGTAAGCGCGACTAAGCATGCACCTAAAGATTCCTCTGGCCAGTGGTGCTGTCATGCTTGCTATAATTTAATTGACTTAAGCTGGGAAAGTCACAGTCTTCCTCACTAAACTTTTTAGACTTTCTCATGTAATCTGGGGCGGATCTATATACCTCAATTATTTTTATTGAAAAAAATATATTTAATATCGGTATCCCCATAATTATTTTTTTTATTATTATTATTATTTATTTTCTCTCTCCGAATTATCTAATTATTTTTATTGAAAAAATATATTTAATATCATGCATAATGAAATAATTATACAAACATGTCAAAATATAAAGTTTCATAGAAGAAAATTTTATTCATCAACTTGATCATCTATTACTTTGACCTTTATTTTGTTGTTATTTTTAATATATAAAATATTATTATTTTAATAGTTTTTTATTAGGTAAGAATATATATTAAATTAATATTATTATTATTATTATTATTTTATTTAGTATCCGATTAGTTAGTGGGTTTGAACCCGATAAGCTATTAAAATCCAATAATTACCCCCTGATCAAAATCCTGTATCCGTCCCTACATGTACATGATTGAAATGGTTGAATTTGTATTGTCGCGTTGTATGAAAATTTTGAGACTTTCTCATGTACCTAGCTGAAATAGTTGAATTTGTATCGTCTGCTGCACTGTATCGTGCAGCGTGGCTTAAATACCGTCCGATCATGAAAATTCATGTTTCACCCATCTCATAGTAATCCCTTGTGAATCCAACGGTGCACGTGTGTTTTGCCCTCATACCGTGCAGCAGATGATACGGATCCGAAATGATTGGGATCTGCAAATGCGCAGCATGTCATGATGGCGATAATTTTGCCAAACGGTCACCAACGTTAACTTACCATACCAAGCTACAAGCCGTGATTCAAGTCTGACAGTTAAGGTGCACACTAGAACTGAGAGTTCAGTTTACAGAGTCTCACTTATGACAACGATCAATAAATTTTCTGAATCACAATCCACAAGAATTGAAATTCAATTAGACATCCCAATCAAATTATCAATTGATATTAAAAATATGTAGCAACGATTATCATCAAAATCTCTATATACATTATGTAAGAGTTATTAGTTATTTCTTGGGTGCATATCAGCATATATGTCTTCAACCTAATCTGATTTAATCAAAGCACAAGGACAACCTTTTACATATACAATTGATTTCCATAAGAAATCATCAAAGGCTACTTTGTACAGTACTCGTAGGATCAATATTTTCAAATATGATTTTTTTTATACATGTGTGGCATACAGCATATGCGATTTTCAATCTGGCAGGATTTTTGCAACGCTAATCCACTAATAGTGAGTGTATAAAGATTTTTATACGGATCAGTTACACTCTGATCAAAATGGAACGAAAAAAAACTTCAATTCAATTCAATAGAAAAGAGAAGAAAAAGAAGAATCGAATTGAATTTTGTGATTAGAATCGTATTTTTCTATCCGAGAATTGATCGTAAAGAGATTAGAAAGCATCCAGAATGATTTGCTTATCTACGAAATTACCATCGGTTAGAGTTTGAAATTGATAAGTCAGTGAGAAAAGAAGTAATATTCACTTGGTCGGAAGAGACAAGAAAGATGGATGAACGCGACAAGAATTATGTTTCCATTTCGCGTTTGATGATTCACGATTTCATTCCGATCAGGGGTTACTGTATATGTATAATGCGGTCTATGTGGGGCATTTAAAAAACATTGCATAGGATTAGTACATAGGAGAACTGCACAACGTTTATGCGACCAAAGTCACCAAACTATTAGGGTTTGTTTGGCAAATCAAAGAATAGTTTTGGAATAGTGATAATTTTGGAAGAGTGATAGAATGATGTATTTTTGAAGGAGTGGTAGAAGAGTGGTATTTTTGACTATTTGGAAGAGCGAAAATATCATTTGACGGTTGTTAATCAGAATAGTTAAAATATGAATAATTATGATACTAACAATGATGATGATGATAATAATAATAGTAATAATAATAATGATAATATAATAATAATAATAATAATAATAATAATAATGATCATAATCCATAATCATAATCATAATAAATAATAATATTCATAGTTATAATCATAATAATATAATAGAAATATAAACATAATCATAATATAATAATAATATAATAATAAATATAATTATAATTATAATTATAATAATATAATAATAAATAATCATAATTTAATAATATAATTATAATATAATATAATTAAATAATAATAAAATAATAATCATAATCATAGTCGTAATCATAATAATATAATAATATAAAAAGAAAAATTATAATCATAATCATAATATAATAATAATAATATAGTCATAATAATATAATTATAATATAATCATAATAATATAATTATAATATAATCATAATAATATAATTATAATATAATCATAATCATAATATAATATAATAATAATATAATCATATTTATAATCATAATATAATAATATAATACTAAAATCATAATTATTATAATATAATAATAAAATTAATTACATAATAATAATACTAACAGATGTTAATATAATTATAATAATAATAATTATTATAATAATATAATAATAATAATAATAATAATAATAATAAATAATAATAATCATCATAATATTAATATAATAATAATAAATGATAATCATAATCATAATATAATAATATAATAATAATAAATCATAATCATAATAATAATATTATAATATAATACAATATAATCAAACAATAATCGCTATTCCGACGAGAGCTAATCCGGTATACCACCTATAACTTAGTATACCGGATTAGCACTCTTCTACTTAGTTAAAATTTATTTGGCAAATTAATTTATCAAAATAACTATTTTATTTCATATTTTTGCTATTCCACTCATTGCCAAACAAACCGTTTTCTGTCAAATTTTAAAATAAAAATGGCGATCATGAGAAGAGCCTTTTCCGTACTAAAGAAAAATAAAATAAAAAATATAATGACATAATAAATCAACTACTAGTCTACTAGGGAGGCAACACGTCATGGCGCCGACCTATCACTCAGTACAATATAGTCTATACCCCATTATAATTGAAGGGGATCGTATTCCAATCATAACTAGTTATTTAAAATAAATTAAAAAAATTATAGACATATTTTTCAAACTTATATATCCATTAGTGTTGTATTATATAATATAATTTGAGTGTAATTTGTTATTCTATTCGAGTTTATTAAATTTAGACCGTTGTAATTATAATGCAATTTTGATGGTTTTTTTATTGAATATCAAATAATATTCAAATCACATGAAATTTAAAATAAAATCGATCTGTAAGTCTACAAATATATTTAGAGTAAATTCCCATTCTTCATATTTCTTTTAATTTTATTCATTGTAAAAAAATTATATAGTAGCCAACCAGCTAGATTCATTATGCTTTATGCTGTGTCGTAGATCTCCCTTAGGAATAATTTAGTATTGTGATATAAAATCCTAAAAGTGTATTCGACCGGATCACATCTAGTTTCTTAATTTGGCTTTAATTAGTGATAATTTACAAATTAATAATATTTATCTCTGTTATTATGCATTACTCTGATGCATGGTCCTATAATGTTGCATTACATATATATTATGTACCTGTCTCTTCCAACATTATGTCTCCTTATAAAAATTAATATCAAAAGTTGTCAGATTTTAAGGGTTACGTTATGCTTGTTAATGCACACTGTTTTGCTAAAATCCATTTTGACAGAGCAAATTAAGGCTGGCAGTCTATAACTGAAAGACATATTAGCCCTACTAACTTTGGATGTAATAAGCTTGCCATTTCAAATGAGAACATGTACCGAATGTTTGTTATAATAAATCTGATCTAAGAGGAAAATGTACCGGTTAATCCAACAACTATGTTTTGACAGGGAGAAATGTACTAATTGACCTGCGACAAAACTGACAAGTTGATTAATTAAACAATACGATTCATGTGTAGTACGTAGTAACAAATTAAACCAGTAGTGGCTTGCGACATGCCCACAGGATTAAACATGGTATTACACCTAATCTTACATAATTTGTAATTCTGTGCTATTTCTTCTATCGTTTTCTCCCCTTGCATTCTCCTTTTCCCTATATATATGTGATCATACTGTGTTTTTTTATTTTATATTATTACTGTTGTAGATGCATGCAGCAATTAGACTTCGAGGCTGCCTTCTTGGAAAAAACGATAATGACATGTATGCACTATATATGTTCTCCCTCAAAAGAAGAAAGGAAAGATGAATGTGAGCTAGGAAACTAGCCTTTTATTAGCAATATACGATAGTTTGTGACAAGGTGATTAGATATATACTGATGATTTAGAAATGCTTTCTTTTGAGTTCGGAGAACTGATATTTAATTTAGTGAGACAGTTTGGATCATGCAAGAGTCAAAGTTTCAAATTCGATTGGGGATCTATCGTAGATATTTAAAATAACAATTCCCTACATGTCTGCGGAAATTTCATGTTACATTTAGTTGATAAATCTCAGCCACGTTGCGCAATGCAGAGCTCGCCTTGATTAGTTACATGTGTCTGCTCCGTGATCTCGGTAGATTGTGTATTTTAAATTTGACTTAATTTGGTAATCAACTAGCCATCCATCGATCAATGGCCAATTTTTTTTCCAAACCATATAATTCGAACACAAAATTACACTTTATTAATTTTGATAAAAAAAAATTTCGATTATTATAATTTCTCAAATTTAAAAAAAGGTGGTAAATCTATTTCTTAAAAAAAAACCCCAAAAAAATCCCCAACTAAATATTGCAATTATGTATACATTTATTTCTTTCTTAAATCCGCAGCTGTAATTCTTTAATTGTGCAGGTAATATTTAAGAAAAAAAAGAGAGGCATGTTATTGTAAAAAACAAAAAAACAAAGGACAGCACATGAACAGAGGAGAGGAAACGAAATAGGCTTATTTTTAATGGCAGTTTGTCTTTTGTTATGACAGAGAATGCTACTTGCATCTTATTTAATTCGTTTTCATGCTGGTTTTTGGAAGCTGAAGTCAGTATGCATACGTCCATTGTCGAAAGAAATTATAAAATTAATTACGTATAACTTCGACCAAATATTTCCATGGACAAGCCAACTCATACGGTTTTTCCAGGCACCATCCTTTGGAATACAGTGTGCACCATCCTTTGGAATACAGTGTGCATATGGTGGAAAGGCCTGCTCAACCGCATTAAATTAGGTATGTTATTTAATTTATATTTCGTAATGATACTATTGATTTTGATGAATGCTGATAAAACATTTTTTATTATCTGACAAAAACCGATTATAGTGTTGTGAGTTGGTTTATATAGCCAGGAATTAAAGGGTATAATTTTTATATATGAAAAAAGTAGATTGAAACCCAATTATTTAAATTAGGGCTCTTTATTTTTTCTAAAAATAACCTATGATGAAAAAGTCCTCACAGATATGAGGTTATTAATCATAAACATATCTTATTTCTCAACACTCCCCCTCAAGTTGGATGTATATATATCATATAATCTGAGCTTGTGTGTAATATTTTCGAAGATCTTGTTGCTTAATCCTTTCATGAATACATCCACTAAATCATCTTCACTTCTAACGAATGGTGTTTCGATCTCTTTGTCTTGGACTTTTCTCGAATAAAGTGTCAATTCAATTCAATATACTTATTTTACGCATGGAATACGGGATTGGCCGTAATATGTCTAGCCGCTTGATTATCGCAAAATATTTTTATTGGTCCCTTAACTTTGACATTCAAGTCGGCTAGAACTTGCTTGATCCATGTCCACTCACTTACGGTAGATGTCATGGTTTGATATTCGGCTTCGACACTTGATCATGCCATAATATTTTGCTTTCTACTCCTCCATGTGACTAAATTTCTACCCACAAATATGTAAAAGCTCGTGGTAGATTTTCTATCACAGCTTCCGGTCCAATCTGCATCGAAATAGCCATACACATCATTAGTACCATTTTTCTTCATTCAAATACCTTTACCGGGGGATCCTTTCAGTGTGGTGTTCTTGGTGTGTGCATGAATTGACTAACTTGACTTGCGACATAAGATAAATTTGGTCTAGTAACAGTCAAATAAATTAATTTCCCTATAAGTCTTTAGAATTGATTGACATCATTCAACGGTTCTCCATTCTTAGTATTTAATTTTACATTTATATCTGTTGTTGTTATGGTCGGCTTGCTTCCAAATTTACCGATTTCTTTGAGTATTTCAAGAATATACTTTCGTTGAGTTATTTAGGAACAAGCTATTTATATCCCAAAAAAATATTTTAACCTTTCTAAATCTTTAGTTTAAAATTTTTGTTTGAGATTTTTTTACACAATTAATTTCAAATTGATCATCCTCGGTTATAATGAGATCATCTACGTAAACTAAGGCTACGATTGTATCATATGAACTATGTTTAGTAAAGAGTGATGAATCGCACTACTAATTTCAAAGTTACAAGAGAGTAAAAAATGAGAGAGTTTGTCATACTGTACTCTTGAAGATTGTTTGAGATCATAAATAGATTTATTTAACCTACAAACAAGATTAGAATTTTGTTCCCTTTAATGACCCGGTGGACGGGTCATGTACACTTCTTCCTCAGGCATTCCTTGAAGAAAAATATTTTTTATGTTCATTTGATGAAGACTCCAATCTTTATTTACGGCAATGGAAAAAAGAATTCTTACCGTCATTTTTGCCACCGGTGTAAATATTTTATAGTAATCGATGCTTTGAGTTTGAGTATGCCCTTTGGTCACTCATCTAGCCTTATATCCCTCTATTGTACCATCACTATTGCATTTAATTTTATATATCCATTTATATCCAACTGGTTTTTTATTACTTGGCAAGGTATAAAGTTCCCACGTTTGATTTTTTTTCTAAGGCATAAATTTCTTCTCCCATAGTCTTGTACCATTTTGGTCATTCCTAGCCATTTCATAATTGGTGGGTTCTTCGATTTTTGACAATGCGGTTATAAAAGTATAATGGTCATGTGAAACATTATTATATGAAATATAATCCTGTATGGAGTAATTTACCGAATATGTGATATAATCCCTTAGTCTTGTTGAGAATTGAGATTGGCGATTTGATCTCCTTAATGACATTTCCTCTTCTTGCGCCTCCTCCATCCTTTTGCTTCCGATTTCGTCTTGAGGTTTCTCTTCCTCATTGCCTTCGGGATTGTTCTGTGATGCATTTTTTTTCCTACCATAACTATCTATCTTTCTTGATTAGTAGTAAGAGATAGTAAAAACTCATTTAAAAGATTATAATCATTATTTTCCTCTTTACTTATTTTGTAATAAAGATCCTCTTCAAAAAAGATAATATTTCTTTATATGTGAAGTTTCTTTATTTTAGGGTCATAGTATTTATATCTCTTTTATGAATTGAGTAGTCTAAGAAAATAGCTTTTGTTGAAGCAAAATCTAAGTTGCCTATTTTACTTTTGTCTACAAAACACGTGCAATCAAATATTCTTAAATGATCAATATTAAATTTTATATTATAATAATCTCAAGGGACTTTTAAAATTTAGTTTAGAACTTGATAATTGATTTATTAAATATGTTGCGGTGAGTACGGCTTCAGACCAAAAAAATCTTTGGAATATTATTTTAAAATAAAAGAGTTCTTGCATTTCTAATAAATGATGATTTTTTTTTCTTTCGGACACTCCATTTTATTATGGTGTATAAACACAAGTGATTTGATGAATTATTCCTTTAGAATTTATAAAGTTTACAAAATTTTGATTGATAAATTTCGTTCCATTGTTCGTTCTAAGAATTTTAATTTCTTTGTTGTATTGATTTTCTATAAGATTCACAAAATTTTGGAAATGAGAAAAAATTTTGCTTGCATTTTTCATTAAATATAACTAAGTTTCTCTTAAAAAATCATCAATAAAAATAACATAACACTTAAATCCAATGTATGAATCTATAGAAGCAGGTCCCCATACATCGAAATGAATTAACTCAAAGACTTCATTGCTTTTAGAATTTGAATCACAAAAGAGAAGTTTGATCTGTTTGCCCAACTTACATACTTCACACTTGTTATAAAAATCCATTGAGAAATCAAACATTAATTTTAATATCTTGTCGGAAGGATGTCCCACTCGCTTATGTCAAAGATTACTTAAGTTCTCATTCTATTTTGTATTCAAAACAAGCTTGTTGCTATTATAAAAATATAAATTATTTTCTAAAAACCCTTCAGCAATTTTTTTCTTGATAATTAGATCTTAAAAAAATCACATTATTTTGTTCAAAAATAATTTTATAATTTAGTTCTCTAGTAAGTTTGCTAATAGAAAATAAATTTACCGAACAATTTTCAACATAAAATACATCTTGAACAAAATTTTTATTTAAAATGCTAGTCATGACCCACCCTTTTATTTTCAACATAAAATACATCATTGGCTACGGTAAAAAATCGATCACCTTCAAGTGTTCGAAAGTTTTTTTTAATAATTTTTAGTTTTCGATCATATGGTCGGTAACACCTGAGTTAGGAATCCATTTTTGAACTATTAAGCAAGATTAATAGAAATATCAACATTTAAGCATATATTTTTATCACCCAAATTTTGTTTTGAAACTCTGGTTTGTTCAGTTTTTGACGTAGACTCATTTTATTTTACTTGTATTGGCCTGGTCAAACAGACTGCCATAGTGTATTGCATTGTTCTTGGGCTTAGATAAAAATAATTGAGTTTTAAATGAACCTTGACCTTGGCCCGAAATTTGGCCCAAGAGAGGCTGATATTTTTCCACCCTTTCTAGCCTTTTACCACTTTTTATTTCCGTACCAGGGATTTTCATTTCTTCCGCTTTTGTAGACGTGAAAGCCCTTCTATTCTCATTCGACTCTAGGATTTTGAACCCCCCTTTCTTCTTCGTCGAATCAGTAATTTTTTTTGGCTTGAGGTGTGGATGAAACACCTAGCACTTATTGTTGGTGTGTCCATCCCTTTTGCAGTGTAAGCATTTGACGATCTCCCTCTTACCTCTTATCCGCCCGTCATGGAGCCACTGGGCTAAGAAGGCATGGACTTTCGGCTTAGGGTTCGAGTCGGTTGCGGCCATGGACACTAGCCTTGTAGCCTCTTGTCGGACATGAGAGGTCGCCTCATCAAAGGATAGTTTTTCAGTTGAGAGGAGGATTTGAGAAGGTGTATACCCTATCTGTCTAGGGCAGCCAAGAAGGTGTATACCCTATTCGTCTCTTCTCTTTCTCGAATTACATTCAGGTCAGTGATGTGCAGGCGATATATTTTGAGTTCTTCATATTTTACCTTAACGAGCCCGATGAGTTCTGAAATTTCTCGATTTTCTTGTGAAATTTGTGCAATCTCTCTTTTGAGTTGGTAAATTTGGGAGTAATTTTTTTGATTGCCGAATTAGCCCTCTATTTCTTTCCATAATTATATGATTGTCTCACAGTAGAAGGTTTCTGACAATTGGGGCTCGAGTGAGTTTGTGATGAGAGTCATCACTTAGTTATCAATCATGTCCCACTCCTCTTGCTCATGAGTACCTTCTTTGGGTTGCACCTTGTTCCCGGTGATGTATCCGAGAAGGCTTTTGCTTTTGAGTGTGGTTTTTATAGTTTTGGCCCATGGAATGTATTTTTTCCATTGAGAAGAGCATTGGTTAATCTCTGTGAACTATTGAAATTGATATTTGGCTTTAGAATAATTGGAGTTTGTGAATTGGTGTTTATAGTGGATGGATTTTTTTCATTCATGGTTGTGAACTCTTGAGTTTTTTGTTTCTGTTGTTTACAGAGCTATTTGATCAGACACACTCTGATATCATGTTGATTTTGATGAATGCTGATAAAATATTTTTTATTATTTGATAAAAACCGATTACAGTGTTGTGAGTTGGCTTATATAGCTTGGAATTAAACGGTCACTTAACAATATAATTTCTATATATAGAAAATGTAGATTGAAGTCCAATTATCTAAATTAGATCTCTTTATTTTTTTTCAAAATAACCTATGATGAAAAAGTCCACACGGATCTGAGGTTATTAATCCTAAACCTATCTTATTTCTCAACAATAATACCTTAAGTTATTTATGTACCACAAAAAAATGGCATATTCGCTGTGCTTTAATTATCCCTAGAAACAAAACTGTTTTGCAAATTAACTTTAAGACAGTGAGCAAAAAGTAAAAAAGAAAAAAGAATAATATAAGTTAGTGCATGCTAACGCGAAAATAATTTTAAGGGATGATACCTTTTTTTTTTTTTTTTGAGAAAATAAGGGATGATACGTTTAAGGATCATAACAGAGCTTGTCAATTCCTACTCTGCCTGTGATATTTATTAGAAAAAAAATGTTTGGATGCTTCAAATATGATGTTCCATTTTATCCTATCATCTTTTTTTTTTCAAAAGAATCTCCTAAAAAGCAAAATTATGAGAACAACTCGTGTAAATGAGTGAAATGGAGGAACATAGCAAAGGGTACTACATTAATGTCCCTACTTATTATCTCTACGCTTATTAAGCACGTAAGTGTTCTGATTCTGCAACGGTTTAAATTTTTTATTGAATTTTAAAGCTAATATTAATCATCGGATTGAGTTATTCGTCAAATAATGTTACTATCTCTATGGCTATTTGTGTTTAAGTTATAATTTTCTCTCAATTTTGATTGTTATATAAAATGCTGCATAATTTAGAAGTATGATTACTCTACTTATTTTTTATTTTTATATTGACATCAATTATGAATTTTAACTTTTCTTAAATTCTAAATGTCAATTTTCCTCTTAATTCTTAATTTTATATTAATTATATATGCATTATTATAATTTATATTAATTACTAAATTATCATCATTTTTATTTTCTTTTTTACATAAATATATATATATTTATATTTTAAAAATATATCACCGTATTAATTACTAAATTATCATTATTTTTATTTTTTTATATAAAAATATATATTTTTATATGTTAAAAATATATCACCGTAGTAATGTACATACAAAATACTAATAACACTATATATATCTAACCAAAAGAATTATTTTGCTGCTTATTCTGATTTCTCCGACATAAATTAACGAAACAACGTCTTTTCGGTCAAGGCATATAATTTCCGATTCTCGTTTTTTTCTCTACTCTTTTTCAAAAAGCTCTTCCAATTAGATCTCAGGCATCTTTCTTTACTTTATTCGCGAGAATCGTCCATATCATAATTGTATGAACTTTTCAAAAGAAAAATGATAATTTCGATAAGGAGAATATTCTGAATGATAATATATAGACACCCTAAAATATTCGACCCAAGTGTTCTTTATCATTGTAACTAAATATTTGTAAAGTTATTCAGAGCATTTTTTTTTTAAAATTCAAGGTGAGGCTCTAAGTCGCCTTTTTCATTGAACAAAAATTTACACTGATAACCTTAATAATGTAAAAAATCAAATCAAATAAAATAAAAAATAAAGGAATAAATCTAAACATATGTTGTTGGACAATTTAGAAGTGTCAATGGTTCAGATTGGGTCGGGTTAGAATCGGATCATCATTATTTTATTATTTTTCTTGACCCAACTCGATCCAAATAAATCACCAACCTAATTGGAATAAAATAATTAAGTATTTATTAATTATTTTTATGTATTTTAAATAATTTAATATTAATTAATATTTATATAATTTAATTAGCATTAAATCATACAATAAATTTAAAAAATATAATTAAATGGGTTAGGGCGGATTGACCTATACCTTACCTAATCTATGACGGATCAAAAATTCTTGACTCATGTTCAATCTATTTATTCTCAGATCATTTCGAATCGGATTGAGTTAGGTCGGGTTAGGTTTTGTCACCCCTATTAGACATTAAATTTTCAAAGAGATTTAGTTTTGTTACGCGTTATAGTACCGTTAATTTTGCACCATCTGAAGTTCAGATCACTGATGAATATAAAATATACAATAAATTTCATCAATTTTTTTACTGACATATATATATACTGTATATAATTACGTCAATAATATGGAGGTTTAAATTAAATTAAATTAAATTATATTTTGTCATTGCAAAATTTGTCAAGATAAATTGTTGTCAAATTATTCTTCCAATAAAGCATTAGCTGAAAAGTTAAAAGACAGTTCAGTTGGAAACCATATCATTTGTGCAAACATGTAATAATCACTAACGTATACATTAAATTACGTTTAAGTTATGTTTGGATGCACGTGAACAGTACTGTTTTAGAATAGTGATGCTATTCTCATTTCAGATGTGATGCAAATAAAAATTCACAATTCCGAATAGCATCATAACAACGTTATTCTGTTGTTCCAAAGGAAGGGTGGAATAGTGGGAACAACTAAGCATCGTCTTTAAAGGCTAAATCAAATATTTCAAGGATCGAGCCTATCGGATCTATGAAAGGGCCAAATTGGTTTCTCAAGGATTGGACCTAACGGTCCCACAAGAGTGCTGGATTTGATAAGGATTTTTAAACGGCGGGGTTCAAAGGACTTAATTTTTAAAGGATGAACTTGACCTTTGAGAAACTCGGTCCTTATCAAGTCTTCTGGACTTTAAATGTTAGATAAAGATCGAGTAAGAGCCATATAAAGAATCGACGGGTAAGAATTTGATATATATATTTTTTAATAATTATGTATTTTTAATATTAATTTATATTTATATAAAAATATTAAGTTATGTTATTCTGTTTTAACATTTTATTCAAATTTTTAAATATAAATAATATATAATATAAAATTGAAAAAAAAAAGAGCCCGAAAAAAAGTACTTCAGCTCTGGCCTCTGGGGAAATGTCACTGGAATCATACAAGTATAAGAAGAAATTTGCACATAATAGTACTACACAACAGTTCCTCAAAAAAAGAAAAAAAAAAGAGCAGATGTACTATGGAAGCGGATCCGCTGTCGCGCAGCACCATGCAGCGTAGCACGGTGTCCGTTCGATCACTTCGAAATTCGAGTTAGTATTTTAAGATTCGAGTTAGCACGAATTTCAAAGTGATCGAACGGACACCGTGCTGCGCTGCACGGTGCCGCGCGACAGCTGATCTGGTTCCGATGTACTATGTCCATTCCTTTTTATTTTTCTTTCCTTAAATCAATCCGTCATCACTCGTCAGTCTCCATCTTTTGCTTTGGATTTCCAGACAGTTTGTGTTTTATTGCTGATGCATGCATATTAGCTGATCTGGTTCACTCTGCTGCTCTCTCCTCTCAATAATAGAGCTGGTAATATTTCAATAGGAATTAATTTTCCCCTCTTAATTTATAAAAAAAAAATCACACTGAATAATTCTGTAGGAGTGGAAGTCTGTGGGTTCATGTATATGGATTACAGCTAATTTCTGAGACGTCATTGAAAGCACTATAGTATGGCCTAATTTAATAATTTTTGATAAACTTTCAAATAGCAGTTAACTTGTATAATATTTGAAATATAATATATAAGTTCAACAATATTTTTATAAATAATTTTCTCTTATATATACATAGTCGATGACATTTTATCTATGCGCTGGTGCTGGTGTATTGTAGCAGTGTTTGAAATAAAGAAATTCAATGAACCCAACTTTATTTTATTACGGGTACTTATATATCCAAATTTATATTTTATTTCTAATTTTAAATAATACAAATTTAGTATTTTAAATATTATATTTGAGATGCGTTTAAAAGTCTCGAAGCAGAGAAGTGCAATGGGTCGGAGCTAAGAAAAAAAGAAAATAATAATTATTATTTTATTTATTTCTTTTATTACTGGATTTTATTTCTATAAAGATCAGCTGTTTTTAGTGTAGGGCTCGCCACACTCACCGCAACCCTCATCCTTTATCCTGACTTGAGACAAGCTGTGCAGAAACATATTCATTATTATTATTATTATTATTATTATTATTATTATTATTATTATTTATTTTCTTTTTATTTTATCATATTCATTATTATCACTCATATTTGAGATCTTTGATCTTATGCTTTCCGATTGGGTTTCATTTCTAACCTACCCTAATTTATTTGGGATTAAAGACTTTGTTGTCGTTGTATTTATTTCTTTTATTACTATTTTAAACAAATAATTCAAATAACATTAAATATCATTCAGAATAACATCATTTTTTTCAGTCCTTATTTAATATTTTTAATTCCTATATTCTTATATTATTCTTGATCCAAATATTATCGTAAAGCTCATTTGTCAGTGACATGTAACATATATAAGCACCAGAACATATTACTGATCTTAGTCTTAATTTATTTGCGTTAAGTTTAACACAAGTATAGCAACTGACCTGTACCTAAATAAGATATAATATTTACATAGGGCTCAATATATTCCATGAAAAGAATAACCGTTTTAGAGCCCAATTAAATACCCTAAAAACCTTGGGCTGGATAATTGATATTCTTGTAAAAAGTACAAACTTCATAGTTTTAATGTTATACCCTATCATTGATAATTTTACCGACCCATAAGTTTCTTAATTTTTTTTTTGGGTGATGTGTATATCATATTTTTCTTTCATTTGTAAATTATGTGTTTGTTGTATCAAAGGTACAATATATTCTTAAAATAATGCAAAAATTGGCGTTTATTTGTTAAATTATTGTGCAGTTAAAGATAATATTATTATTGTATATATCTTTGAAGCTTTCAAAATGATATTTATCACGAATACAAAATTTTGAATGCAAATAACATTCTATTAAAAATATTTTATTCTAAAATTAACGACTCCCTCAATAAATTCTAGATAATTAACAGTTTCTTCGATAAATGCTTTTTGGAACGGAACTTGATAAATAACTTCAAAATCCAAAAAGTAGTTCTATGCTTACTCATATTTAATCCTCCTACTATTAATTATTTTAGTTAAATGAAACTTGGCGGCAAAATTTTCAAAGCATGTATTCTGAGTTGGGCTATGATGTTATACATAGTACAGATCGCTCTCATGTTATAGATTGGTTCTTCATTTTTAATATCAAAATAGTCGATTCGAACTGCTCAAAATAATTTTCATATAAATATCTAATTATCGACTGAATTTTATAATTTTTTTAGATAGTTGAAAAATGATATGGATTACTCTCATGCTATTAATTAGTTCTCATACTATTTTCTTTTATCATATGGATGACACGTGTGATACACATAACACGCTCGAAATTCAAATATATCTTTCTTATTATTTTTTTATATAAAAATAATGAATGATATAAAATTTTGAGGTGTTTAGTATTTTCAATTTATATGTTTTTAAATTTATAAAAGTAATGTATAAAAATTTAATACTTCATTATTATTTTGGAGTTGCTTTTTAAAAATGCAAAATAAGTACTGAAAAAACTCTAAATAACCCAAAATTTTGCATCCCTGAATATTTTTATTTAGAATTTAATGAGAAATAAATTAGAATTTTGAACATTTTATGATAAAAATTGTGTCACATGCACTTCGGGCTGAAATCATGTTCATATTAGTCTCTCTATATATATACAGAGAGAGAGAGAGAGTTAGGCTACGGTGCTACGCTTAGCAGAGATGACTCGTGTTCTACGAATCGTTTCTCTATTTTTAAAGTTCAAATGGTCAATTCGACTGATCAGAATATTTTTCATATGAAAATCTAGTTGTTGACAAAATTTTATATTTTTTAGAAATTTTTTACTATTTTTTAAGATAGTTAGAAAACCACTTGATTTAATTATTATGAGTCATTTAAAAGAAGTGATTTTTTAGCTATATTAAAAAATCAGTAAAATATTTCTAAAAAATATAAAATTTAATCCCTAATTAGATTTTCATATGGAAAATATTTTTTTCCGGTCATGTCGACCATTTGAACTTTGAAGACGAAGAAACAATCCGTAGCACATGGACCATCCGTACTATGCGTTTCACCGTAACTTGATTGTATATATATTTATATATATTATCTATTATTAAAAAAAATAGTATGTGATTATTTTTCAATGATATGTATATTTTTTTACTTAATATATTAAATTTATTCGTATTTGTCTGATATCTAATATCCATTGAATAACTTATCCGTATAAATATCCAAAAAATTATAATAAATACTGATATAATAAAATCATTATATATTCATATCTGATCCGTTTGCATCCCTAGTATGTTCCTAGCAGCAAAAATTTCTCATCCAACTAATTTAAATGTTTAATGCATTCACCGCCGTCCAATCCGCATAATCAGGGCTGCATATATAACTTGAGTGTATGGACTGGGCCTTATCTGTACAAACGGACACCTATGTGGCTACATGGGCCATATTTTATTTTATTAGTCCCATCACTTCTCCCATCATATTAAAAAATGCCCCTCCACTAAAAGCTACGGCGTATGATATCCACGTATAATGATCATGGGAAAATGAAAGACAATATTGGAGCACTGTATTATTGAGATAAATAAAAGATTCAAATAAAAAATAATTTTATTTTTTATCATACAATATTTATTTTTCAGTAAATAGAAATAGTGTCCAAACGTCGATTGACATCTATCTTAGATCCGCCCTTGATATCACTACCATTATTTTGAACCAAAAATTTTTTTCTCAGAAAATAAAAAAAAACGTGAAGATCATGATATAGTCTGATCAAGATAGAGCAACACATTTAATTCCGGTCCTTGTACTGGGGAGGAAACTAAAATCAATCTGGAAGCATGTTGAGCTTGAAGACAACAAATCCATTACCAAATTCCACAAAAATCTCAATCTCTGCTTTTTATTGAGCACGTAAATATTTTGATCCTACAATGATTTAGATTTTTTATTGAATTTTCAGAGTTATATCAGTCATCAAATTGAGCTATTTATCAAATAATATTACTATCTCTATGATCATTTGTGTTGAAGTTATAATTTTCTCTCAATATTGATTGTTACACAAAATATTACATAATTTAGGAGTATAATTACTCTAATTTTTTTCTTAGATTACTATATATTATGAATTTTCACTTTCTTTAAATTCTGAATGTCAACTTTCCTCTAAATTCTGTATTTATTTTACATTAATTATGTGTTTATAATTAAGATATATATAAATTCTAAATCATTTTATTTTTTATTTTTTTTGTCAAAATATAAATTTTTATATTTTAAAAAAACATCACCATAGCAACACACAAAATTTTATAATCAATGTGAAAACATAGAACTTTTGCATTTGAACATCCTACAATCATCTGATTTGATATTATAGTGGACCTTCTTTAAACAAATCTAATATGTTCGTTCTAATCCAACAATCCTAATTGAAATAACACTCTCCAAGAGTAGGTGATTTCATTTTATAATTAAAATTGCTTTTGTTTTTTCTGCGGACATTTCTGCCCCCATAGTAAGAGGAACATGCACACTTTACCATTGTGCGGAAACAATGGAGTTCTGGATTTGCAGTTTACCTTTAGTAGGCCTAGGCCCATCCTGAAAAGTGGGTTCGTGATCAAAACTTGAGTGATCCATCTTCAAGCTATTAGCAACCCAATATCTAATGACCTTTTCCCAGTTGCAATCAGATCCCATGTCGTTGACATTTATTAGAAGAAATTGAAATTATCCATGTTGCTCAAAACATTGTCCCTAAAAAAGATAATGGCGAAGAGAAAGGCATTCGATAATAAGGAGAGTTTTGGGTCAACGAAATAAAATGTCTTGTTTTATTTTTTCCATTTTTATGATACCCAAAGACCACGGTGATTCCAATGTAATTTCAAGTTATTCCAGAATTACATTTATCGTCAGATTAGTCGCTACTAGCTAGCAGGTTTAATGGAAGGCAGTACGCTTGTACTTGTACCTCAATAGGATATCTTCTATTTTTTTAATTTTAATATTGTGAAAATCCCGTTATACCAAAGCACATCATCTGCAATCGTGTATTTTTTGTCCCTCTTCCTGCATGAATATTAGCAGCAGTGAATCATGCACTATGTAGTAAAATCAATTTGGGTGCTTCAATTAGATCAGCATTATGCTGTATAGATCACACATTTGAAGACTGATTTTAATTAATACATCGTTATATGATTTTAATTAATTAACATTTAAGAGGAAAAAAATATATGACCTTCAACACCCTGAATTTTGTCTCTCTAAATTTCGGAGCTTAACACATACACACACAAATGACACCGTTACTGGATGCAAAATTTATCACTAATTCATCATTCGATTACCAATGTTCATCTCAATTATACATACTCTTGCAAACCATAATTATGCACATAGCACTCCCAGAAACCAATATTATAACCAATAAATTTGGGGTATATATAGGCAAGACGTGCCTTCAAGGCATTGAAAAGCTTGGTTAAGCTCCAGGCAGCGGCACATGGTGCGTACATGAGGCGGCAAGCAGAAGTTGCAATCCACTGCATGCAGTGCAGGCACTTGTTAGGCTACAAGTGAGCCTCCGAGCCCGGCAGCTGTTCACCAAGTCGAAGGAAGCACAATTATTGCAATATTACTATATGGAGAATCCAGATTCGAAAACCATTTTGTAGCTTGGAAGCGTGTAACTGTATGGTGATATACTGCATGCATGCATTGCTGTTCTTGATTAAATTATTGTTGTACTTTAATTAGTGCCGAACTTTGCTTGCTGATCATTCTTTATCTATTCATTTCTTAGTCGGAATGTGCAATAATTTGTATAGTGACTATCTTCATAAACACATGGAAGTGGGTTATGTCGCTTCCAGTTTGAAAGCTTTTATACCTAAATTTGTTGTTAGTACATAGTAGCAGTAAATTGCACCTACACCTGGAATTTAATTTGCACAGATATCGGTTGCATATATTGACAATTAATAAAAATAAAATGACTAAATCAATTAACTAATTATAACAAAAAAAACAAAATTGACTATACAAATAAGTTGCAAGTGCCAAAATATTTTTTCATTCGATAAAATATAGTTCTCATTGCATCAATATGAATTTTATTTAAAATAAAAAGACCGGATTCAAACAAACAAGTTCTACTCAAGGGACAACTTTTATTCTGGCACAAGGCCAATCACAACATTGAAAATAAAGAGCAAAAATAAAAAGCATTAGCCAAAGGCACCACGCTTGAAAACAGCCTGAGAAAGAAAAAGCATCAGATCCCAAACTTCCCCGGAGAGTTGAATGGCATCCAATCAAAACATTGATTGACAAATTCAGCAGACAAAAACAACCTCAACTGACTTCAGCTTGATCAGGCAAGTTTGTTTAAACCATTGGAGGAGGCTCCTGCTGCATGGCGACCACCTTCTGCCATGAGGCACGGCGAGAGATATCTCTCCACCACCTGTTCACATTGGTACGCTTCTCGATCAGTGCCTTGGAGCGCTTGTCAGTCGCCAGGCGTTGTGTGTTAGGCAAGTGGGACAGGTCGGCGAGTGTGAATTTGTTGCCAGCAAGGTAAAGGTTCTCTGAGAGGCGCTGCTCGTAAATGTCCAGGACTTTGTCGAGCTTTTTCTTGTCGCTGTTGCTGTTGACCCACTCTTCATCGATTTTTGGATCAAAAGCGAGTTTGAAGACGAGGTCAGAGCATGGTGGGTCGAAGCTGTGCTCCTCAGTCTGGAGCCATTGCTCAATGGCTGCACGTTCGAGTACTCCTGCTCCAAGGAGATCCTTGTAGCCCTGCTCATGGTAATGTTCGGCAATATGGCGGCATATCTTCCTGGACTCTGTTTCGACATAAAACAGTCATTCTGATAAGACAATCATGTGCATTTCAGCTTTCTAAATTCTAATGATTCATTTCAATGATTAATTTCTTGTTGGTTTGCTACTCTGCTATCTTTGTTTTTTAAATGATACAACTAATATTGGCACAATTCTTTTTTTTAAAATTTCTTTATTTTGATGTTAATTGCTTCCTATTTTTAGTTACTTGTACTGTTTTGATCTGCACTTGGTAAGATTAGATATTAATTGCCATTGGTTGAAGCTTCGCGTTTTCTTACCAACGAGAGTCACTTTGCCATCTTCAAACGTGAGTGCTTCTCCTCGAGGCTGCATAAGAGCAATCAGTTAGAATAATAATATACTTCTATTTGTTTATATATTTATATATTTGTTATTTTGCCGAGAAGAATACTGAATTATTTTTGTTATATAATTATTATATTTTTTGTTACTCTGCCATGTTCCTTTTTCTTTCTTTTTTCCACTCAAGAAAATTTGTTGAATGGCCCATGGGCCTCTCTGCACAGAAGAAATACCGTACCAACAAAAATATATACAATGATGTCTTGATCCGAAATTCTTTCCATTTTTTCTTTATCAATAATATGATAGAAGAAGAAAAATAGAAAATAGATATTTTATTTGACCAGAAATTATGTATGATAAACTGGATTAAGTTAATTGCAGTTATATAGTATCACCAGCCACAGATTTTGACTGTGCTTTATCTTGAGAGGCTATGTACAAAATATAATAATAATAGTGAATGAATGAAAACAATATATGTATACTTGGAGCTTGAGGTACTCAGGCATGCGCTTCGGTCCCCTATAGGTGTCAACACGGATGAGTTGGAACTCCACATCCTTTTCAAAGAGACAAGTCAGCACTCGCGCAACCTCAGCTGAGGTTGGGGACCCGAAAATCTTAACACCAGCCATTCTCTTGTTGGGTGTACTGATCAAACTTGGTTTATTGATGAATTGGTTTTTGTTGCTGAGTGCGTTGAAGTCATGGATTTATGGGGGTGCTTATATACTTGACGGATGAGCAGGGAAATGCCTTGCTTCTCAAGTGGAAAATGCAAAAGCAAAAAGAGAAAGAACTAAAGTAAAAGAGAAAGAGAAAGTGAAAAATCAGGGTTACCATTTTCGGATTTTGTATACCATCATTGTTGTTTAATTACCTTTTCTTCGTGAGAGATTGTTGTTTTGTTTAAACAAATCAGATCCAATTATTTTTGTGAATTGCGATAATGTGGTTTTCGCATCTCATTTAACTGATATACTAATAACTGCAGTCACTTAATTTAATTAATGAATATTTCTAGCATATATTATATATACAATTTAGAGATACACAGGACACAGCTGCGCCTGCGCGGTTCACTCGGATAGCCTTTAAGCATACCTGGAATCCGCTACTTTCTTCTCTTATGAAATCTAGAGTTACAGGGGTAGACCACTAGAGTGACTCTCTCAAAGGGACAAAGGAAACTTCTGAAACTATGGCAATTCTTGGTCCCAGCTAAAGAAGATACGATACGATGGATCTAGCGACCAACGCTATTAGGTAGATTGGGTTATGTCGGTAGGGGACCACACCCTTCGAAGCCCGATAAAGCAAAGAAAATACAAGTCAAGAATCTCGCACTCACAGAAATCGATACCATTTAGAGAAGGGAGAAGGGTGTCTGTCTGACACAGGTCTAATTCTCTATTTACATTGATAAAGAACTGAGAAAACTATTTGGAAATGCTGAATTTCAAGACTTTTCGCCAGGATTTGCTGTTTCTTCTGGCCCTACAGCTCAACAAAGAAAAGAAATAAATAAAATTCCATTTTAAAAAATATACGAAATAAAAATAAGGACGCATCTGGTAGGAATAATGGGTTCAATTTCTATTCATTCTCACAAGTTATCCTTTATCCACGACAGACAATAGACATGAACATCAACTCCTAGTAGTAGAGTTCTCCTTTTTCAGTACAAGAGTTACCCTTGACCTACCCCAGCTTAAAGTCCTGATGGAATTTCGAAAAGAAAGCATAGCAAGTCTGAGCTGTTTGATTTGAGTTCAGCGATAATCTTAATCTGATTGAAGGGCCTTGAAGCCGAAACGCTGGCCTGCCGATACACAATATTTTAAATTCAACATTTAAAAATTAAATTCGTGCATAGAAAAAAAAATTACATCAATTATGTTCTTTTACTTTTTCTTTAAAGCATAGAAAAGTAAAAAAAAAAATAAGAAAAACTCACTTGTATCTTGGTCCCACCATTATTTACAGTTCTCGATCAAGTAGAATAAAATGGCGCAGTTATCCCTATCTCTACTCTAGTTTCTTAATTCTACAATGGTTTAAATTTTTTATTGAATTTTTGAAGCTAATATCAACTATTAAATTGAGTTATTCTTCAAATAATATTACTATATATATATTCATTTATGTTGAAGTTATAATTTCCTCTCAAATCTGATTGTTATACAAAATACTACATAATAAAAAATATAATCACTCTATTTTTTTTTCTTATTTCCTCTCATTTTTAAATATTAATTTTTTAAATTCTAAATATCAACTTTCCTCTCAATTCTATATTTATTTTACATATTATGTAGCATGATTGAAATTTTACACTAATTGCTAAATTATTTTTATTTTTTATTTCCTTTTTTTTCTCATGAAAATCAAATTTTTTTATATTTTTGAAAACCATAACCCGTAATAATGTATGGGCAAAATATGAGTGAAAGAAGAAAATATACATTACATTTTATCAAGGTAGGTGTTTGACAAACTTCATATTTTATCTTTCAAATGTTTCCACGGGATCAACGTCTAAAATAAAAATAAGTATATATATATATAGAGAGAGGACCTTCCGTGAATTTAACTCAAAAAATATATTAAATCATGTTTAAATTTTAATTTATCATGCTCATTAAATTCTTTATATGAAAATCTTATGAGATGCAAAATTTGAAGTGTTTTGAGTTTTTTAAGTCATGATTTTTAATTTTTAAAAATCAGCTCTAAAAATAATAATAATATATTCAATACTTGAATATCATTTTAAAAAATTAAAAATGGTGATTTAAAAAACTCAAAACACTCCAAATTTTTGCATCCTAGAAGATTTTCATATAAAGAATTTAATGAGGATGATAAATTAAAATTTGGAGATGATTTGATGTACTTTTTGAGTTAAACTCATGATATCTTTACTATATCTATATATATATAGAGAGAGAGTTATGCTTCGGTTAGTCGCGAAGTATAAAATATTTTTGTATTTCATATCGTATCCCTTATTTTTAAATTAAAAATATTGATCCGACCGTTCAAAATGTTCTATATATTAAAATATATTTGAAGACCAAATTTTATATTTTTTTGAATTTTATTTATTTATTTGAGGATTAGAAAATTATTCTTATTAAAAATCATAAACTCAATTCATTTTCATTCCCTCAAAAAAAAAAAAAAAATTTCTAAAAATATAAAATTTGGTTTCCAAACATATTTTAATATGGAGAACATTTTGAATAGTCGGATCAGTATTTTGTATTCGAAAATAAAAAATATGACGTGAACTACAAAAATATTTTGTACTTCGCGACTAACCGTAGCATAACTCTATATATATATATATATATATATATATATATATATATATATATATATATATATATATATATATATATTCATTTTTTTTGTAAAATAATATACATATCAACTTATAAAAATGTCACTAATTAACTAAGTTTATATTTAGAAACGGACAGAAGGCAATAGTAAAAACGTGTTTAGAAGTTTCGTGATAGTTGCTAATACGTACATAAGGTTTTTAGAAATAATTAAATACACATACACACAAACACAAGTGTTCACTTCGGTACAAAGTTATTTTGAACTGAAATAAACAAGTGTTCACTTCGGTTTAGAAACAGCGGCGGATATATGATTTTGGGGGCAATTATCTGTAATAGTTTATTGGGTTCAAATTTATTAACTAATTGGGTACTAAATAAAAATAATAATAATTTAATATATATTCTTACCTAATAAAAAAATATTAAAATAATTTTTTTTATATATTAAAAATGACAACAAAATAAAGCTCAAAATAATAGATAATTAAGTTGATGAAGAAAGTTTTCGTCTACGTAACTTTATATTTTGATATTTTTGCATAATTATTTCATTATGCATGATATTAAATATTTTTTCTCAATAAAAATAATTAGATAATTCAGAGGGGGCAAAAAAAATTTCCGAAGAGGGAGGACAAATTACCGAAAATATTATCAAAAAACACTATTTTTCAAAATCCAAGGGGCTGCCCGCCTGAACCATGGATCCGCCTCTGTTCAAAAATATAGAAATATAGGCATTCTAGGTACGTAAGAGATTTTCTGTCGTGACCGGAAGTCTGAAACAGTGTAGTTTATCATGATATGAGGTAAAAAAATAGTTCTGTAATATGGACATTTGACTATTGAATTAAAAAGAAACTAGGCTTTTGATTAAAAAAAGAAAACAAATGCGGAGTATGTTAAGCGGAACCATATCACCTGCGGAGCTGAAAAAGCTCCGCAGTTTTGATCTGAGCGGTCCAATAATTTATCAATATGATATGATTTAACAAAGTAATAAACAGCCTCATGTATCAAAATTCGTGTTTAGATTTCCCCACAGCCGTTGTGATTTTCTTGAGCCGTTGTGATTTCCCTACGGTGATCTCCGCAAAGAAAATATCCGCAGACACTGTTCGCCCCTGTTAAGCAGGCAGGTATCAACGCGAAGCATATATCCTCTGAGGTGGCGCTCACTTCATCTCGTAGAGTCAGCAAAAGGAATAAGAGAGAAACATATATATACTGTGGCATGCAGCTAGCTTCAGACTATGCGCCGGATGAAAAGTTAGAAGCGCTTTTTTTTAGCGCACAAGTACGATAAATTACTTCAAAGATAAACCATTCAGTATCAACACCTAAACATTTTGAAATACATAATTAAATATTATATTATTGCTTGCGTTTTGTTACAACATACAAATCACTGAACAAAGAGATTCGATCTCTTTAGTGCTTGCCCATATTAACCGACTTAATTGCACTTTAGGTTGCAATTGCATCTTTCTTATTCTGAGTTAAAATAAAAGGTGATAACAAACATATAAAGATGTAAATTAATCCCACAACAAAAGCATATATATGATACTGACACTGATTCCACAAAAGCAACCTTGAACAAACTTTCAGACAGCTTATTTTTCGAGTGGGCCAGGGTGCTCGCTCTGCATCTCAATGACCTTCTTCCACGAATCGCGATTCATGATATGCTCGACCCACCTTGCCACATTCTTCCTTTCATTAAACAGCTTCTTTCCCCTCTCACACCTAGTTACCAGATAATGTGTGCTAGGGAGGTGTGACAGGTCGGCAAGGGTAAACTCATCGCCTGCCAGGTACTCGCTCTCACCGAGCCTCTGTTCGTATACATCCAAAATGTTGGAGAGCCGGTTCTCATTTTGTTCTATGATGGCAATGTTGGGTTCTTTGCCCAGTGGTTTGGCAAATGCCAGGTGAAAAACAAGTTCAGAGCTGGGTGGCCCGAAATTCTGTGCTTCAGACTTGAGCCATTGTTCTATTGTTGCCTTTTCGAGGGACCCGTCACCATAGAGCTTCTTATTACCATGGTCCGCATACTTGTTGCATAGATGCCTAATTACCCTCCTTGAATCTGCATTGCAAATTCAGAACGTATGACTTGGATGTTCTTTTCTTCATAATTACTAAAACTTGTATAGCATTAAAAAAACAGACTGGTATAATCATAATTTTTGAATTTACCCAAATCAAAATTTGTGGAATGATACTTCAAATCAAAGAGACAATATTCTTAATATAATGCTGAGAGGTTATGGGTCACTCACTTAATCCCGTGTATATTATTTTTTATATATCATTCACATCACTTGAATCTGCACCATTCTTAGAGAGACCAGAGTCATTAGCTCTGTATACATATGTGACATAATTCAAGAATAAAATAAATTTCCTTTTACCTACTAAAGTGAGGTCTCCCTCCCTGAAAGTCACCTGTCCACTGGGATCCTACATGATATCAAAAAAGGTGCCACAGTGAAAACTGAAAAAAAAAAAGACTTCTAAAGGCAGAGGCGGAGTTTCATTGTAAAAAATTGAGCTATGACCCCTCTATAAATCTCAAAATAATAAAGTTAGTATTCATTTTCTAAGTCAAATTATATTTGAGGTATATAATTGGCCCCCTCTACCACTTGATACAAGTAATCAAACCTCAATAGCCCTCTCTTAATATTACTTTAAGCTCCACCACTGCAAAAAGGATCACTTCAGTAATTAGCCACAAAAAAAATAAAGATTTCACTTACCTGGAGCTGAAGGAACTCAGGAATCCTGTGCTCCTTTTTGAATGTATCAATCCGGATTAGTTGGAACTTGAGGTCCTTTTCAAAGAGGCATGTCAAAACCCTTGCAACCTCAGTCGATGACGGCTGGCCAAATACCTTCAATCCCACCATTTTTGTCTTTATGTGTTCACTTGGCACTTGTGGCAAATATGAGATAGCAAGGCTACTCTGCCAGGAAGGGAATTTATGGAAGATTTGACAGGAGGAGATATATGCTTTCTTGGTCACTAGGATAAAAGAAAAAGGAAAAGAAGGAACAAGGTAAAGCAAAAGAAAGATCTGGATTCTTGCTTGGAGCAATTATATTAGCTTAACCAACTTTTAAACTACTAAACTCATTATGACATAAAATTAAGGATACTAACACACCATTGCATGTGACTGTCTTATGCTTGAAGTGCTAATCCTGCACGACGAGGAATTAATAAAAGTGAGGCAAAGAAGATACTTTAATCAGACAACCGCCGTTGAGGAATAAATACATTTTTTAACCAAAGTTTAATACGATGTTTGCAAGATTGAATACAACTGACAGAAGTTACAAACAAGGATCTGTATGAGACTTGGAGGGAAGACCAACTATTTTAGCAGGCGAGCCTGTGATTTGCTCAACTAAAATGCAGTTGAATCAATTTGGTAAAGTATTTATTATTCGTATAAATATTTCAAGGAACAGAAGATGCGAAGTATTAATTACATCAAGTATAAATTACGTCAACTATTCAGAGCCCAGGAAAAAAAAAATAGAAACTTGCACCTGGATTACGAAAGCACTGTTCCAATATTTACAATTTTCCTTGATAGTTAGTAAAGAAACAAAACAAGTGAGTACACTATTCACTGCTTATTTATTCATCATCTACTCATCTAAGCACACGAGACAGCAGCGAGAAAAAAAAGAACTCTAAATCACAGCAATGTTTAAATTATTGCCAAAGATAATTACAGCATGTATGACAATTCTTGAAAAATAGAACTGACAATTGAGTTGAAAAGACTTAGTCGTGCTCCAAGCTTATTCAAAATCATTAAGTTTATCAAATTAGGGAACACAACACTCCAACCAGCCACAGGAGGGACTTTTGTTACTCCTAATCGGAAATAAGATATCGGCTTTGTAACAAAATGCAAGTACATTACTAAAACAAAGGATACAATAAGCTAATAACAAGAGAGACCAGAGACAGAAACCAGAGCTATGCAAATTAACATCCCAAGCTATGCATATCACAGTTCAGAATTAGGATTGTTCAGATCCAATGCGCTACAAAAGAGACCAGAGACAAAACAAATTAACAACTCAAACATATTCCAAGTCAGTGAACTCGACCACATGAGACAGGTGCACACAAGTTGCTTAAGGCCGAGGAGAATTCTGCATTTCCACAACTTTCTTCCAAGCAGGCCGAGCTGATATCTCCTCCCACCACCTTCCCAAATTTTTCCTGGACCTAAATAAATCCCCTTTATTGTTACTAACCAATAGATGCCCATTTGGCAGGTGCGCCAGATCGGCCAATGTAAAATCAGCTCCTGCAAGGAACTTGCTCTCACCAAGGCGGCAGTCGTACACATCCAAAACTTTGGCTAGTTTCGCCTCGTTCTGCTCAATTGCAGCCATGTCTTGTTTTAGGCCCATCATTGGTGCAAATGCCAACTGGAATACTAGGACTAAACTCGGTGGATTAAAGCTCTGCCCCTCTGCCTCCAGCCATTGGTCTACTGATGTGCGGGCCAGCAACCCACCATCTCTCCGACCCATAAGAGTTTGGTTTCCTTTTTCAGGGTATTTGTCACAGATGTATCTGCATATTGCTCTTGACTCTGCAAGCATTGTATAAAGTAAATTTCTTATGTACTCTTGGAAGGTAAGAATTCTGAACATTTCTTACTAATATGTTAATGGAAGGGATTATTTTTTCCACAAAAAAAAATTATTATTATTTTGTTTACACATATTATTCTAATTTTTTTGGTATCACATATTAACCTCCAAAAGCTGTTATATGAAATCATTAATTTAGTTAAAGATCTAATGATGTGAGATTGTCATCCATTCTGAAGATTACAAATGCCAGCAATTCTAGCATTCAGTAAATTTCTGTGGTACATCCCAAATCAGGATCATTCAATTCATAAAAACAAAGCAGTCATTTTCAGATTAGTAGTGAAAAAAAAGGATTTCGACTAGAATGAAGCAGAAAGCTAAATATATATACTATCTCGTTCAAATGAGAATTTTAATATTTTTTTAGTAATGAGAGACAAATCTAATATGGACGGTCACTTGTGGTACTTACAACAAGATACTACACAGAATACAGACTTGTCTTAGATATCCAGTAATTTTGGCCAAAGATTTCTTTGTTATCAGTTATCAACCCAATTAGTCCTTAAACGTCGTTTACTTAAAAAAGGATATTTGGTATATTAATTGTGATTAAAACTTGCAACCATGAATGTAATGTATGGACGTAATTTATTATTACACTTAGTCATACTTTCCCTAAATGAGTTCCAGTACTCAATTTAGAAAGGATTAGCATTAACCAAATAATCCAAATTAAAAAAAATGCAACAAATATATTCTCACCAAAGACGGTCGTAAGCTCGTCTTGAAACGCTGGCACCTGGCCGAAGGGCTGTGGATGCATTGTCAAATAAACGCAACAATTAGTTAGGCTTATCGAATATAACCCTGTAAAGGAAGAAAGAGAGAGAGAGAGAGAGAGAGAGAGAGAGAGACCTGGAGCTTTAGAAAGTCGGGGGATTTGTGCTGGCCCTTGGCCATGTCG
Organism: Schoenoplectus tabernaemontani; assembly: GCA_037127355.1. Classification (NCBI taxonomy): domain Eukaryota; kingdom Viridiplantae; phylum Streptophyta; class Magnoliopsida; order Poales; family Cyperaceae; genus Schoenoplectus; species Schoenoplectus tabernaemontani. The sequence goes on along the minus strand of CM073749.1, from coordinate 1,633,631 downwards.
ACGGGAGACAGCTTGAAATCGACCTCTTTTTCAAAGAGGCAGGCCAGAACCCTAGCTACCGCCGGTGACAAGGGAGTTCCGTACACCGTTACGCCTGACATTACGCTTCCCTTATCCAATCCCTGAATCACCTCAGCAAAATATCTCCTTATGATACGGAGTTGTGAGTGCCTCCCGTAATCTGATGCGCAGCAATGTACCAGTGCTCACTAACCTTATCAAGAGTGATTCAAGACCGTCGAATTAAGTCGGTTGTATAGATTTTGAATCTTTGGTACTTAGGGATATATTATATATTTAGATAATCGAAATAATCAAGTTACCAACTTATACTTAACTCGCTTTAATGCATGCATTATCTCGGGATTAACTAGTTTAGTAGATTAGAGTTAATGTGCATTAACGTAGTGGGGACTGGGGAGGATCACTTCATACTAGTTACTTTAATGATGGTTTTAAGGAAATTAAAAAATAAAATTTTAATTTTGAAATAGAAAAATACTTATAGGCGCTGTTTATTTTATAGATTGGCTATAATTTAAATTTCATATAATCTAGATGTAGTTTGATAATTTATTAAAGACCTTGGACCATTGTAGATTACATAGAATTTAATAGTCTTAATTAGACATGGTAAAATTGTCCCAGCTGAAATAGTCTGTTCGATAATTTATTAATCTAAATCTGATTTGAATCTACTAAAATCAGATAATTGAATGATCCGAATTCATAATTGATCAAATTCGAAAAAACCTAAATCTAAATAAACCCATAAATATTAAGTATTCATACATAAATTATCCAATCTGATATGACCTGTTAATCGAAAAAAAAAACTGAATCTGAAGTGATATGAAACTATGTGATACCCAAATCGATAATTATTCGAATCTAAATTAGCTCGAACCGAGAAAAACCGATATCCGACATATAATATTTTATTTATATTTAGTTCATATGATTCTTAAAATATGTACAAAGATAATCTTATAGTTAAGACTTTATATTTAGTGTGTTTTTTCTAAATCACTAAAATCGATCACAAATTTCAATTAATAAATGGATACAGTTCGTAAATTTGATATAAACTCTTTATTAAAATGTATTAGTCATGATATTTTTAAATTATAAATTTTATTAATTTAATTTGATTATTTGACCCGATAAAATTCAAAATCATACAATTGAATTGAGTAATTTAATTTCAAAAGAAAAAACACATATTTTTATAAGATATTTGTCTGAATGTAACTCAAAGTAGAAAGTGATAGAATCGACACCTAAATCAACCACTATCCAGATTGGTCCTGAACCCAATAAAATCTGAACTATGACTATCCGAGTGATATAATTATTCAGACCCATAAATATACCGAATCTGAAATTGATTAATCCGAAATATACCGAATCTGATATCAATATATATCCGAAAGTAAATCATATATAACTTTATCCGACTCAAAAATAATTCGACTGCCGATTTATTAGATCTAGTCTTAATCGATTATCAAATAACATTTAAATTCTGCATTACTTATTAAACCCAGCAAAACATCTAAAGAACCACGTCATTCTTTTCTATTATATCATTTTTCGTTAGTTATAGTTGTTAATTTTGAGATACCCTCTCTCCTGAATTGATGTGTTTCCACGAGTGCTAATAAATACCCTAAAAACGATACTAAAAGACGGGTTGCAAGCGCACAACCTATCGTTAAGTATATTATCGGGTGTCGAATCCACAAGGAACGGGATTTAAATACCAAATTTATTTCTTTTAACTAGCTAAGCAACCAATTTCAGATTTTCAGAAAATAAAAGACTAAATTCTAAGGTTAACTTAATTGAAAAGATAAAATACGAGAAATTGAATATTTTTGGTATTCCTAGGATTTCGGCATATAAATTACTAGAGGTTGTTGGTATTCATTTAATTGATATTACACTTTTATATTTTCTTTGTGGGTTTCTAATCCAATGGTAGTATTTATCCACTTTCGTGGCTTCGTACCGTACTCAATTTACTTAAACATCCGCTTTCGCGGCGCATTCTCCTAAACTAAGTCCATTAAGTTTCGTGATTAGCCTAAACATATTTTAGTAATTTACTTTCTCCTTTCAGTACTTCAATAAACCATTCAAATAAATTTAGGTGTCCCCATTAGGAACAGGTTTCTCCTTTCGGTCCTTCGCTTACTCCTACGTTATCTTATGTTATCGGGTCTCAAATTATTATCTTTCGATCTAACAATTCAAGTCCTAAGTTTAAACCATTTGTGTGACTAAGCTATACCATTTTTCTTGTTACCGATCTAACGTGGTCATTCGTTGACCGGTATTTGTAATTAAATCAACTCATATCATACAAGTAGTTTAGCAATTCAAATCACAAGACAAACAAAGATCAAATAAAAGTAATAATGCCAATTAAATTAAACTAACAACATAATAATTTGTTACATGTCTAATCTCAAGAAATTTTGTTTAGCCAAGCATGGCTTTAAGAATACAAATGTTCAGTTTTGGGTCCATCACAATGGATAAAAGAGGAATAAAGAGAGAAGAAAAATAAAACCCAATTGAAGCCCAAGTTCCCTCCTTCTCCTCCACTGGTTCCTTCTACCTCCTTCCTCCCAAATTCTTTTTCTCTGTAAAAATAAAAAATGAACCTGGAGAGAGAGCCTCTCCAGCTGGTCCCGAAAATCCTTTTCTCCTTTGCTGTCCCAGCATTTTCCTTCTTTGGTTTACCTCCTATGGAATCTCCTAGATTACACTATCTCCATGTCCCTGGGAAGTCTTGAAATAAATTAAATATATAAATATGTTTTTTACTTATTGATTAATGGTAATTAAAATTTTATTTAATTTTATTATTATTTGCTAGTCCATCAAAAACCATCAAAATATTATGTTATTTGCTATAATTTTAATTTAACGGTCTTTGATAGATTATCAAACGATAATAAAATTATATAAAATTTAAATCACCATCAATCTATAAAAAAATAACATATTTATAATTTTTTTCTATTTTAAAATTTTTTTCATATTTATTTGAAATTTATTGTCAAGATAACCATTATCAACTATCAAGTGATCCTTTCAATATCTATAAGACTGTATAAATTAATTTTGATCCGCCACATGAACTGACTTTCCGGCAGACCTCTTCTGCGTCTGAAAGTGCCATGCCGAAGGACGATGAAGAGATGCATGCGAAGATTGAAGAATGGCTAATTTTTGTACGATCTGGTGGTGACGCGTGCTCTGGAATGGCTGTCGCTGACCGTGGCTGCCTGATCGGTGAGCCGGCGGCGGGTAAGGACTACTCAGTTGAGAAGATGGTGCTAAGGACCCACATATCAGATAATGAGCCCAATTATTTCTTGCTGCCCCAGGTCCAGTTGCCCGTGGAGGATGCTGGGGTGTGCGCACCAGTACGAGGATGAGCATGGTGAGATTGGAGAGTTTGAATGTGCCACTGGAGAGGTATTTACAAGTAAACATTTTATGAAATTATTACTTTCTTTTATATTTGTTAAGAAGAATTATTATAACAATACTTACCATACTGGTTCCTTTTGACAGAAAACTGGTTTCAGTCCTTGCCAGCTTTCCTCTTCTCCAACTTCTTCTTCTTTTTTTTTCTTTTTTTTTTTTTTGTTCTTTTTGTGGACTATAAGCAAGTGCATTATTTTTGGCTCATTCTTTTTGTCAATTAACAATGTAGAGGCTCTGCAAGATTTCTGTGTAGTATGGATTGTTTATCGCCAAATCAAAAAAGATGATCAAAAGAGAGCCTTATTTTTTTCTTCCTTTTTTTTTTTTTGTACAATTAAGTCCATTTAAATAATTGTAGTTCAGCACTGGAATTAATTTTACAATTGGTGTCATTAAACACAATCTATACCAATTTGTGTAACATTTCATTTTACTGAATGCAGTGTGAGATTGAGCAATGAGCTCGGGGCAGGAAATCTGTAATCAGCTTCTTTCTCAGTTGTAGTTATGACGGCACTGTCATTTATAATAGCAGTGATACTATCAATTATTATAATATTCTGATGGAACTACATCTTATATATTTAAAAAAGAAGAGGATGTATCCAATGCAGTTGCTGGCATGACTCTGCTTCTCGCTGCCATAGTACGCTTTCATTTGAAACTGTTGCCTCACTGGCTCTCTGGCGCAAGAGTGTTATAGTTCTAATCTGTACTTTCTTGCATTTGAAACGTGTTTATGGACTAGCAATTGCATACTGTTATCAATATAGTTAGAGAATGGAGTAACTTTAGAATGCTCAAGTTCTGACACATTTTGTATTACCTGTTAGCTATGAGATAAACTAATAAAGTACTATCACAGCTTACAACATCAGAGACAAGATTGTTGAAATATAAATTTAATTTTAGTATTAAAGTTAAATAAATTAGGAAATAAAGGGAGACTTTTTGGCTTCAGCACTTTGGCAAAATTTTAAGGCTGATTAATGATAGCATTTGAAGGGGCAAATGGACGTGAAATTTAGTGTATGACCTATGGATTTAAAGCTCTTGAAGTCTAGTTTCCACTGGTTCAAATTCCAAATCGTTTGGAGTTCCCTACAGAGAGTTATGACGATTTTAGTGGACAGGGGTCAGCTGAAAGGGTGCTGTTTAGAATTCTGTTTTTATTATATATTTTTATTACAAATTTCTAGAGTCTTCTCAAATGTTTAGGCTATATAAAGAGTTGTATTCTGTTGTTTTGTAAGCAAGAAAGATACAAGAGTGTCTAATATTAAGAAAGCTTATTTTATCCATCTTTTCTCCTTTAACAAAGTGGTATCAGAGCCAGGTTCAGTCGATCGAGAGATATCTACCATGGTGAAGAAAAAGAAGAAAAAGAAGAAGAAAAAAAGAGAGATGTCGAAAAAAATATGGTGAGTCTCGATTTTTGTTTTAAAGAAAATTAAGTGTTAAGAGTGTTTTCTGAGTTTATTTTAGTATGTGAGTTTTTTCTTTGTTGTTAGGAGCATTAAAAAAAATGAGGGAAAAAAAATTGAATCTCCTTATTTTATTTTTTGTGAGAAAAGAAAAAGTGTTGTAAAAATAAAAAAAATATCATGTGTTAAAAAAGAGGAGAGAAAAAAAGAAAAGAGTGGAGATAGTTTTAGAGATATTGTAAGAAAAAAAATTGTCAATGATGAGAGTTATGTATCAAGTAGCGAATGTAACAAAAGCGTGGTGAAGTTTTTGCCAGTGGTCTTCGAAGAATCGGTGAGTGAAGCCGACATGAGCAATGACTCATGATAGCCTGTGCAATGAATGTCAGGATAAGAAAACTAGAAACATTATGAGATGTTTTTCTGGAAGTGTGCGAAGACCATGAGAATATGTGGTGTGGAGCCACATCAAAAAATGCGGTGTGAAGCCGTGGTGTGGGTGTGAATCTCACATATACATGACCTGAAGAGTCAGGCAAATTGAATGGCATATGAGATGAAACCACGATTGATTTTTTTGAATTTTCTAGATCAATGAATCGAGAAAAAACCGTCAATGAGTGACGTCGCTATTCGCTGCGAGTTATGAAGAAGTTCAATGATGATTGGCATGAAGGATGAAAAAGAAATTAAGTTTAAGAGGGGTGTTGAAATATAAACTTAATTTTAGTATTAAAGTTGAATAAATTAGAAAATAAAGGGAGATTTTTTGGCTTCAGCACTTTGGCAGAATTTTAAAGCTGATTAATGATAACATTTGAATGGGTAAATGACGTGAAATTTAGTGTTTGACCTATGGATGGAAAGCTCTTGCAGTCTAGTTTTCAATGGTTCAAATTTCAAATCGTTTGGAGTTCCCTACAAAGAGTTATGGCGATTTTAGTGGACAAGGGTCAGCTGAAAGGGTGCTGTTTAGAATTCTGTTTTTATTACGAATTTCTAGAGTTTTCTCAAATGTTTAGGCTATATAAAGAGTTGTATTATGTTATTTTGTAAGCAAAAAAGATACAAGAGTGTCTAATATTAAGAAAACTTATTTTATCCATCTCTTCTCTTTTAACAAAGATGAACACTTCTGTCAAAATATATAAAAAATAGGAAAGATAAATGAATGAAGCTGGTACCTAGAATTCTTTGGTTTAGTCCATTTGTAGGTGTGGCATGACATAATAGTCTTACTTTTTTTTTGATCAGGCACAGTCTGTTGGATCTGCCGACCATAAAAAAAGTTAGTTATGATGTATGTTGTATGTGGATGTTTTAAATTTATTTTTAATATTTTTATATTCATTCGTTCAACTTATTATATTGTAATTATATTCAAGCTATGCATGTATCAGTATTGGATAATTGAATATTTAAAATTTTCAATTATTGTAAACTGATGTTATCTTTTGCACACTCATTCTTTTTAACCTAAAGACTTTTTAACTTAGACAAGATGTGATTTTAATCAATATAGTATTCTTAATATAAATTTAAATACACATTATTAAAAGTATGAGTTTCATCTCACATGTCATGAATTTTATTGTTTCATTAATAAATATTGGTTGTAAAAAAATATTGTAAATATAATTTCCATGCGTAAGAGCGGATACCTTCGATAGTTTAAAAAAATACAAAGTGTGTGTGTGAGAGAGAACGGGATAAGAAATGTGAGAGATGGAGGTGGAGGAGAGGAAGAAGTGGAGAGCTCGGGAAAGAGGAAAATGATAAGGAGCAAGGATAAAAAAGAAAGAAGGAGCATCAACCAATAGGAGAATATTGGTGACGGGTAATGTTTTAAAATGTATATTTTAATGTGCGTGCGGTTGAATACTGTATAGTGTATATGCGATATACAGATGTATATGCGGTTCAGTATTCGGATATATATTCTAAAAAAAAATTAATATTTGAATCGATCATTTAATTTTGAAGAATTTTAATGTAAAATAAGAAGATATAATAAAATGTTAATATAATTTTGAATATTTTGTATGAAAAATATAATATAACTAATTTTATAGGTTTAATACGATAAATATTTTAAAAAATAATACACATTGTTGAATATGCGGATGCATACTCTTATTAATACGGTACCGCACCGCATAAGTATAAGTGGACTGCATATACAGTCATGCGGCTATATTTTAAAACAATGTTGACAGGTAAGCAAGCTTCCTCTCCCCTCAAATTTACTTCGGGTGATGGGGTGAGCTTAGGCGCCATTAATGGTGGACATAGCTCCGCTCGCCAGTTTGATACTCGGTACAGGAGAAATGTCACCCCCAACCAGTCCATTGCCATATAACAGTCGAAGCTTGAAACCATTGTCAAGGGTTTTAACAAAATCAGGGACTTAATTAAAATGAAAATTTTAAGAAATGCAAGGGGCAAGGAGAAGAAAAGAAGGGTTTAGAACTTGTTATATCAACTCCATTAATATCATGCCATTTTAATTTTAAATAATTAGTGCATCAGTAAAAAAAAAAAGCTTATCAATTCTAACAAAAGAGTAATATCAACTCTTATTTACACACAAAATATTTACATATTCTTTTAGAGAGAGAGAAAGAGAGAGAGTAGTCGATGAAGATGTTAGACTTGTTTTGAACTAAAATCAGTGAATCCAAGCCTGAAGAATGTGCTCCACCACACATCAGTTGAAAGTAGACCATGTGGATGGCACACGTGCTGTTGTGACAGTTGGCATATTTCTAAAATTAACATCGATTGGCAACATGCGATACTCAATGTCTAGCTCTCTCAAAACTCGAATCATCTCTGCCACTACCATCTCCCTCCGCTCAAAGCGCACGCCCATATTTTGAAAGTTAATTCGGTGGCGCAACCATATGCTCACTTTTAGTCTGTTCATGTCATCAACATCTTTCAATACCACGCATGGGTTTGAATACCAATGTTCCTTCTTGTTATCAATAAACCTGTTCAAAAATACTTTCAATTTTTAAAAATCTATATATCAATATGAATTTAAGAAATTAAAAAAAAAACTTATTTTTTTATTAAAATGATAAAAGGCTTTTAGTTATCAGAGAAAATAATATCGACCCAGGTTCACACTAAATTAATTATATCTAATCAATATTGATATTCATTATAGTTTTTTTTTTGCCTATAATTTATAATCGAAAGATAGCTATACAAGTGTTGAGTACAAAAACACATTACTGTACATATTCGGTTATGGTGAAAATTTTGAATTACTGTAGTAGATTTTGTGATAAATCCATGACAAATAATTAACTAAACAAAAGAGCATTAATTTATATGAGAATGGTTGCTTACTTGATAATTCTTTCTTTCATCATGGCAAGTTTCTCCACTGGAGTAGCAACATGAATGACAAAATCAATTGCATCACCCATATCGGGGCTCCGATAGAAGTTGCTGATTGGTTTAGTTGCAAGCACACTATTTGGATAAGTAATCTTCAAATTGTCCGATCGCAAAAAAATCGTAGTCATGATATTCATTTCCTCAACAATCAGCTAAAAGATATGGCACAATTAGTATCGTAACTTGCATCTCAATATAAAATAGCACTTAATTTCTAAACTAGTCCAGTAATTTGGAATCCACTAATTAAGACTCTCAAACTGTGTTAGTAGTAAAATTTCCACTTGATTTTGTTTTATGAAAAATATAGTGCAATACTTTTTGTCATTTTGAAAAGCAAATGATCTACCTTTATCTTTCTTATATGCCATACCTGAACACCATCTACCTCACATCGATCACCAACATCAAATGGATGCATCACAAAGAGAAATATGATTGCTTCAAATATAGTTTTGAGTGTGTTCCCAAAAATGAAGGCTGCTAGTAGTAGTTGCGAACTGAGGAAAACAAAGAAACGAGTTGTTGCAATGCCCAAAATTAGAAGTGAAAGTGAGAATGCAACTACAACGACTATCACATTTGCCATGTTGCTAAGCTTGTTAACGGCTGTTTTTGTGTCATTGAGTGTTAAAGCGAGAGCTTTGCGCTCTACAAATGCATTAACCTGTATCATTAAAAAATGCATGAGTAAGCAAAAGAAATTTTATTTTGAAAAAAATAAAAAATTTAACCATAGATTATGTCTTGATTAGTATCTATAAATTCCATTCTTTTTTCTCTGTAAGCTTTTAAGTGTGATGCATGCTACCTAGTTAATCTCATTGTGTACTAAAAAGAAAATCTCAATTATGCAAGGTGCATCTATCAAGCTTCAAGTAATTCAATTTTGACTCAATTATGCAACCTGGACAATGTTTTAGCAGTATAGATTGACTTGACAAGAATCTATGTAACTTTCAATATCAATTCTTCATGATATTTTAAAAGCATTATTAACTAGAAAGAAGGCAATATATTAAGTCAAGAGTACATTACCACCCAGTCTTTAAGGGACTTCTTACAAATTCTATTCCTCTCTTCAGCTCCTTCAAATAAATAAAAAGTTTTAAGGGCTTCTTCCCTCTTCATAAAGCGTAATAAATCTGATAAATAGATGTACCTACAATTAAAACTCATAAAATTAGTTATTATCGACAAATACTGATACAAGCATATTCTCAAATCTACTTTTTTACTTTAATTAGGGGAACTGACATTTAATTAGACGGCCAACTAATACCATTAAGTTTATGCAAACATACTAAGAGCCAACTTACTTTGCATCAAGTTTGGCAGCATTAGCAAAGATCCTCTTTGCTGCAACTTTGGCCTCATGCTCACTTCTTATCTGTGTCGTCGATTCATCCTCACAATATCCAGTAGTTGAAGGTATTTGCTCATCAAGAGTTGTGAGTGTACCATATCTTATTATCCTTATAAGTCGCTTCATACTCCAAGTTGAAATATTCCTTTGACTCATCTTATAGAGTTGCTCAACTGACATTGTTCCCTTAGAATTCACCTCCTGTTTTTTACTTGCACTGTTATTTTGAATCTTACTACCAGGCAATACAACAGCATGTAGTGCCTTAGGTATTTGATATCCCATGCTTTGAAACTTGTGCACATCAGCTATCAATTGCTCCTCTTCATCCTTTGCCCTTTGTATCTCAATAACAGGTGGACCCGAAAGCGTCTCGATCACGTATTGGTGGAATAATGCCTCTTGGATTCGTTCAAAGTAGGTACTGAAATGAAATGATGATGCCAATATTTTCACAAGTAGGGTTTTCACGAAATGTAAGAGTGTTGTGATAAGTAGGCACAAAAGCACCTTTGTAACATAGTGAACGTTCTTTGAGTGTCCAGTAATGTCATCGTCTAAAAGAAGGTGCCACGTAAGCAAAACAAAGCCAAGCCAAATACTATTTTGCACTGCCCCACGAAGACCATAAACAAAGTACAATACCCTCTTTCGTAGTAGAAAATTGCGCTCGGCAAAGAAGACTGCAATTCGGATTGCCCAACCAGAAACTAGTCGGCCGCAAATAAATACAAACACTACAAGCTCCCACTTCCACAACTTTAGCCCCAAGAAACTCCTTCTCCGGAGATCAATTACAACAAGAGTGCACAACAAAGCAGCAAGAATTGTAATTAGGCTTATTAATTGCAAAATTATGAGGAAATTAAAATTAGAGTGCTCGAATTCATTAGGGATGTCATCATCTAAGGACTCACTCTCATCATCCTCACAGGGTACTGATTTTCCAAGAGCACCTGATGTAATTTGACTTGATCGGGAAGGTAGCTGGCTTGATTTCCTGTCTGTTCCATTGCTTGCAGCCACAGCAGGTAGAGGTGGTGGGTCCATCAACCTTGATCTTGTCCTTCTCCGAATAAGAGTGGAGGTGGTGGGTCCATCTAACTCTGATTCAAGGATCATTTTCTTAGTTTTGTTTTCCTCTTCATCAACATTTTCTATTGAAGATGAGGAATGCATGAGATTGGACAAATGGTCCGGATGGATACGGCATTGTTTAGAATGAAATTGTTTATGGGACTTGTTCTGATTTGAAGTGTTGATAACATCGGCTGTAACAAGAGGAGGCTTGGATGGATCACAATTATCAATCTTCACTAAAACCTCATCAGGAAAGATGGGTTGCTCAAATGCACTTTCGAAGGATGTTGCTTGTGAGGAAGTGTTTGTTTGGGGGCTAGACGATTTGAATGATTTACGTATTGAATCCATGGATCATCCACAAAGCATCATTGGTCAAGGGTCAAAGCACACACTGATAAAAGAAAGGGAACAAAAATAAAATAAATAAAAATAAAACAGAGAGACAGAGAGACAGAGAGAGACATGGAGAGAGAGAGAGAGAGAGAGAAACCTTGCTGTACAAAGATTAACGAAGCTTGATTTGGTGGCAAGGTACAAATTGAGAGGGGATGATGTTTACTAAACTCGATGTTAAGTCGTTGAGAAGTTTGTGTTAGCGTATATGGTTGCGTGACTTGCGCCATTCAAGCGGCAAGAAGAATGGTAGGGAGAAAGTTTAGGAGTGCAACTCCTTTTCTATTATATAAAGACACTTGGAATTAGAGAGACAGGAAAAGAGATTGAAATTCCATGTTTATTTTTTTTATATGTTCAATTATAAATATTAAATCTTCAAAAAACTCCTTTCGTCAATGTTTTGAAATTTGAACTCCTGAACTGAATAGAGATGGGTATTTTCGTTATATTATCTAATTTTGGCTCCAAAATTGATCCACCTTGTTACAATACCTGTACAATGGTGTGTTTTTGAATGCTTTCAATTAAACAATTGAATGTCTAAACTTTAATTTGTTTTGTTCAGCCTGCTCAAAGTTTGGCATGGGATGACAAATTGGTCTTATCATTTTCCCCCAAAAATAGGTATACGATGTAATTATGTCATAATAGTTTCAACGATCGCTTTTGGTCTAATAAAACAATTTTTGGTTTAGCAACCTCAACTTCCTCAATATCAAAGCTAAATACATTCTCAATTTTGCTTTCATGAAGCCAACAACAAAAGTACTACAACCTCACAACAAGACTGTCCTGCACCAACAACAGATTTGTATTAATTAGTAATCTCCTCACCGTTTCTTTCCGTCCCCTTATTTTTTTTTTCTACTTCCTTTCGTCTTCATGGTGTTAAAGTAATTTAATGGGTTGATTGTCCGTCAAATCTTCTAATTTGAAGTAGCGCATTACAAATTTCTGTCATGAACTTTGGAGCAGTACAAATCTGCCTTATTAACTCAAAATCATGTTTTGAGGTGAACTTTCCCAGTAATGGAGCGCATATTTAGAAATATTTCTTGGCGAGCTCAAAATGATAGCCGCAAAAAAGATTTCGGATATCTTTCAAAAAATGAAAACTTTAATTAATATATTAATGACAAAAAAAGTAAATTTTAAGTTAAAGAATTTCAGTAAACAGGTCAACATTTAGTTTTCATTACCCATTTCTTATTTATTATCTTTTTTAATAATAAGCCCATTAATCCCTTATTCAAATTTTACTTGCACCTTTAGGGAAAAAAACTATCATCTTCTATACTAGATTTTTGAATCAGCATCTTCTCCAGTTATAGTTGTTGACCATGTTACTTCCTAACAAAAACGATGAGACAACAGAAACTCAACAAAACAGGACAACATTTAGTTTTCTTTACCCATTTCTTATTTATTATTTTTTTTAATAATAAGCCCATTAATCCCTTATTCAAATTTTACTTGAACCTTTAGGGAAAAAAAAACTATCATCCTCTATACTAGATTTTCGAATCAGCATCTTATCCAGTTAAAATAGCTGTTGACCATGGAACTTTCCGAACAAAAACGATGAGGCAACAGACAACATTTTCCACACGCGCATTATCGCTTAAGAAAAACAACAATTTATCCCAAGCCAATATCAGTATCTTGCTTCCACATAAGAACAGCCTGAAGGAATGAGTTTGGAATAGATAAACAAACAAACAATAAACAATTAAGAAGCCCCATCAAATCGACAAAATATCTGGCAATCAAGAACAAGATTAAAATTTCACTACAGTTCCTTATGAGCAGAGTTAAATGAACAAACAAGGCGTAACATCCTCACAAACACAACAACAACAAATCATGATCATCACTGTTTCACTCTAAAAAGAAACCATCAATTTCCGCCTCTTCCAGATACCATTGCTGAAGCTCGTCGAAATTATTCTCCTCTTGACAATACCAATCACTGAAGGGCCCCAAAAAAGGTGTCCCAAGCTCCTCCCCTCTGCATGCCACATGCAGTAAAGGCCGGCTCCTTGCAAGAGCATCCACCAGATCCCTGTTCAAGCAGCCTGTCACACCAAGTGACCTCAGCCTTGGGAAATATGGTTTTTTAAACCATCTAAAGGCCAAGGGTGTGATGCCCCCACACTCGAACAGGTCCAACAAATGGAGACTACTTCCATGGGTCCCACCTTTAACAAGCATTGATGCAAGTGCCATGATTGATGAATCTCCTATATGGGTGCATTCACGTAAACGCAGTTCTGTAATCTGCATATGGCTCCTCGCCAATGATATAACAGCTTCATCTGTAAGGCTATTTATCTTTGACAGATCCAACACTTGTAAACTTGACTTGACTTTACCAGCTAGTAATACCTCAACACAGCTGTTACTAAGCCTTTTGCAACCTCTAAGCGATAAGGAAATTAGTGGGCTTGACCCTTGACCAAGGTAGAACAGCCCTTTGTCAGTAACACCAGTCCCATCCAAAAATAAAACTTGCAGTTTTGACAACTGGCTTAGAGCTCTTAAAGCCTCATCACCTATAAGCCTGCACTCCCTCAGGTCAAGCACATTGAGATTTTTATTTAAAGATAGCCTCTCAACACCTACATCACTCAACAGATTGCAACACTTTAGACTGACATGTGTCAGGGAGAGTGATGTGGCAGATATGTCATGAAACACTAAATCAGTCAATTGGTTTCCATATGAAACCCAGAATTGGTGCAAACTAGAGCAAGAATGTATGACAGCCCTGAAACCTGCATCAGTAACCCGTGAAAAACCGCCGAGGCAAACGTTCTCCAGCTTCGAACAAGTTTGGGCCATTAGCAGAAGACCCAAATCACTCACCCTTTGAAAAGATGTTAACATAAACTCCTGGCTCCGGATCAGAGAAAGATGTTTCAGCTTACCATGGCGATTTATCAGCTGGAGACCCACATTTGTAAGGTCAGATGAAGGTATAGGATCAAACCATGGTGCATCTTTGAGATCCAGGTGGGTCAAGTAGGGAAGAGCTTCTGATATGGAACTAACCAAGTTGTCTGTAATGTAGTCGACGGAGAGGCAAAGCTTCTGAAGGCTGGGGAAGAGGGGCACTTTTGCAATTTGGATTTCTGGATTGTGGGCCTCCATAGCTAAAGCCAGAAGCTGGAGTAACATATTCATGGGTATATATCCAATCTCTAGACAAGACAGATTTTTGGATGCCACAGCCCATATGTGCTGGAAATTAGGTCCATCAAATACTGAGAAATCAAGCCCCGGCAAGTTAAGAGACTGCATGGAACAAAAGTATAATGGAACTTTGTGTTAGATAAATAATATATTATAGGACACGTGATAAAAAAAAAGATATTATTAGAGGCATCAGTAATGTCAGATATTACTGTGACAGTAATGTATAGATTTGATTCCTTCAATTTGCACAAGACTATCAGGAATAGCACTGCAACAAACTAGAAGTACATGACACGGTTGAAAGTTGAAACACCCAGTACTATTCTTGTCCCCGTGATGCACAATTGCCTAACAATACCATACTAGCATTCTTGATATTAACAAAATGTACAGCATTCCTTGACCCATCAACTTGGTGAAGTATTCAGTTGGCTAATCACATAAATAGTCCATTTGAGTCTACAGCCAGATTTAAATAGAACTAAATACACACAACCATTCTAGAATTGGGAGGGATCACTTGACAATCTAGAGTTCTAGACAATTTGATTTCAAGTAATTTAAAAAATATATCTTAAGAATAGAAAACAAATTTTATATATATTCTTCAACTCATAGATTCAAAGTGTTTCCAATTTCATGCAATTTAAATGTTGTTTAATGTCAACCAAAGATGATCAAAATTATATGCAATTTGCAACGATTGTAATTTAATGGATCTTTGTTGTTGTTGTGTTGTTTGATGGACTATCAAACGACACTTAAATTATATTAAATTTGTAAAATAGTCAAACTATGAGCACAACAATATTTTTTTTCTATTTTTACATTTTTAAAAAAATGAATTTATTTAAAATCGCATTGTCAAGATTGTCAAGTAAGGTGTTGTCAAGTAAACAAGTAATCCCTCCCCTTCTGGAAGCCCAGTAATACTCTGATTCAAATGACAGATATGATGCTCCTAACAATAATAGACTTGCATGCTTAATATGAACAAAAGCATGGCAAAAGCAATCCCAACAAAATACAACTAATAAAATGTACAAGGAAACAAATAATAGAACAAATAATCCTTTGCATAAATCTTTCAGCAAACAGATAATTACCTCCAACTGGGAACAGCCAACGAGAAACTGCTCTAGATCAGCAAAGGATATTGGAACTTCTTTCCGCGGAGCAAGACATGTCAATGAGAGAGTCCTGAACACACAAAATACAAAGTAAAAAACCATATGATCTTGCTTTAGACAGTATTCTAATTGTAACTATATATTGAAAAGAAAAAAAATTCAGTTCCATGTTGGGTTATGTTCATATCAAATTGGCCAGAAATAAACTTAATTTTAATTTTCAAAAATCCAGCCCTCTAGCCATTATCCATATGCTCTCATGTTCTAGGCCAGTAGCGGAACTTGAGAGGAAATTAAGAGGGGGCCAATAAGATTTTAATTAATTGTATCAATTAAGTAGGAGGGGTGTTGGTGACCGTTGACACCAACTGTGAATTGAAAGAAAAGAAATTGGGCTACTGTAGTGATTATGGGCCTTATTCAAACAACACAAATGGACCCGCTGTGTACTGGCCACCTATTGAAGACACTGGAGGGGGAGGACGCTACTCAAATGGAGAAGATTCAAGATTAGTGATGAGAGGCAGTTAGCGATGAGAGAGCTGTCATCTGAATCATCTTGACTTTTATTTTACTGTTTTACTTTTACTCATGTAATTGCTTTAGTATAAATAGAGCTTAGAGCTTGTTCTATTTTTGTCGATTGAATGAATACAAACAATATTAAAACCCTTTATCTGTATTTCTCTAATTCGTTGTTTATCAGTTTTTAATCCAAAATCCTTCACTGTTCTTCTTATTTTAGCAAATTAGCAAATTATTATTGTAATTGATCCAATTCTGACAGAGAGGATAATACAGTCAAGGTACCTCCTGACAAGTGTAGGAATCTCAATCAAGCTTTTGATACTAATACCAGTAACGAGTTCAAGTCCTTTAACCCAACTAGTTCAGTTGCAAAAGCCATGCAATTGCATTTTCCACTTACAGTCGAGATTAAATCCGCTCTACATCTATTACCACCTCAAGTTCAAAACAGATTGAGCTTTGCGAAATTCTTACAAGAAGGGTCTGATTTAGCTAGAGCAGTCAAGTCACTTGAAACTCCTCAAGCCGATAACCTAGAATTGCATGAATGGTTATTTCCAACTGATTCAAGGTATGTTTCAGACTTTGATAGATCTGGTATAGGAGTTGACAAACATATTAGTCCTTATCATTGGGGAGGTTGCAGTTATTGTTCCACCTGACAATAATGAAAGGGATATTGATTCTCTGCAAAAATGGAAAGAGACGACACTCATGTATGAGCAAAACTCCACAGAAGGCACTGCTCAAGGCGCATTTACTGATTACATTTCAGCTGTTGGTTCCAGTTGGGATCAGGTATTAGCAAAGCCAACACCAGTTAGTGAATTTCCTCATGAGAATATTGCTTTGTCTATGCCAGTCCCATCAATTCATTTTCTTTCAACCACTTGCCTGGTTTCCATGGTAATCCTCTAAAGATATGGTTTAAGGGCTGTTCAAAACTTCAAATTACTTTGAAATGCATACAATACCAGAAACTTGGAAAACACTTCTGGCAATAAGTACTTTCCATGACACAGTTAAAGATTGGTATGAGGGATACATCTTCAAAAATATTCCTCTAGACAGGCAATGGCAACCCTTAATGTTGTTAGTGCTGAGGGAATTTGAAATGAGTGCGAATCCAACAGGCATTAACAAAGCAGTTACTTCACACTTTAACAAAATTACCCTTGAGGTGTTGCCAGCACTCCATCTAAGGCTGGGTGTGCTACATAGGGAGAAGGCATTCCACAAGCCACAGTGCAAAATATGGAATCCAGTATTCTTTAACCAAGGAAACACAGTACAGGAGGTCTCAACCCTGAGTTCTAATGACAATTCTAAACAGGAAGCAATAGTGGTCTCAGTGGTAGTTATGAAGTGTAGGGAAGAAGGTGATAGGAAGAAAAAAAGATGAAACTCCAAGGTGAAGTAATGTCAGCAGTTGATAGGCTGTTTGTAATCAAGGAGAGTCACATCATTAGGAGTGATAAGTGGATACATGTTCATTGATAGGTGCTCATTTTATATAATATTTGCACAAGATTTAACACAATAATTCACTCAATTTATTTGAATTATGCTTATTTTAGCCTGTGTTTTATTTCTAGAACTTGTTACTACCGTATTTTTTGGTTTTGGTAATTTTCAGAAATTCCTGGAGGAATCAGAGCAGAATTCGGCTCTGTCAAGACTCTCAGCGAGACCCTTGGCAGAGAGCAGCTACCAGACGCGAATTGAGCAAGGAAACAGCTGTACACGCGAAGGAAAATCTAGAGATCTCATCTATGATTTAGCAGAGATTAAATGCAGTAATTTTAGGAGATTAATGAGAGAAAAGGAAAGAGATTTACCTCTTGGTTGGAAAGAGGAGGTGAGAGAGAGAATGAATTGCTGAAATTTAGGGAGTAAATCTAGGGGATTCCATAAGAGGAAAACCAAAGAAGGAAAACTCACTCACAAGAAACAAAAAGGGGAATAATTTTCGGACCAGGGCTCTCTCCCTCTCTCTGGGTGTGGAGGTTCGACTCTAGAAGCAGAAAAAAAAAGAAGTTCGGTTTTGGACAAGGACAGAGGAGTTGGGACCAAGGAAGAGGTGGAAAAATTGGAGAGCTTTGGTTCAAACTGGGTTTTATTATTCTTTTCTCTTTAACTCTCATTTATTCCTTGTGATGGATTCAAAACTGAATCGTTGTATTCTTAAAGCCATGCTTGGCTAAACAAATTTTCTTGGGATTAGGCATGTAACAAAGTACTATGTTGTTGGTTTAATTTAATTGGCATTATTACTTTTATTTGATCTTTGTTTGTCTTGTGAATTGAATTGTTAAACTACTTGTATGATATGAGTTGATTTAATTGCAAATACCGGTTAACGAATGACCACGTTAGATCGGTAACAAGAAAAATGGTATAACTTAGTCACACAAATGGTTTAAACTTAGGACTTGAATTGTTAGATCGAAAGATAATAATTTGAGACCCGATAACATAAGACAACGTAGGAATAGGTGAAGGACCGAAAGGAGAAGCCTGTTTCTAATGGGGACACTTAAATTTATTTGAATGATTTATTGAAGTACCGAAAGGAGAAAGTAAATTACTAAAATATGTTTAGGCTAATCATGAAACTTAATGGACTTAGTTTAGGAGAATGCGCGGCGAAAGGGGTGTTTAAGTAAATTGAGTACGGTACGAAGCCACGACAGGTGGATAAATACTACCATTGGATTAGAAACCCACAAAGAAAATATAAGAGTGTAACATCAATTAAATGAATACCAACAACCTCTAGTAATTTGTATGCCGAAATCCTAGGAATACCAAAAATAATCAATTTCTCGTATTTTATCATTTCAATTAATCTAATCTTAGAATCTAGTCCTTAATTTTCTGAAAATCTTAAATTGGTTGCTTAGCTAGTTAAAAGAAATAAATTTGGTATTTAAATCCCGTTCCTTGTGGATTCGACACTCGATAATATACTTAACGGTAGGTTGTGCGCTTGCAACCCGTCATTTAGTATCATTTTTAGGGTATTTATTAGCACTTGTGAAAACACATCATTCATAGAGAAATTAAATGTGTGAAGTTACATTTCAAGGGAGAAGTTGCAACAATTACTACCAAGTGAGCTCCTAGTATCACGTGGGTGGATGTGTGAGATTCCAAGGAAGTTGGCTGAGTGGTCAGATTTAGAGGAAGAAACATTAAAAGGACGTAACACCTTAGATGAAGGGAGACTTGGGGTGGTACACTTGGAAATTCTGAATTCTTGTGTGGCTAAGAAAGTTTAACTTGATCCATACAATGCCTCAACGTGGGCGGACTATGAAGTCCTACTAAATCTATTTTTTAGAATGAAGTTAGAGTGCTTTATCAGAATATGAAGTAAATGAAGGGATCAAGCCTTATAGGCAAATGCCACCTCAAAGGAAGTGGGGTTTTCACCAGCTCAATCCTAAGTGCCTTCTCTCCTATAATGCTGTAGAAAGATTTTGTGTCATGGCTTATATTCGGAAATTAAACCCTTATCCAGTGATATACACAAACCCATTTAAGATGTATGTGGGATCTGAGTTGGAAGTTATGGTTGAAGGGTCGGTTTAAACTCTAAGGGAAAATAATCATAGAACCAGTTGTAATAGTAGAAGGGTGCTTAGTGGAGAAAAGAAACCAGACTCAAATAAAGGTATTGGTAGAATATCGCAATATGGTTGATGGTGCTGTCAAATGGAGGTATTATGAATTTTGGTGTAATCAATTTCTTAATTGGGAGCTTGAGGACAAGCTTATTGATAAGGGGAGAATATTGTCATATATAGTTGTGTCGGTGACCGTTGACACCAACTGTGAATTGAAAGAAAAAAAATTGGGCTACTGTAGTGATTATGGGCCTTACTCAAACAACACAAATGGGCCCGTTGTCTACTGGCCACCTATTGAAGACAATGAAGGGGAAGGACGCTACTCAAATGGAGAGGCAGTTAGTGATGAGAGCTGTCGTTTGAATCATCTTGTCTTTTCTTTTACTATTTTACTTTTACTCATGTAATTACTTTAGTATAAATAGAGCTTAGAGCTTCTGTTCCGTTTTTATCGATTGGATGAATACAAACAATATCAAAACCCTTTATCTGTATTTCTCTTATTCGTTGTTTACCAGCTTTTTCAATAAAATCAGCTTTTAATCCAAAATCCTTCACTGTTCTTCTTATTTTAGCAAATTATCCAATTATTCTTGTAATTGATCCAATTAGAATCGTTCCAGGGGGTCATTTTATACCCCCAAATAAATTGTTGCATAGAAAAAAAATAGCATTTCATTAACTTTTACCATTTCAGCATTATAAACCAAAACATTATGTTTATAGTTTTTTTTTAAGTAGCGGGCGATTGTTATGTTTACAGTTTTCAATCCAATAAGATACTCTGTCAAGTGCATAAAACTTAACACATGGCTTATCTATCTATCCATGAAAACACCTTTGGTTATTTTAATTAATAATTGTTTCAAACAATTACAAACTTAAACATTGACGCATTAAGCACTGGAATCATGCATACAATTAATATCAATTACCTCAGATCAGGGCATTTTGCGCCAAGCTCGGAGAATATCTTTCCGCTCAAGTTCCGACAGTTCACCAGGTTCAATTCATCGAGAGAAGGCCTCACAAGATATTGGATCGCCATGTCATCGAGCCGACTGCAATCCATCCTTATGCTCCTGAGGTTCGGATTATCCGTCAATAGCGGCCTCAAAAAATCAATCGTCAGCGTAATATCCTACAACAGAAATCAGGAGAAATTAAATAAAAACCAAACGGATCTTGAGAAACCTGCTTAACAAATCACCACCAAGAAAAGCAAGAATGGGGGATCTTCTAATAAGGGGAGGGGGGGGCTTACGAGGAGATGAAAAGACGGAAGGAAAGAGAGCGCCTGGGAGGCATTGGTCCGGAAGGTGCGACACGCTACGGAGGCAACGACGAGGGAGCGGATATCGAGGTGAGAGAGAACCGTCGCGAGTACTGCGGAGGGGAGACGGTGGTCGATCGACGGCAACTGCGAGGCGGTCGCCGGGTCGGCCATTGAGGCTAGAAGGAAGCAATTAAATCGTTAGTGAGGGCAGATCTGATGGAGTGATGGGATGCGAAAAGGAAAATGGCGTTTGCAAATTGCAAATAGCGAAGTTGATAATAGCCGTTGCAGCTTCTGCGAAGCTTCCTTGGTGGTGGATGGTGGGGGTTATCCTTTTCAACAGAAATATATCGCATCGTTTGTTGAGACTCACTGTCGCATCGTAACCGTTGGTGCGGTTTAGGACGCAGATCGACGATCGTGCTTCGCCTGTTTAGCAAGCTGACCGTGCTTCATGGGCCGCAAGAGTAAACAAAGCCCGTAAAATCTGATCATGAGTTAGGGACAAATGTAAACATTAAAGTAGGTTTGGTTCGCGGCCTGCTGAAATTGGATGGCTGGGCTAACATGCCTCATCCGTCGTTTCAACTTTGAAGAGCAAAAGTTTTATTTAGGCCTAGATTCTGGCTTGCAATAACGAGCCCATGACAAACACAGTTACACTTACACACAAGTTTTGTTTAAGCACTAGCAGTGAGGAGCGGATACTCACATTCGTCACTCAAGTATGACAGATTATCTAAATTATTATTCTTCTATTTAAAAGTAATTATTAGTTCACATTGATTAAAAAATTGCAATCTTTCATTACCAAAAATATATAAAGAATACAATGAGTCGCAACATTAAATTTCTATGAGTATTTATCATGAGATTTTATTTTTTTTAATAATTTTGATATATCGATAGTATTTATTTCCTTTGATATTATTTTTTCTATGAGTTATAAAAATAATTTTTCAACAATATACATTTTTATTTTCGGAGCGAAGAGGACAAACCTAGTTAATGTAAATCTTTTAAACGATGGTATGACCTTAATGTTCATATTAACATCCTAAATAAAATTAAGTTGATTTGCATTCGTTTTTTTTTAATTCTTAAATAAGCTGTTTGATTATATTGTCGTTGATTTTCATCACTTCTTGACCAATTTGACCTCATATTAAGTGAAACGCTTCAAGATGTTACTATTTTACTTTTAAATATGCGCATTACTCACAAAAATTGATCAATTTGATCAATTTGATTTTTTTCCTCTAAAATTGATTTTATAGAATTTGGAAGTAAGTACGTGCTAACTTAAAAAAATCATACAAATTCTTTGTGTAATTTTGTCCATCGCCTCATTAACTCAATTAACATGCATAATTGGAGATTGCAAGTTATTCAATTAAAAATTCAAAAAATGGATTATTTACATACTTTTAAAATTATTTTTTTAAGAGAAGAGATCCGATGCCACCAACTTATATTTTAATTTATTTTTCAAATTTTAATACTTAAATTTGAATCCAAATCATTGATCTTGTTCATTTTTATGATAGATGCATGCTCATAAAATTTCATAATTTTTAGATATCATTTCATAGTAAATCAAATGGTAACAAAATGAATGTATCAAAATAAATCAATCATAGTTAATTAACTTCACTCATTTATATTTCAAAGTTTAATATTTTAAATTTGAATCCAAATCATTAATCTTGTTCATTTTTATGATAGATTCATGCTCGTAAAATTTCATGATTTTTAGATATCATTTCATAGTAAATCAAATGGTAACAAAATGAATGCATCAAAATAAATCAATCATAGTTAATTAGATTCACTCATTTTGTTATCATTTGATCTAACAATTAATGACCTCTAATAATCATAAAACTTTGTGAGCATAAATCTATCATAAAAATGAACAAT
This sequence comes from Schoenoplectus tabernaemontani, assembly GCA_037127355.1. Taxonomy (NCBI): domain Eukaryota; kingdom Viridiplantae; phylum Streptophyta; class Magnoliopsida; order Poales; family Cyperaceae; genus Schoenoplectus; species Schoenoplectus tabernaemontani. The sequence continues at coordinate 1,610,772 of CM073749.1, read as the reverse complement.
ATCAACGATTTGGATTCAAAATTAAGTATTAAATTTGAAAATATAAATTAAAAAATAAATTGATAGCATCGGATACCATTAAAGCTGATAACACCGGATCCCTTCTCATTTTTTTAATTTGATAATTGTCTCGCTGTTTATTAGAACTTTTCAAAATTATACCGCCAAATATGCATAGTAAAAAATACGGGGCCGCACAAACATATCAAGTCAAATCAAATTGAATCTGCTGTGTAATAAAAATAAAAATATAAATATAAAAAAGTTTAAAATTTCTCATGTTTAAAATCCTTATATATTATTTAAATAGATTATGAAAAGTGTGATGATTAAAAGACTTTTTTTAGAACACTATAAGAAATGGAATATTAGTTATAATCATTGATATAAAATACGGTTCGTACGGTCGTATATGCGTGTGCGGTCACTATTTACATAGAATTCAGCTATGCACTAATTGTTATGCGGTTGTGACACATATTACATATGCCAAAAGACAGCAAAAACTCCCTGCTTCTTCGAGATTTGTTCCCATGACATGGGATACCCATCTAATGAAGGAGCCATTACACCACTTTTCTATTTTTGTTAGACTTAAAGATTATTTTTATATATTATCATTTTCAATACTTATAAAATACTAAAATCTTATGTTTTGACCGCATATATAGATCCACATAGAAATCCGTATATGCGTCCGTATACCGCATATGCGATATGCAGTGTCCCTCCGTACGCATATTCAAATTCGCATTTTAAAACCTTGTTATAATTAACTCCATCCAACACATGAACAGTACTTCTCTCACGATCCGTGCATTTACCAATCCTAATAAAAATCTAACGGACAAATATGTAAATCAAGTCATCAACCGAGGCTGCACGGATTAACTAAGCTGTTGATCAGTTAAAAAAAAAATAATTTTGAGGTGAAAAAGAAATTTGAAATGATGAGGAGCATAGCAATTAATAGCGAGTCGATGGGGGCTATAAATGGTGTGGTCAGACAAAGATTCCTGCATTAAAATCGCTCCCGACGCTACCCATTCCTTGCTGCAGGAGCCTGCCACAGCCCACAGGCCCCTCCTGACTCCTCCATGGAGCGCCTTTGTCTCTCTTGCTCTTGGCCTTCTTTCCCCTTCGGATTCCCCGCCCCCTCATTTAATGCAGCTCATGCCCTACCCATGATTTCTCCCTCTGCTTCTGCGGGTTTCAAATTTGCTGCTCGAAATTCCTGCTCTTTCAATTTTTTTTTTCTCTATGACTGAAGCCCCGCTTAATTTTTATTTTTCCTGCTCTTCAAATCTGTCCCCTCTATCCTGATTTAAATGGTCCAGATATAAAAAAAAAAAAAACAGGGTAACGTTTTTCTCTAGAAAAAGCATCAGATTCTTATCCGCTCCTATGCACCTCAGACAAAAATAAATAAATGAATAAACAAATAAATTATTTTTTTGTTTACGTCAATAGTTCATTAAATAGGTGCGGAATATTTTTAAATAATATTGTTCAAATAATAAATTTAAAATCATAAGTGTGTACTAAATTTGAAATAATATAAAAATTAATTAGTCATCTATCACAATATTCTTGAAATCTAACCGTTAGATTTTTAAATTATATTATGAGAGGCAAATATCTTATACATATTCAAAATTATTAAAAACACATCTACGATTCTAATATTTTTTTTTTGAGCAGTAATTTTTTTTTAAATGTATCAACGTTAGATGTACCACATAAAATAGATATACGATAAAATTACTCTGAAATATATATATATATATGCATGCACTTCCTTTCTTTTTTTCCTTACCAGTTACCACTCAATTTTAAAAGAGAAGAAAAAATTGCGTCTACTCTTCGTCAAGTAAGTTGGTGTACAGACAGGAGCCGTCCGAATATATACAATCGGATGATTTTTTTTATGGGATCTTAATTTTTTTTTTTAAAAAAAAAATTGAAGTAGTGGATCGGATCCTATAATTTTTATTTTGATCTTATTCTGCTCATAAATTTAGGGTCGATATAGGATTTTGACCAGGAGCCAATTATCAAATTACAATAAATTATCGAGTTCAAATTCATTAATTAATCAGATACTAAATAAAAAAATTAATAATTTAACATATATTATTATCTAATAAAAAACTATAAAAATAATATTCTTTTATCTATTAAAAATAACAATAAAATAAAACTCAAAATAATAAAAAATCAAGTTGATGACGAAAGTAAAAACTACGGAACTTCATATTTCGAAATATTTACATAATTATTTCATTATGCACGATATTAAAAAAATTTCTCAATCAAAATAATCAAACAATTTAGGGGACACAAAAAAATTTTAGAAGAGAGAAGTTTACCGACAGCATTACTTAAAAATATTATTTTTCAAAATCCAGGAGACAGTTGCACCCCAAGATCCCTATAGATGCTCCCCTGCATAAATTAATGCTATTAGGTAGAGTGTTAAAATAACCCATCCAAGTCAGACCCAACCCGTCCGATTCGTGGCCGCGACCCGTCCCGACCCGACCCGTGCTCAAATCCGTCAGACCCGTGACCTGTTAGAACAGGCGGGTCTAGCACGGGTGCGGACAAAAAAATTTAAAAAAAAACCAGTGCTATACCCGACCCGTTTTAGACCCGTCCCGACTCGACTCGACCCGTCCAACCCGTACCCGACCCGCCCCAACCCAGAAACCTGAGAATCCAACCCGTCTACCCAACCCACTTTACCCGTTAAAACCGCTGAAATTAAAAAAAATAAAAAAAAACAAAATAAATTCAAAATAAATCGAAAAAAATAAAAATCATAATTCAAATTTTTTTCTATAAATATCACCCCATTTCATCTCATATTCTCACACAAACAACTTCACTCTATCTCTCTTCTCAATTCTCTAAACTAAACTCTCTCTTGTTAATTTGTTAATCGTTAGATATTAGCAATTATCTAATTATATTATTATAGAAATTTTGTTACATTATCCAGAAAAAAATCAAACATATTTATATTAGTGTTATTTAGTTATTATTGTCAATTTAACATTCGTTATATTATCTGTCGTTAATTCGTTTTAAAGTTTCGGACTTTCGACAATCTTTCGATTCCGACAAAAAAAGTTTAGCTATTAGTATATATTATATTTTATATTTATATTTTTTAGTAATTAGTTTTTTAAATATATATTTGCATTATTTTTTTGCCATTTATTTCTTTTAATTAGTTTTTATTTGATTTTTTATTTTTTTTGCAATTAGTTATATTTTTAATTTATAATAATTAGTTCTTTTTTATAGAATATTCTTTAATAATTAATTTTTAAATAAATATTTATATTCTTTAATTTTTTATCATTAGCTTCTTTTAATTAGTTTTTTTGTTATATTCTTTATTTTTTGTTACATTATTTATTTCATTAGTTGTATTTTTAATTTACGGTAATTAATTCTTTTTTATATTTATAACGTTCATTATATTTTTTAGCAATATCAAATGACATCTCTCAATCCCTCTCATGCCGAAAAATGGCACATCGATTGAGCGTTGAAATTTTTGGTGAAGAAATGCCACATTCTAACCCTTTGAACCCATACTATCAACAAAATTCTAACCCTCCGCATCCTTATTATCAATAAATTCCATCACAATAATATTATCCATCACAACTACATGTTAATCCTAATTATAACCCGTAAATCACTTCCTTTAGTGCCGGACAAGGTTCGACCTCATTTCCGTCAAGTTATAATCAATATTCGTCATGTTCTCAATATCTCTCAAGTTCTCAATATAATACCGATATAACAACTAGTGGTGAATTTACACCGTTACATCCAACGAGTGCGGGATGTGTCCACACCAACACCCGACTCAAGCGTCCCGAAATCACCGATCAAATCCGGAGCTGACAAGAGAAGGAAGAGAGCTCCTCCATCTTATGATGCGTCTTAGTGGCGCTATTACGAACAAACTTTAGATTCCGACAGTGTTCTAATTAATGCACGATGTAAGATAAGTAATTGCAAAACTTCGTACAATTATGTAATAAAAAATAGTTTAAGTCAATTTAAAAAATTTTGTCCGATTGGTATTAGAGGTTGTGGTCAATAATTATATAAAATGTTCCATCATAATAAAATGGTATCTGAGTAAAAAAATAATATGTTGAACTAAAAAGTGAATTATTAGCCATATTTGCAGTTGCAACAAATAAAATATCAATTACATCTGATATATGGACCGCTAGTAAATATAGTCTTAGTTATAGTTATGTTTCCACCCATTATATTGATCATGATTGAATTTTACAAAAAATAGTATTAAGTTTTCGAACCATAAATTGTCCGCACATCGCACAAATTATTTATCAAGCCATTATAAATGTATTGCTTGAGTATAATTTGAAAAGATATTTAGAGAATAAAATATTTTTAATTTCTTTTAATAATGCAAGTAACAATATTAAATCTATTGATTATTTTATACGTGCACTAAATCCCCAATTATGGATGGTAGAATGTTTCACCAAAAATGTGCATGTCATATTCTTGGTTTAATTGTTAAGGCGGGTTTGAAGATAACTTTCGTCAATAATTTAATTTGCAAATTTAAATATCATTTTCATCATATTATTCTAATAATATAAGAAAACAAGATTTTCATGTCTTATGTGGATGATTAAATTTGAGCAAGTTAAGAGTACCGTGGGACATAGATACACGTTGGAATTCAACATATAGAATACTACACCGCATCCTTCTATACAAACATACTATAAGTGAAATCCTACGTAATACACCCGAGGGATTACCCTTATTATGCTCCACGGAAGAATGGGATCAACTCGAACAACTTCACATATTTTTATAAGTTTTCTTTAATGCAATCGTCCAACTATCATTCTCGTACATACCATCCGCACATCAATTGCTTCAACATCTCTATTTGATATCCAAGTTTTATTTTTCGTCTTGTATTTATTTCGTTATAAATTTTAAGTTATTTTATTACTAATTTATTTTATTTTTTTCAAGGTCTACCATGATTTTTAGAATATAGATCTTCGTTGAATCGCGGAGGATGTGCACGATGACTCGCCTATATCACCGATTATAAAAGCCATGATAGATAAATTTCTAAAATATTGGGATAAAGTTCTTCTCATTATAATTCTTGCCAATTGTCTCCATCATTCTTTCAAGAAAAAGTATACTATAAGATTGCTTGATCGGTATAAGAAGAATCTAAATTTACCATATATCGGGGAGGAATAATGTGTGACATCTACATTGGAAGAAATGTTTAACCTATACAACACCCAACTTCATACAAACCAAACAAATCAACCATCTTCTTGAATTCTCATAATATTAGGTACTAAAATCTAACATATTTATAATATTCGAACTCGTTATATTATTATAATATTATGAGACAAATATTTTTATTTTTTGAAATATGTTAGGAGCAATAGTCGGTCTGCATTATTGCGAGATTTGGAGGAAGATGACGACTCATAAATACAAACAAATATAAATGAATTATTTAGCTATTATTTAGAAAGTATGGAACCCGACGGTATTGACATCCTCGGTTATTGGAAGATGAATAAAACTACATATCCAACTCTCGCCATGATGAAACGTGATATATTTGTCGTGCCCATGTCAACCGTCCTTCCAAATCCTGTTTTAGTTCAACAAACAAGATACTAATAGATAAACACAGTAGATTGGGTGCGAAGACATTCGAACGACTCGTATGCTTGAAAGATTGGTTTGATGCAGAATAACGTAATCAACATGCACCCATAGAACAATCATCCGGTGAATTTATGACAGAAGCGGATGAAGACTCGGATGGTATGCCAGAAAATAAACTATGGTATATGAATTCAAATTTTTAGATGATATTTTTAAACACTTATATTCTTTATTTTTTTTCTCATTTTTAATATTTTTGTAGCATTTACAATCCTTATTTGATTTTTTTAATAAATTTTATTAAAAAAAGTTAGAATTACCTATGTATTACATAATCGGTCCTAAACTCGAATAAAGGAGGAGGATAACTTTATTTATAATTATTTTTGATTTTCTAAATTTTTTTTTTTTTGATTATTTTTTAATTTTGAAAAAAAATGACAAAAAAAATAAAATATTTTTTATAACATTTAAAATTTTATTTTTATTTATTTTAAGTCATATCATTTAAGATTTTATTTAGTTTTTAAATAATTATTTTTAGTTTTTTACAATTTTTAGATTTTTTTATTATTTTTGAACTTTGAAAAAAAATGACAAAAAAATAAAATAATTTTTTTATATCATTTAAAATTTCATTTAAATTTATTTTAAGTCATATCATTTAAGATTTTATTTAAATTTTAAATAATTATTTTTGGTTTTTTATAATTTTTTAGAATATATTTGATTATTTTTGAAGTTTGAATAAAGTTTATAAATGTTAAATATATTCTTCTACTAGTCAAGAATATAAGTATTTATATATTTTAAATATTTTTAATAATTAATTTTGAAATTTTCGGAATTTTGGAGAATTTATTTGGATTTTTCAGAATTTTAGAAATGGACCCGTAGTAACTCGCCCCGCCGTAACCCGTTGACCCGTCCCGATCAGTCCCGCCAAAACCCGCCGACCCGTCCCGCCAAAACCCGCAAACCCTTCATAACTCGTCCCATCCCGACTCGACCCGTCCGATTTTATAACACTACTATTAGACAAGTATTGTGGCATTACTTGAAATGACCCACAGGCAAAAACTTTTTATTTAAAAATTATAATCCAAATTAACTATTATTCAACTCTAAATATCTATAAACAATCTCAATGAGATTTTAAACATAAGACTTTCCACTAAGGATGTCAATTGTTGACCCGACCCGACTTGATATGTCTCGAAAATAAATGGGTAGGGTATGAGTCCAATTTCTTTTGACCCAAATCATCTGGTCAACTCGATCCGACCCGATTAATTGTATTTTTTAAAGTAATTTTATGATTTAGTATTAATTAAATCTTAAATATGCATTAATTATACACTAACTAAGATAATATAAAAATAATTAATAAATATTTATTTATTTTACAAGGGTCGGATCAGATCGATCCATCACCTGATTGGATTGAATATGGATAATTTTTTTTTGACCCGAATGTAATCGAATTGGATCAAAAAAAATAATGATAATCGAATCCGACCCGACCGACCGCTACTTTCCACACAAAAATTATGTTTGTCAAAATTTCACGCATTACATAATTTGAAGTGCAGGTATTAGTACAAACTTATAAGACAAAATAGGATATATAAATAATGACGTTAAATAATACCAACTTATTAAAATAATATAAATCAAATGAACACTCTAGATATAAGAAGTATGATATATATAGACACATTCCTCCATGTACAGCAGAAAATATTCAAATTCCATCTCCTGTTAATTCCTGGAATAAAATTTGGCTTGTTGGCGAATTTTGACCACCAGCCAATCAGCCAACAAAAACATAATATTTCATTGAACAACAATTTACATAAGAAATTAACCATGCGAAAATTTTCTATGAAATTCATATTTATAGAGATAATCTACACAAGGTTTCCACAGATAAAAAAATGTAGCTCCTTTTTTTCAAGAATGCCTCCTATTTCACAAAAAGAACTTTACAATTAAGCACATTGTTGTATATATAGATACGTCGATAACGTTGTAAATATATTTTGTTATGTATATTAAAAAATATATTAATTGGATTTATCTTTTAACTATGGGGAGGGATCCCTTAACAACATGTTATTTTGATAATTTTGCCAATGAACTTTTATATAAATATAAAAAATCTTTTACAAGTAAAATAATAGAAAAAAATAGAAAAAAGTTTATAAATGTGCTTCTTTTAAGATTGATAGTGTTTTAAATTTCTTACAATTTCATTTAATCGAAACAACTGCAGATTGTGTATTATTTTGACAATCTTTGATAGACTATCAAATGATAATGAAATTACATGAAATTTAAAATACTATCAATCTATAAGTAAAAGAACATAGCTATAAACTCTTTTTTATTTCAAATATTTTTTGATATTTATTTAAAAGTCCAATGTTAAGATTGTTAAAATAAGCTATTGTCAAGGGATTTCTCTACTTTAACTTTAACTATAGGGAAGGTATCTCTTGATAATGATTATTTTGACAATCTTGATAATGAATTTTTAAATAAATTTAAAAAAATCTTAAAGTAGAATAAAATTATAGATACATTTCTTTATTTTATAAATTAATAATGATTCAAATTTTCTATAATTTTATTAATATTCGATAGTCTGTCAAAAATCATTAATTTAGAACAATTACAAATTATATAGAATTTTGATATTATTTGATGAACTAACAAACAATAATGAAATTGCATATTTGAATCACTATCAATCCACAACATATCTATAAATTTTTTCTATTTTTAAAGCTTTTCATATTTATTTAAAACTTCATTGTCACGATTGTCAAAATAATCCATTATCAAGAGATTCTCCCTTTAACTATTATGTGCTTTTATTTTGATTTACATTGTGAAGGAATTAATGTAGAGGTGGCAATCAGAGGGGTAAAGCGGGTTCAGATTCTAGTTAGGCTAGGTCAGATCAATTTGACTCAATAAGAATATTAGGTCATGGGCCGAGTCAGGTCCGATATCATATCATCTAATGTTAGGTCATTTTAGATTTCGGGTTATATTAGATTGGGTATCGAGTAATCTAATGTCTGATCTTTTGGGGTTTCGAATCGTATCAGGCGTGTTTGTCAGATTGGATAAGATTTGATCAACTCAAATGAAGACCCAAGAAGAAGTATATTAGTGAAGAGAGTGTCTTGTCAAGCTATGAGAGAGGAAGTGTTTTGTATTCACTATTCAGCTTCTTGATATATTAAGATAATTTTATAATTTAATAAATTTAAATGTGTTCCAAGTAATTTTATCATTATATAAAAGATATGTTATTATTGAACCTTATATTAATATCATATTTACACACATTATTAAATATAAATATTTTAAAAAATAGTATTTAATTCAAGTTTTAAAATAATATTTTTAATAAATATTTATACTTAAAGTGTAAAATTTGATGTGTAAAAATAATTTGTCTTCATAAAAATCTTAATTATTTTATCGTTTAAATTTGGTTATTGATATTTATATTTTATAATTATAATTTTTATTGATTTTGTAGAAGATTATAAAATTTTAAAATATAAATTAAAATTCTATATAATAATTTAATAGAAATCATGTAAAAATTATTTTTAGTGATAATTTAAAAAAAGAGCTTGGCTAAGGTCATGTCGGGTCAGATTTTGAATTATATGTTGTTGAATTTTAAGTCAAGACAAGTCGGATATCGGATCATTTTGAGTTTTAAATCGTATCTAATCAGGTTGGATTGAGTATTGAGTCATCTAACGTCGGATCATTTTTAATTTCAAATTGTATCGGGTTAGATCTGATATCTGATTATTTAATATCGAATCACTTCAGATTTTGAATCATTTAAGATCAAATCAAATATCGGATTACTTAGATCATTTCAAATTTCATATTGTATCCGACTATATGGTAGGGTGTGATTTTACCAGCAATAGTTAACATATCGCTCCCCACCGATTGGTTGGTGTGGACTTAGTACGCCAACGATGATCTCTCATACTCAAGGATCCATCAAGGCATCTCTAAACTCCTACGTATCGTGTCGTCCCTGCCACTTCTTTAATGAACTAACTTACCTAGCTTTCTGTCAATTTTCTTCACATCGTTTCCTTCACCATGAAAATGATGAGTCGATTTCCTTGTGGCAAGACGCGCATTGGGTTTCCAATTTGCCTCCTAAGATATCTCTCTCCCTTGTCTTCACCAAATATCTCTATTCCACATCCCTTATCTTCACCAATCATCTCTGTACGTATGTACCACATCAGAGAACATATTTGCATCATGCATGCTTTGATAAGAAGATAAAAGTATATGTGACATCCACTAATAATGAATAAAAAAGGAATTTGGTAAAAACTCAAAATTAATATAAATTGTACTTAAAAATTGTTCTTCTACTTTTCTTGAATATCATATAGCACATGTTTATACCGATTGACTCCATGCATTCTGTGAATACCATATGCATGCTTACACCTGATTAGGTTCCCGTTCATCTACCTCATGATGATTAAAGTGGAATCTATCTCATCTAAAGCTCTAATGGCAGACTAGCACACAGTTAAATCAATAAATGGCAGGTCACAATCTCATCAGCAACATTTACTCCGTATATATAAGAGGGCAGCATGTTCCCTCTTCTTGCGATCTCTTCACATGGGCATGCCCGTTGCCTCTCTTTGCTCAGAGCACATAGCAGTAATCATAATGTGGTTCAATTTGTCGGTAAGGTTCTAGTATACTAATTCTAATTACTCCCGTCTTCATATGCGTATATTAGCGCACTACTAGAATTTGAGTTATTATCGTGGTTAGTTGATGTTTTTTCCGTGATAAATCCGAATTCTACGGAAATAAGGAGATTGACGCATGACGCTCATCATTTCTGTAGACAAGTCCACGGAAGAAATTTGCACGGAAATAAAATCCACGAAATATAATCTATCTTTTCACGGAAATACTCCAAAACTTTCTATATGTTTGAAAAACACAGCGAGAGTGAAATTTTTGGGAGGGAGGCCAAAACTCTTATTTCCTCCGTTGGAAATCCCCCCTCCCCCTAATCATTTCACCCAGAAATAAATTGAATTGGAGAGAAACCATAAAATGATAATCGCAACGCCCAGAAATGCATCACATCATAAATCTAACGGTCCATAAGCAATTTCAGGGGCCTAAAATTAGAAAAGATGAGACATCTTTTGAAAAAGAGTACACATATATCATCCAAACTAGCTCTCTGTCTTCATTTCCCCACCATTCTCATCTCCAAGTTAGGGTTCCGTTGTGAAACCCTCGCCACTCAGCCATTAGTGGTCATCGAGCGCTCATCTCAGCACCTTTTTTCCTCGACTTACCCACTTTGCTGACCACCATTCGCCTCCCCACTTGTGGTCGCCTCGACACGATCGACACAATCTCGAGCTGATCTTGCCCAAGCCCCCCTTCTTATACCTTGCTCCCTGTCATCGCCTTGACATTCTGATACTCCATTTCTTTTCTTTTCCTAGCCTAGTGTGCCATCTCGCGGTGCCAAGGACTGAGCCCCGTGCCCCTTTTCTTCTGTTAGAAAACCTTGTTTTCTGGAATTTGAGCAGTTTGACTTCATTTTCATTATTACTCACAGGAATATTGACATTACTCACAAAAATATTGGCATTACTACAGAACTTTAATATTTCTTACAGAAATATTGATATTACTCACAAGAATATTGACATTACTCACAGAAATAATGACTCTAATTTTATTTTTACAGTTAGTGTCATATTTGTTCTTCTAATAGAAGAACAAATATTAGTGTGGACTCAAGTGAAAACTAAAGAATCTCTGCCGCATAGAAATATTAGCATTACTATATAAATAGTTGTTTCTTTGTACTGGTAATATATATGCTAGCTTGCCTCAAAATAACTTTTGATACTTTAATTTCTATTCAAACAACACATATATATTATTTTCTGTCTTAATAAAACACTCTTTTGTGCTGTTTATGACATATATTCCTTCATATGGCTGGTACAAAGTATTCTCTACCAAGGGGAAAAAGGGTTAAATACACCCAATAGGGTCTCGTCCATAGCTCTATTGCATTGGAGCACAATTCCACACACACAGAAGTACCTGGGGTAGGCAATGAAGTGCGTAAGCGCAAGGTAAGAGGTCTTGGAAAGGTAGTTCAATCAAGACCACCAAATCGGCGACGAGAGAGTGTGGCGGTGGTCCCGTAAGAGTTCACCACTGAAAAAACAGATAAAACGAATCCTAGGACCATTTAGAACCTCATGCCAGGACCATTTAGAAGTTTTCGCATATTTGATCAGACCACAAGAGATACTTTGGAGATTCAATTTTTGGTAAATAAATATTATTGTTAATTTATAATTTATATACAAATGGAGACCAGTAGATTTTATTAACTCGGTAATTGATTAATTAATGTATTCATCAAATTGCTATTGTGTTGTTTTATTAATGAAGGAACAATTTAAATATCGAGCAGGAAATGTCACGACAGAGTTTATCTCAGATGAATTTTCAGCTTTCTATAGTGGGAATTGAGTGCAAACAAGTCAGATTTTGATGTTTCACAATACTAATTTTTGTTGTTCACAGTATGTTGTGCTTGTAGACTCATGGTCTCATTTCTCAGTCAACTCAAGGACAACATATGCCTTTATTTTAGGTAAGTATAATTTCTAACAATTTTGAATGGGTGATGGTGTTTGACGGGAGTTGTGTAAGGTTTTCATAGTTTTTAACATTGGAGTGGACTAGTATTGTGAGATTCGTGTATGTCAAAATCTATAGATTTAGTTTGTATTTTAAGACTTTGCTGAAATTGATATAACAGATAGGTATGAATGTTGATAATTATCATGTTTCACTAAAAATTATATATATTTTCTAAAAAGGAATTATGGCAAATTTCAGGGCTCTTATGCAGTCATAAAAGAATATCATTATAATATTAATATTTTCATATTATTTACTTAGGATCACATGACCCTTCCTTACAGTGCACTTATTAGAATGCAAATGCCTCTGCACCAAGTAAGAACAAAACATATAGATTCAACTTTGTTGTTATGTCTAAAGTTTGATCAATTTTCAATATTGGGTTTAAGCATGCGTTTAGTGGTAAATATTAAAAATTTATATTAATCATGCTTGAGGGCAAGAAGAAAAAACTGTATTGTACATGCTTCAAAATAAAGAGATACAAAGGACCCAATTTTATAAATGTAGGTTGTTTAATTATATTGATGCTTGAAAGTAAAAGATCCTAAGTATTTTTTTTTGTTCTATACTAGATATTATCTTCAATGTCGCAATCAAATATCATGGGAGGGATACAAGCACTTGTAATGCAAGCTGCAACAGGTGAGGTAGCCATGAACAGATGGTACGAGGGGATCGAACTCGAACAATCAACAAATACAGTAGTTAGGTTTGGTATGGTTAACGATTTTCAATTTTTTGGTAATATAATGTCCAATTATAGCAATATAGCAGACAAACAACTTTTCAATTATAGAAATATAACAGTTGATATACGGATTTATATTTTGGCAGTTCAATACTTGTATTTTTTAATTTGATGTACTTCCAATTGGTGTTTTTATATGCTATATTATTTTTCTGAAGTTATTTTTAATGCTTGATTGTTTTAATTTGTCATCAGTTGACAATTGGAAAATAAAACAAAAATTAGGGATGCTATTTTGTGCAGGAATGAGTTTTACTGTCAGAATAAGTGGTATTACTCTCATAAATAATAATTTTTTGACAAACATACTACTGTCGGAAATATGTTTTTACTGACAGAAATAATGGGTTCACATATTGTAATTTTTCTTAAAATCTGCGTAAATTAATTAATAATAGAAAAATAATAATATAGATGAATAGAGTTATTCTGTGACTTGTTAAAGTTATTTTCGTGAAAGTAAAAATCATGGAATTAATATGAGTTATTCCGTTGCTTAATTCCTCGGAACTGCCAAATGTTTACTACGGAATTAAGAACAGGAGCACTCAGACGGGAATCTATTTCCGTAGAATCATTTCCGTGCTTAATTCCTCGGAAAAGGATTATCTCCATGATATTCTACGGAAATAGTATTTTAACTGGCGATGAAAGTACCGTAAAAATCTTTCCGTGGGTAATTCACGAAAATGACGTCTTTTCCGTGCTTGACTCCACGAACAAACGTTTTTCATTCCACGATAATAACAACAATTCTAGTAGTGACGCTCTTGCTAGCTATAAGCTAGTGTACAAAAAGAGAATGATCTCTCTAGCTACAGGAAAAGAATCATTTACGCCATAACGTGAAGTGCAGGAGAGAGAGAGAGAGAATCGTTTACTATTAATGCTCTAGCCTGTCTTTCTCGATCGGTAGCCGAGTGTTTTAAATGCCATCCCCACACCAATCTCCTTAAGTGCTGCCACACCACATTCCAATCTCCTTACCTCCCTCTCTTTCTCTCTCTTTCTCTGATGCAATCACCATTATTCATCCAGACTTCTCCTTCAGTTTGTCTCCGAGTGAGAATGTTAAAGGAGGGGGGGGGGGGGGCAAATTCCGCAGAAAAGCCAATGAAATAGTAACTGTGATGTTGGCCCGGTTCACTCAGATGCTAGTCAATTATCAACGTTGAACTTTTAGTGCTTTATTGATTAAGAGCCTGGTAGCATTCTGATTGAGCCGTGCCAATATCTTAGTTCTCTTTCATCATTATGTTTGCTTCTCATGAAAGTTCTAGTCCGAATTATCAGAAGGTGTCCTCTATTATATATACATAGGTACATACATGCACGTATGATATATCAATGAATTGGTTGCATATTTTATTTCTTTTAATTAACATGTCTTTCAATTTTCCAATCTAGAGTGAATGGCTTTAATTAGCTGATGAAGTACGTTCATTCATCTGAAATGTATGTTTGGGATTTTGAACATCTTGCTTCATTTTGAGCCAATGTAAGTACGGGCAAATGCAATATATATATATATATTAGTCCAGGAATATCTTCATACCGCATCCAGCTTGGAGTTGAGAGTGTTCGAATCTTTGAGATGAATGCCGAAACTGTACAAGCGAGCAGAAAACAAAAAATCTCGATTTCTTAAAGATATAGATCTTGCATCTAGGGAATGAAAGTTTGTACTTCACTGACATTTTAAGGCTTAATTTCATGAAGCTTAAAAGGAATTTAATTTGAATTTGATGGATAAAAATCAAGGGTGTGCAGTTAATTGGTTTGTTTACATGATATTAGAGCTTATGGTAAGCATGCAAAATAGGGAAGTATGAGAAAAATAACAGAGAGGTAGATTGCTTAATTGTTTTAGTTTAATCTGAATCATCTTCACACCGGAATGCTTGGCGGCATCCAAATGAGTTCTATGAGAAACCCAAAGAACAAAGTGTATCCTGTCACCATTTTGATCTTATTTTTTTTTCTAATTAATTGCCCTAATGATGTAATATCCTATAAGACTGACAGAAGTACTTTTGGCATGCTATTACAGAGAAATTTTGTCAGCTCGCTCTGCCGTCTAGTTAAGGGCGCACCTTTTTGGAAATCAGCCAATCTGGTTGGTCAATGATTAAATGATAAATCAACAAGTTTTGGCCCTTTGGTATAACTTGACATTTTGGAATTTTGGGCGACTAATTAATTGTATTTTAATCTTGCATATTCTATCGTTGATTAATTTATCTCTTCTGGTCTATAAATCTACTGATTTTATGTCCCAACTCTTCTCCCATAGTAGACAAAAAAAACATACTAAAATTTTATTACGAGACAGAAAAGGGCCTTTTTTAAATAGAAAAAAAAACATATATTTTAGAATGATTGATAATTTTTTCCATCTACTAGAATGGACTGAGTTCTTTTTCGACCCAACATATATCTAGTCCGAAAAAAATCGGACCAGCCTCTAACCCCTAATTTTATCAAACTACCCACAAAAGATCTGATATTAAATTGGTTCGAATTTTTTTCACAACAGACTAGTAGTTGAAAAAATTATCAATCATGTTAAAAACATATAATATTTTATTTTTTATTTTAAAAAAAGCTCTGCGGTACAATTGCGTGCCTGTAGTGTGCAAAAATAAAACATAAAGCAAAAAAGCCTTACACAATCAAACAAAAAATAAAGCTCGGAGAAGAATCAAAAAGGAAAAAGATTTCACAGTGAAAGTGAAAATGAGATGATATGGCTTGCACTAGCCTGTAAATGAGTTGACTTTGAGCGAGGTAGGTTTAGTTTAAGTTTAACTTATGAAATTATAAGTCAAATCGAGCCGAATTCGTGAAACACTTCAAGTTGAAAAACTTAACTCAAGCTCGGCTCATCACTATTCGAGTTGTCTTGTAAGTCGACTCATGAGTTAATGCATGTGCATTGACTCAATTCGACATTTAGGTTTAATATATTTACAAACTATAAGTCTGGTACATCTACGAAATTAGTACAAGAGTTGGTACAAAATTAACATATCAACAAACTATATTTTCAATGGCACCTTGCATTTATTTGAATGGGTGGACTGATAAAAAACTATCGAGTCAGGTAAATGAGTCGAGTCATGAACGAATAAGAGACGTCGCAAAGCCGCTGAGATAGTGAGAAAAAAATGAGAGGGGGTTACGGGTTAGAGTTCAAAGGAAAAAAAAATAGTGTATATAAATTATTATTATTCGAGAAGAGTCAAGTCAACCGTAACTCAAGTTTCGTTCATTTAACTATCAAATAAAATTAGTTCGATTTAAATAAGTTTGAGCCAAATTAATGTGAACCCTAACTGAATTCGAGCTGAATCACGAACGTGAACTTTTTTATGCAGCCCTGAATTGCATCATGTATCAATTGTCTCTGTTTCACTCCTTCCATGATCCCCAAAAGGAGGTAAATCAATCCATCTATCCAGTCCTCCGGCACTTAATGCATGAATGTAGCGGTGATTTAATGGCAAATGCGTAACCAGTGATCAGTACAATCTTTCTGTTTGGCGGATTGTGTAAAGTGTTTATTGCAAAAACACTGTTGTTCATATTATTTGCACAAAGTTGATGCAGTCGGTCGAGGAACATTTTGCAACGGCAGAGTGATGTGGAGCAACAGAACAATGCCGTTGTTTAGTGTAGCAAATTACCTTGTTTTTGGAATTATCGTCCTGATTACCTGAATGATTCTTTTCGTAGTGGTAACCGGACAAAACCTTAAATTTGTCATGAGTACGTGTAAAAAGCTGTATAAATAGACAAAATCAAGATATAGATCCCGACATTTTTTAAATGTATATAATAAATCATAATTTTTATAAAAATTATTAATTAATTAAAATTTTAGTAATAAATATGACAGTATACGACTAGTCTTATTGGTACCTTTCCATAAACGTTATAGTAGAACTATCTGTTTTCACAAACATGTCAGTAGGACTGACGCTTTTAAGAGTTATATAATCTCTCCAAACTCGCTATCTGATCTCCCCCATAGTCTCAGTGAAAAGACATCCATCTTATTTATATGTTTGATGAAAACATCAGTTAAACTGACGTGTTGTCTATAGATTGTTAAAATTTTAATTAATTAATATTTATTATTAAAATTATAATTTTTTTCATACTTCTTTAAAAAAAATGAGAGAATAACCCAATGAAAACACCAAGGTCTATACAGGAAACACCACATTTTGTTAATTTCTATGTTTGACAACCTCTCTTTCTTTCAAAACAGAGTGGAAGAAAATACTTCCAAAAGAAATATCCTTTCATGTTATTTCAGAAATTGAGTTGAGTGTTTGATAATAAATATGAGATAAAAATAATAAATAAATGAAAGAGTAAAAGATAAAAGCTAAATTTGTCTCCTTTCTTCAGGAAGAGTGAATCTTCCACCAAAAAAATAAAAGATAATATTTCATATTTTTTCTACCTTCTTTTACTTCTGTTTAATATTTTTTTTTTTCAGAAGACTCACTTTTCCTTTTTCGTGTATTTTGAATGCCGCAAAAGAAGAAAATCACTCTCTGGCCTTGTATTCACTTCTTCCGAGTTGTCTTTGCTCCAGATATGTCTTTAAATTTTAAAAATAAATATAATACGCCCCATTTTTCATGTTCTTCACCAAAGATCATTGATGTGTTGGCACTTGATAGTGAATGTATTCTTTATATTGAGCAATGGGATGACCGTAGTATTTATTTCTTGCAATGTTTTGCAACATCATTTATTTAATTTTGTTAATGTTATTGATGATAAAGTTTGCATTATTTTTAATTTATATTAAACACTATATTTTTTAACCTATAATATTTTACTGTTTTTGAATTGATTTAAAATTTTATTAGAATTAATGTTGTTATACAATCATTTCAAATCATGATTCATAGTTGTTGATAACAATTAAGTTACTAATTGATTAATGATGTTATACAATAATTTTAAATCAATATTCATTATTATATTTATTCATTAATATTTAGACGTTGACTAAGTCTAATTAATACCTGGTAACAAAGACAATTTACTTTAATTTTTATAACAACTTCAAAATCTTACTAGACTAAATTCCAATATTTCTCTCATTTTAATTTTTTTTTACAATTCCATGAAACATTTCCTTACCATAAGATATACATGATTTCAACAGTTTTTCACATGTCTATACTATGCATGCCATGTCATCGTGCATCTTTGGCGCAGAACACGGAGCGCTATATCGGTGTCCTCAAAGAAATAAAGTGTCATTCTTAATTTAATTGGAGCTGAGTAAATTAGACCTCAAGAAAATATTAAGGGCATACCTCCACAGAAAACATGTTACGCATGAATTTTGAACTTTAGAGATTAGAGTTTGAATACAATGTCTCAAAGTACGAGTCTGGACACTGAAAATGCAAAATTTCTTATGTTCATACATTTATGTGAATACATGCTCGTCTTCAAAATTATCCAATTTTTAACTAACTTAACAATGTTTTTTTATGATGAGAAAGGCCCACAACCTGCGGCCTCAGATCACAAGAACATAAATACATTCTTCTAGATAAAATTGTGAAGACGCGTTCATAAAATGGAGTATAAAATTTGTTGAGATATATTAGATGTGGTAACTATCCTATATAATATTCTGTATTAATTAAAAAATATTTTATATTAATTAGAGATTTAGAATAGATTACTTATATATTATATTGGTTGTACATCTATATAAATGCATTACAGTGATTGAATAATATATGATTTTCAGTTCTTCACTTTTCAACTTGATATCAGAGCTAAATTCTCTTTCCACAAAAAAAAATGCTACAGTACCGCGGGCTACTATTGTCCACCACTGCACCAAGCCACCGCCGGGATAGAAAGTAGCTACAGTAAACTCATCCGCTACAGTACCTCTTCCTTGAGGTGAACCCATGTGGGTGGGGGGGTAATACCCCACCGATTCTGAGAAAGGGATTGAGATGAGGTAGATATAGATGAGAAAAATATGTGTTCTGAATTAGTTATGTTACGCAATGTTAATATTTTGAGATTGATCGAAGAAGGAAGTCGTGTATGATCTGTGTGATCTAGACTTGAATCCTTGAGATTGATCGAAGAAGGAAGGAAGGAAGTCGTGTGTGATCTAGACTTGAATCCTTGAGAGTGATCGATGGAGGAGATTGTCAAGAAGAGTGTGATTGCGGAGGTGAAAGAGACGTATGCGATGTTGACGAAAGAGGTGCACATGCTCTTGAAGTTGTTGGAGAAGAAACAGAGAATTGCAAGTTATTGGGGCAAAAAGAGTGTGACTGGGTATGCATCCAACTCATCCCCTAAGGGTAACCCTGCTATTTATGCTGACTCAACTAAAGGTACTCATGATACACGTGCTCTTGCTTCTATACCTACCATTAGATCGAGAACATGGATAGTAGATTATGGGGCATCCCAACATGTGACGGGTGTTGTTGGTGAGTTTTCTTCCTAAACTCATCTAGTAGTTTTAGAAAATATTCATAGAGCCGATGGTACGACCCGACCAGTGGTTGGTTAGGGTATTGTGAAATGTACTGATGCAGTGACTCTGATCAAAGTGTTGCATGCTCCTTCATTTTTCATAAACTTGCTATCCATTAGTACCATTATTCGTGAGCAGAAATGCATTGTGATCTTTGATATCCCAAAAATGGTCTTTCAGAAGAAGGGAACAGGTCGAATACTTAGGACTGGAATATGGAGTGATGGGTTGTGGTACATAGATAGAGAAGAGATGGACACAATGCTAAAGACTGTGGTAGATAGAGTGGGAGCAGGAGGATCTGGGATGAGTGCAGATGATGAGTTACTTTTGATTCATCGGCGGATGAGATACTCTTCCTTCAGCCTATTGGAACGTTTGTATCCTTTAAAGTATGAGAAAGCTGATAAATAGAAATTTATGTGTGATGGATGTGAGTTTGGAAAAAACATACAAGGAGTTCATATGTAAGCTCAGGAAGTATGAGTTCTCACATATTTGATCTAATACACTCGGATGTATGGGGACCTTGCTCAACAACGGAGATTGATGGGCATAATTTTTTATGACTTTCATCGATTGTTATACCTGTACCACATGGTTGTACTTGATTAAGAACAAGAGCGATGTACTTGCCTGCTTCAAGCATTTTCATAAGGCAGTTCAGACTCAATATGGTACAGTGGTAAAGACACTAAGATCCGATAATGAACCGAATATACAAACAACTGAACAAGACATTCGAGGAGTATTTGTCAGCTCATGGGATACATCATCAGACAACGTGTCCTTATACACCAGCGCAAAATGGGGTGGCAGAGAGAAAGAATAGACATCTATTGGAGGTAGCTCGATGCATGATGATCTCTATGAATGTTCCGAAATATTTATGGGGACGAGCGGTCATGACAGTCCACACAAATCATCAACCGAATGTCATATAGAGTGTTGGAGTGGCAGATTCCGATGGAGATGTTACATGGAAAGAATGAGAGTATTCCTCCTCTAAAGGTGTTTGGTTGTGTGTATTTTGTGAAAGACAACAAACCAATGGTAGAAAAATTGGATCTTAGGTACCCAAAAGAGCTATGTTTATTCAAGCTCGGTTGAGAGGCGGTTATTTGTTAGTATGGATGTGACAGTCCAAGAGAATGAGCCATACTACCCCTTCAGAGTGACATCGCCCTTTGGTGACTCGCCCGATACTAGCAGCATGAGGCAAGAGGGGGGAGAGTAGTGCTGGTGAGAGGCTAGTAAGTGCTGGTGAGAGACTAGTACATGTGGGGATGATGCCTTGCCCTATTTTGATAGATCAGATGATGCCGAGACGATCAGCTGAAGAGTCGAAACAATTAGTGGAGGTGCTAGAATAGTCGACTGAGGTGTCGAGAGATGGCTGATGTTAAACCATGAAACTTAATTAAGTAATAATGATAATTAAGATAATAAATAAATTAGTAAATAAAAATAAAAATATATATATGTAATAAGAATAACAATAATTCAAATTTTTTTTTTAATTTAAAATAAATAATAAATCAATCAATTTGGAATTCAAATAAAATTAAATAATGCAAAAATGGACATGACATAAATAAAGTCAAGAATAAGAATAACTAAATGAATAATTTCGGGCGACTCAATTTTAAAATGAATGAATAACCTGATCTAAATAATTATGAATAAATAGATGAAAAAGACTAATAGTAATTAACAGTGAATAATAAATTTACTAGTTTTTAGTAACCGAAGTAAAGATAAATTAGTAAAATTTAAAATGTATAATCAAATGGAAATGATTTGAATGATAGATAATATAAAGATAGATGACTAAATAAAAATTTATTTAGTAATTTAAAAATTTGACAAGGTGTTCATATAATCCCATCGTAACCAAAATAATTTAATTTTAAACGACTCTAATTAATTTAATGGAATGTAATAGAACTTAAATTTTGAAATAACGTGAAACAATCCAAAAACTCGAGAATTTTAAACCGAACGGCTAACGATAAATCATGACCTTGTTAACAAGAATCAAAATCGAAATAACAATTATTAAAATGACTCAAGACCCCTTGTACACAAAGGACTACATCAAATCCGCCACAGAAAATCCTCCCCCCCTCTCTCTCCCCTACCCTTCTTCTCTCTCCTATTTAATCCCCCGGGCCCACCACTCGTTCTCTCTCTTTTCCCCCATCCCCTCACAACGCTTACTCTCTCTCTCTCTCTCTCGATCGATCTCTTCTCCCCGTCACCATCAGTCCCCTCTTTTCTGTTTTCCCTCTGGCGACACAGGGAGAAACCCACATTTCCCCCTTCCTCTTTTCTCTGCCGCGCAGACCATCCCCATTTCCTTTTTCTTCTTCTCTTCCCTGGCGACCCGATCCCACTTTTCCCCTTCCTTCTCCTTCTCTTTTTCCGTAAACTCTCTCCTCTCTTCTCCACCCGGTGCGCAACCGAAGCCTCCCCACAAATCTCCCTGGCGATTCCTCTTGGACGCTGTCTTTCCCTCACTTGACCAGCGCAACCAAGAATGGCTGAGGAGGTCTCGCCTCCGCCGAGCCCAAGTGCCAGATTTCGGCCTCGCGATCGCGGCCTCTGGTATCGCCGGTGCTGGCCTCGTCGACAACCCCCCCACTCGATTCGCCTTCCCTGTCGATTTGAGGGATCTGCCCTATTGACGCCGTCAGACGATGCCTTCGCGCCCTTCACCCCTGCCTCATTGTCGCGCCATTGGCTAAAGAAATGACGTTGTAGCCCCTTTCCTCTTCTCGCCTGAGAACTCACACAACCACCTGGGTCGTCGTTGCTCCAGAACCGACCGCCACCGGCCGGGATCCGAGATTTGCTAACTTTTTCGCTACCTCCTTTGTTGCTTCGGTAAACTCTTTCCTATCCCGGCCGTGTGGGCCATCTCGTTGAGTTGGGGTGAGCCCTATGCTTTTGTTTTCCTTGGTCGGTCGTGCATGCTCTTGTGCCTTTGTCTCGTTCTGGTTGTGACTTTGTAGTTGCTTGATTTCTTGGAAATTTAGGGTCTTAGGGTTACACTTGTCATGTCTTGATTCGTTTGCGATTTTGGGCTTTGGTTTGGGGTGATTTTTGTGCTTTGGTACACGGGTACCATTCACTTGGTTCGGTTTTGAAATGGCTTGTCAGCCTTGATATGCTTGGGGTTGGGCTGGTTCGGTTAGTATTGCTTTGCAATTTGATTTATGTGCTTTGGTACACGATTCGTGCATGTATGCCTTTGTTTCTTGGCCGATGTGCATGTATTGGGTGTTGTTGTGTGCCTTGGTCCTATTCGGTTTCTGATCTTGTGTTGTTATACTGGGGTTGTTTGTGTATGGTTCTAATTGCTCGATCTTGAAAGTTTCATGCTTGTAATTCTTGAATAACAACCTTGACTTGCTTCTATTAGTTCACTACTGATTCTGTTCCACCTGTGATGTTCCATCCAGAGTTTGACTTGGCTTATGTGTGTTGTACCTCAAGATACTGGACTTGTGGTCTGATTTGTTATGTTACATCCCTTTTGTCCCTTGGTACACTAGTATCAGACGGTACTAGTGAGGTGAGGGCAACTCGGGTGAAACTTGGTTAAATCTCTTACTTGGGCTTTCTGGCGGTATTCCCAGCTGATGTGAATTATTAAATTCGTATGGATAGTGGTTGGATCCGATCAATGAGATGTGGCTAGGCCTCAATAGAGTAATTAGTTAAATTGCTAAAAAGACCTTGGACCGAAATAAGAACATAACCTATACTTACAACAAAGATAAAGCATAATGTAAGTGGGCTGAAATTGAAATAAATTGATCTTAACTGAGTGGGCCGAAAGGTTAAATTGGATAATAATTTAATTAATTTATTAGCAAGTGCCGTAAAAATTTAAAAACGTGCGCAACTAATAATTAGTTAATACTTATAGTGAAATATGGGAGATGATTACATGATCTGCCTCAATAATGAAAATCCGAACAGATACAGTGGTTTCGGAGGCAGCCTATGATCCCAAACACATTAAAACACCAACACATTTAATTAAATTAAAATAGTAATTAAATTTAAGTTTAATGAATATTAATTACTTTTCTTTCATTTTGCTTTTATTTGAATTCTAACTTATATTATCTATTTTCTAATTAATAAAATAAAATTAGGATATAAATGAAATATAATTAAAGAATGTAAAATAAATAATTAAGGGTTATGAAATAACAAGAATAATAATAATTTATAATATAAAATATATATTAATTAATTTCTCTATTCTAATAATTGAACAACATTAATTAATATATATAAATATCTATTAATCAATTTTCCTATTTTAATAATGGAAGATTACTTATAAATATATATAGTATTTATATATTAATCAATTTCTCTATTTTTAATTGATAAGAATAATAATATTATAATATATATATATATATATAGTAACTAATTTCTCTATTTTAAATTAATAAGAATAATACTAAATATATTAAATATAAAATATTATATATTAATTAATTGCTCTATTCCTAAATAATTAATTATCCTTATTATAAATTTAATTTAATTAAGTGATAATAATTAGTTAGCTTAATTAATCAAAATAAATAAAATCTTAAAATACGAACTTAAATAATGATGATTTCAAATGAGAGTCCGGTATACCCTGACCTAACCAGACCCAACGCGAATAGGATACTCGCCAATTTAATTTATTTTGACTTTATAGGTTCTCGGAAATATCTTGACGACCCGACAATCACGTACACTCAGGATGAGACGATTGACGAGATCGTGGGCCCCACCGGAGACCGAGCAATCAGACGCTATCAGCCTTGCCAAATATTCAGGTGCGGATTGCACTGAGATTTACGATTTCTTAGGATATGACTTTAAATTATATTTTCTTTTCTTTTGATTTTGAAACTTGATCATATCATCCGTATTTCATTTTATATGCATTCCATTTTGATTATTAATTAGATTTATAATTAAGTTAATTAGTTGTAGGATAGATTATCCTAGATAGAAGTAAGTAGTATTTAGTAATTTAATATAGTTAGTTACGTGATAGATTATCTAGGATATATTATCTTAGATAGATTAATTAGTAATTAATAATTTATATTGGTATTAATTAAGTATCTTGAAATTTTTATTGTACAAATAATGTGATTTTTAGATTATAATTAATCAGATTGTTATATTGATCAAATTAAGCGAGACAAAACTAAATTGAATTAAGATTTGAATTTGCATATTATCCGTTTTTCTATAATTTGCATGATGTTATGAAACTCAAGGAAAATTTTAAGTTAAAAATGAATATCCAAATTTGGGTTTGGGAAGAGTGTCAGTACCGACTCGATTTCATAGTTAAATACACTTTAAATTTATTATTGAGGAGCTATTCCGTGGTTACAGTGATTATTTTATCACTTTATATTTAGCAGTGACTATTTTGTCACTTTATATTCGTTCGTGATTGATTCAATTCATTTTATATTATTTTCGGATAGTCTCCTTCAATTTGACTTATATATTGATAGAAATCGAGTCGTTGTTCGTTTCATTATAGTAAGGGACTGAGCGGGATAAATTAGGGATGGTTTTGATAGTGAATGACGCTCTCTTCTATAGAGCGAGCTCTCTTCTATAGAGCACTGGTTGAGGTTGGTTCTTTCTGAAAAGAATTTATCCCGCAAAGTCATTCGTGTAATATGGGAGTTTGAACCCGTACCTTTTATATTATAATATCTCAGAATGATTCATTTTGGGTTTATCCTTGATTTAAAATAATCATGATTTCAAGTAGTGCATTTTATTAAACTCTTTTGGAATCTTTTATACTATACTCAGAACAAAAATTTAATCAATTTAATTATTCAAACATCAAATTTTATGTAACTGTAATATTTATTATAAAAATAAATTTTTTATGGTTTTAAGTCTAAGCCTAGAGATTTGTAACATCTCGGTCTTGGGACCTAAAACCGCACGGAGTGATTTATCACTCACGTTTCCACGGTGGTTGTGGGGTCCAGGTTTTACAGGAGCGGGATCGAGTTTTTGGATGAGAGTGCTAGGTGCGATCTGCGTGGTGACAGAGATGCTTCGCGCTTCCGCATGTGAGCGGGGTAGTGGATTAGGATCTATCGGGTTTCGAGTTTTATTTTTTTTTTTTGGGTTTTTCTTTGAGAGATTTTGCTGCCCATTCCGATGGAGCTAGCCCGCCGATGTCGGCGTTGTATTTATCTTTGTTCATTCGGATTTGTATTGTCATGTATATTATATTATTATTGTTTTGTTTATTCTGTGATTTCCTTATTTTATTCATTTAGCCTTTCGTACGCACGTCTCGTCGTGCGTACGTGGCGGGATTATGCACCCCTAATCCGTTTTATTTATTTTGGGGTGTGACGGTGAGGTTGAGGATGGTGGCGCTCCGTATGCGAGGAGAGTGTAGCGAAGCACAATGAGGAAATAGTGCCGGCAGTGACGCTTGTGTCAGCGAGTTCCGTGTCCTTAACTACCTTGACTCGCGAGATATCTAGCTCAGATTCAGAGTATCTAGGTGATATGATTCCTCTTGATTCACCTCCCACTTTTATGCCATTGAGACGGACCTCTCGAGCCAATGCAGAATGTTCACCTGATCGCTATGGTTTTTCACATGATATTACTCAGTTTGTTTCATACTCTAATATATCACCGGCCCATACAACATTCATTGCATTATTGGATAGTGTTTCTATACCCAAGTGTTGGCAAGTAGCAAAAGGGGATCCAAAGTGGAAGGCAGCCATGTATGAGGAACTGAAGGCTCTCAACAAAAATCGCATATGGGAGCTTGTGTCACTACCGATAGGCAAGAAGGTCGTTGGATGCAAATGAATTTTTACAGTGAAGTAAAACCCAAAATGGAAGGTCGAGCGATACAAGGCACAATTGGTGGCTAAGGGGTACAACCAGATATATGACATCGACTATGATGAGACTTTTGCACCAGTGGCGAAGATGAGCACGGTGAATGGTGGGTGGAAGCTACACCAACGCGATGTGAAAAATACATTTCTTCATGGAGACTTATTGGAGGAGATGTACATGGAGATACCACCCGGCTTCGGCACAAACCAAACCATTAGTAAGGTATACATGCTCAGAAAGTTTTTATATGGGTAGAAACAGTCTCCACAAGCCTGGTTTGACAGGTTAAGAAAAGCAATGATAGGCATGAGATATCAGCAGATCAATGTCAACCACACAGTGTTCTACCGATAATATGGATGCCATACCACAATGCTTACAGTGTATGTAGATGACATGATTGTCATAGGCAACGATGAGAAGGAAATTGCTCAGTTAAATGTGAGATTGGGAAAAAAATTTGAGGTGAAAGACCTCGGACAACTTAAATACTTTCTTAAGATTGAAGTTGCTTGTGGGGCAGAGGGGATTGTCCTATCTGAGAGGAAGTATGTGCTAGACTAGCTGAAGGAGACAGGTATGCTTTGAGGTGTAAGCCTGCAGTTACTCCTATCGAGCAGAAGACCGGATTGGGTGCAGAGGCAGGGGAGCCAGTAGATCGAGAGAGGTACCAGAGGTTGGTAGGTCGTCTGATCTATCTGAGTCATACTCGTCCCGATATCTCATTTGCGGTTAGCATGGTGAGCCGCTATATGCATGATCCAAGAGAATATCATATGGATGCAGTGTACCAAATTCTGAGGTATTTGAAGAGTGCACCAGGGAAGGGGTTGATCTTTCAGAAGAATGGTCATTTGAATATTGAGGGCTATTGTGATTATGACTGGGTTAGTTGTGCTGATGACAGGAGATCCACATCAGGATACTTGCATGTTCGTAGGGGGCAATTTAGTCTCTTGGAAGAGTAAGAAGTAGTCGGTAGTAGCAAGGTCGATAGCAGAGGCAGAGTACAAGGCCATGGCGTTAGGAGTTGCTGAGATGTTGTGGTTGAAATGTCTATTGACAGATCTAAAATTAGATCAGGGGACTCAAATGAAGTTTTGGTGTGACAACCAGTCAACAATTAGCATCGCTAACAATCCGGTGCAGCACGATAGAACCAAGCATGTGGAGATTGATCGATTCTTTATCAAAGAAAAGTTGGATGATGGAATATTGGGATTAAGTTATATTGCTACTGGAGAGCAAGTGACAGATTGTCTTATCAAGTTACTTATCTCATCAGACCTAGTTAGATTTTGTGACAAGATGAGCTTAGTGAATATCTTTCGTCCACCTCGAAGTGGAATGTTGAGATATATTAGATATGGCAACTATCCTAGATAATATTCTGTATCAATTAGAGAATATTCTATATTAATTAGAGATTTAGAATTGATTACCTACCTATTGTTAGTTTGTAATAATCTTGAAGTCAATAATACGATAAATTTGTTATATAAAGTTTTGTTCATGAATTGGATATTTAAACGATATTTTGTTTCCTTGAGTATTATTGAATTTATGAATCATTCCGAGTTCATGACTGGAATTGTGAAACTTCATAATATAGAATATACTCTTAAAAGTCACTAACCAAGGTAATTAGCAGGAACACTAATTAACCGTTATCAGGTTAGTATATGGATTAAATGATGGTCAAGTTTTACAGACCATAGACAAAGAGTTGTCATTTTAATCACATAGATAGATGTTCTAGGAACATCGTATTTGATAGACCCCGAATGAAACATTAAATGGAATTGTGTTAGTGTCATTAATGTTTTCGTTCAGTATTAAATTCTAAAGTATGAGGTATTCATCTTTTCTACATAAGATATGTATGTGTGTGATTTCTACCAAACGTTATCCGTAAAGGTGGCTATAAAGGTAGCTCTTCGGTATACATAACTTATGCGAGAGGAAGAGATGGTTTGCCAAAAGTACTATTGTCCCTCGTATTTCTATACGAGTTATAGCATCACCTTGGGCCCCTTGATAGAGTAAGATTATCTGCTAGCAGTATAATTACAAGAGTAATTATATTTGATAATTTACTCAGGATCAAGAAAAGATTAAGTTTGCAAGGATGACACATACCTACCTTGAAACGATCGATAATGCTATGAGACAAAAGAATTAAACACAAGTAAATAGTTTACTTGGATCATGATATTGTACAAGACATCATCATCTCATGTGTAATTGGATGGTCATAGTGCATTCTCGCGAGATGCCTCCTATGATTATAGAAGTTAAAACGGTTTTAACTCTATTTACCAACATAACACGGATCCTGTCGGTCACACCGTATAGGAGTTAATCTGAGAATCTTATTGATTAATTATGAATTGTTTATAATTAATAATAAGATGGTTATAATTAATTATATATGAAATAATTATATTTGTCATAGAGATGACAAGAAGCAAAAATCGATTGAATTTATAACGTGTTGGACACGTCGTATAAATTAATAAACAACAATCGAGAAAAATATAATTGTAGATGACAATTATATATATATTTGATTTGGATTTTAAATGTTAATTATGGATTTGAATTATGGGCCAAAAGCCCATTAATAATTAAAGCCTTAATTAATAATTAAAAGTCCAAAATCGAAAAAGCCCAAAATCCAAAAGCCCAAGGGTATTTCTGCAATTTGGCCAAAAGCCCAATGGCAAACTTGTAAATTTGGACCTTAGATGACATCATGCATGACATCATCCATGACATCATATATGACATCATCCATGACATCATCCATGACATCATATATGACATCATCCATGACATCATATATGACATCATCCATGACATCATCCTCAAGGGTATTTTGGTAAATTTACAATCCCAAATTTGGCTATAAATAGAGGGTGGGGTGAGAGAGAAAATTACACCAAATCGCTTCTACTTTCTCTCTCCCGTATACGGTTGTTTCGAATTCACGGGATCGGTGAATAGTGTTTTTACGAAAGTTGCGGTATTTCCGCACATTTGTGAAACAGATTCACGAGTCGTGAATAGTACTATTTCGTCTTTTTCTCGGGTGAATAGTGTTTTTGCGAAAAACCGCGGTTTACGTATTTCGCAAAAGAAATAAACCGCTCTCTCAGTCGATCCCCTGGTGGATAACCTACGAGGCATCGACGTTTGGTGCTCCGAGACAAGCCGATTTTCATTCCAATTGAAATTTGGAAGCGAGGTATAACATCTTATATTAATCTATTTAATTGTTAAGTAGATTAATGTTTTAGAAATCAATCATGGAGTAGATCAATAAAGGTTTAAAGAGGTGTGTATCTCTCGGTAATCATCCGACACATCACTTTAACCCTTAGCTTAAGTTAGAAGTAAAATAATATTTTACCGTCTTTTGTAAAGGATTAAATGTCTCAGTAACTCTCGCTTATTATCCGACATACTTTAATCCCTAACTTAAGTAGAAGTAAAATTTTTGTTCTACGGTCTTTCCGCATACTTGAGCATTAACGGGATTTGGGCATTCCGAATCCCAACAAGGGTATCGTCAGCGAAGGCTCTCCCGCCGATTGATTTTCTATAAGGTTATATCTTATGCAAATAAGATGCATATACCCAGTATCGGTTTAATTCTTAGATTTACTGACTTAAAGTCCAAACCAAATAAAATTGGATTTTCTTGGTTCGACTCATCGACTAAGAAAGTTAAATTAGATTTAAGCTTTCTTTATACTTTCTTTACGCTTTCTTTTCGAAAACTTTCGATTGTGTTAAAGTATATCTAAGAATGTGATGAAGCAATAAAGTACTTGAGTAAGAGCTGTTGATCTCCACACATAAAAGATAAGGTGATGTCAAAGAAAGATGGGAAGTGGATACATTCGGTATTCTTTCTGACAAGCTCTTTTACGTGTCCTGATAACTGGCCCAAAAGGAACTTTATCACGTTACCAAATTACTTTTGCGCTTTCGAAGCATGGCAAATGTAACTCTTTTGATTTTTCAGAAATATTCGGTTATGAAAAGTATATCTAAGAATGTGATGAAGCAATAAAGTACCTGAGTAAGAACTGTTGATCTCCACACATAAAAGATAAGGTGATGTCAAAGAAAGATGGGAAGTGGATACCTTCGGTATTCTTTCTGACATGCCCTTTTACGTGTCCTGATAACTGGCCCAAAAGGAACTTTGTCACGTTACCAAATTACTTTTGCGCTTTCGAAGCATGGCAAATGTAACTCTTTTGTTTTTTTTGAAAATTTTTGGTTATGAGAAGTATATCTATGAATGTGATGAAGCAATAAAGTACCTGAGTAAGAGCTGTTGATCTCCACACCCGAAAGAGATGGTTCTGTCTAGGAAAGATTGAATTTAAAGTGGTCCTCGTGACCCCGATCTTTCCTGGGAGCCCCTTTTACGTGTCCTGATAACTGGCCGAAAAGGAACTTTGTCACGTTATCAAATTACTTTATCATACCGTAAGGAATTAATCGTTTTGAAATCATATAAAATGTTTATATGCTTTTTACGTATAAATAAAGAACAAAGATGTAGTTGCAAAATAAAGAATTGAGAATCGATAGTTATATATGTGATCGATTCACATATATATATACAAAATATTTGTATGAGCGGTAAATTAGATTTATCGCTTTGATATGAAATGTATCTTATCATAGATGCAAAGCTACTTCTATTGGATAGATAGTAGTTATATACGTGACGATTCATGTATATATACAAAATATTTATATGAGCTGGTAAATTGGATTTACCGCTTAGATAATAAATGAGTAAATTAGATTTATCATTTTAAGGAACCGTGAAAGAATGTTATGTCAAAGAAAGACTGGAAAATGAACTTTCAATGGTCTTTCTGGCAGACGTCTTTTCACGTGTTCATAAGTTCGTTTAAAGTCGCCTTAATAAACGACTAATTATAAATGTGTAAATTAGATTTATCATTTTTAAGAAATCGTGAAGGAAGGTTGTGTCAAAGAAAGACTGGAAAAGAAACTTTCAGTGGTCTTTCTGGCAGACATCTTTTACGTGTTCGTAAGTCTGTTTAAAGTCAGTTTAACAAACTGACTGCTTACGATGTTAAACCCGAAAAATTAAGTAATATGTCCTACCTACTCTGTCCTCGCATATCATTGTTCATTGGCGTACGTGACCTACTCGCAGGCGCGTCACCTTTTACCTTTGGTTTTCGAGGGTTATGTCCGACATAACGAACCAAATAGAGTGAGGTTACTTACCAATGATTTCCAAAACAGCTTTGGGCTTGGGGCAAAGTTTCGTTAAAACATATGATGTTTAGCGAAACCAAGAATCACATAGAGATGTGATTAGCAAAGAGTTGCTTACCTAAGATAATTAATAAACGAGTTATTCAACGATAACTTGATTATCAATGAAAATAGGGATCTTGGTCCTAACTACAAACGGGAATAGAACAAATTTGTAGTGGGAGTTTTATTTGGAATAAAACATTACATGAACAAAGCTAAAAATCTTTACATTTTACGTTGTAGCACATGGCTAAAAAAACTCTTACTAATACGTTCCGTGCGCTCACAATCATACTAAGACATGAGAAACTCGAGTACGTCCTTAAACACACTAATCCCTGCACAGCCTGCAGTAGGCTGCACAGCAAATGAAGTCACCATGTACAACAAGCACAAAGAAGATAAGCTCGATGTACAAAGTTTCTTGGTCAAAAAATTTAAGGTGACTAAATCTCCGCTGAGTCATAAGATGACTGAGGGCAGCTCTCTTGACACTCACATGCTCCGTATGACGAGCGATGTTGAGCAGTTGGAGAAGCTTAACAGTCCGTTGAGCAAAGAGTTTGTTACGAATGTTATCCTGAACTCTCTCCCTCCTAGCTATTCTAATTTCATCAGGAATTATTATATGCTGGGAATTGACAAGAGCTTGCAGGAGCTCCAAGGGATGTTGAGGATCACTGATGGGGAGATGAAGAAGGGTTCTTCTATCCTCGTGATCCAAGAAGGTACGAGGAAGATTAAAAAGATGAAACGCAAAATGACTCCTAAAGTGGCACCTAAGTACAAGGATAAAAGGGAAGATGGTTCCTAATCAGAACACTCCCAAAGCAAAAGTCTCTTCTACCTCTGACTGCTTTTGCTGTCAAAGCAATGGTCATTGGAAGAGGAACTACTCTAAGTATCTGGAGGTTGTTAGGATAGGAAATGTTCTCAAGAATTCAACCTCAGATATTTTTTGTTGTTGAAGTGAACATTGTTACCTCTATTCATGATTAAGTATTGGATACTGGATCATGTGCTCATATTTGTTCAAATATGGAGGCACTAAAGAATAGGAGAAAACTACGTTATAAGGAAATACAACTCCGAGTTGGAAACGGTGCACAAGTTGCAGCCCAATAACGATCGGAAGTACGAGTTGTATTTGCACAGCGGGTTATATCTTGGAACTTGAAAATATATATTTTGTTCCAAGTATTTTCAGAAACATCATTTCAATCTCATGTTTAGAAATGAATGGTTTCTCTTTTGTGATAAAGGACAATGGTTGTTTTATATACAAAGATGAGTTATATTATGGATCTTCTTTTATGATGAATGATCTTTATATACTGAAAATAGACAAACCTATATTTAACATCAATAAACGACTCAAAACATCTTATGAAAGTATGACTTTCATATGACATTATCGCCTTAGTCATATAAACGAGAAACACATCAAAAGTTACATGAAGTTGGACTTCTTGGTAATTTTAATATTGTGAATCTTGTTTACGTGAAAAATGACCAAATTGCCTTTCTCCAAGAAGGGCGAAAGGACAAGTGACTTATTAGCCCTTATACACACAGATGTATGCGGACCAATGAGTACTTGTACAAGAAACAATGATCGCTACTTTATCACGTTTATGATGATTACGAGATATGATTATGTCTACTTGATGAGACATAAGTCCGAATCATTTGAAAAGTTCAAAGAATTCAGGATCAAGTAGAAAATCAACCGAATAAAAGTATTAAGGCCTTATGGTTAGACCGTGAAGGCGAATACTTAAGTTATGAGTTTATAATGTACTTAAAAGAATGTGGGATAGTCTCATAACTCACAAACTCCGGAACGCCACAAATGGAATGGTGTTTCTAGAGAGGAGGAATCGAACTCGTTAGACATGGTTCGTTCCATGATGAGTAATACCACACTCCCAAAAATGTTTTGGGGACACGCACTAGAAACTGCTGCACTAATAATAAATAGGGTTTCATCCAAGTCAGTAGAAAAGACTCCATATGAGTTATGGTTTGGTAAGGTACCAAATATGTCTTATCTTAAAATTTGGGGTTGCAAGGTATTTGTCAAGCGTTCGACTTCTGACAAACTTGGACCCAAAGCTGACAAATGTTTTTTCGTAGGGTATCCTAAGGAAACGAAAGGATATTACTTATATTATCAGTCCGAGAACAAGATAATTGTTGCTCGTCATGGTATATTTT
The DNA here is from genome assembly GCA_037127355.1 of Schoenoplectus tabernaemontani. Classification (NCBI taxonomy): domain Eukaryota; kingdom Viridiplantae; phylum Streptophyta; class Magnoliopsida; order Poales; family Cyperaceae; genus Schoenoplectus; species Schoenoplectus tabernaemontani. The sequence goes on along the minus strand of CM073749.1, from coordinate 1,576,531 downwards.
TGGAGAAAGAGTTTCTCGCAAAAGGAAGTAGTGGGAGTAATGTAATACTTGAAATTCAAGATACATCACACAATACAATATCTGATACTGATCAGATAAACCCACCACTTGATTCTTCGGCTAATGAGCATTTGGAAGAACTAAATCTACAAATAGTTGTGGAAGAAGTTCTAGTCCCGAGCTCATCTACTTCAACGCAAGTTGAAATAGAACTAAATTCGCATACTGATGTGGATGAAGTTCGACATCCTGAAGAACAAGTGCTACGAAGGTCACATAGGACAGTCCGTGCACCTGAAAGGTACATGGGACTGCATGAAGTCTCAGTATTTGATGTTTGAAGAACCCCGATCTATGCGGAAGCGATGGATAGACCGACTCGATAAATGGTGGAGGCCATGAGATCCGAAATACATCCATGTATGACAACAAGGTTTGGAACCTGGTTGCACCACTTGTTGGGGTAAAACCCATAGCTAATAAGTGGATTTTTTAAAAGAAAAACAGGCATGGATGATAATATGATCACACAAAGTACGGCTAGTAGCGAAAGGTTTCAAGCAAATTATCGACGTAGATTATGATGAAACTTTTTCGCCCGTAGCTATGTTTAAGTCAATTCGAATGCTCCTAGCAATTATCGTATTTCATGATTATGAAATATGGCAGATGGATGTCAAAACCGCCTTCCTAAATGGAAATTTGGAAGAGGACGTGTATATGATACAGCCCATAAGTTTTGAGGATCCAAAGAATGCTGGGAAGTTATGCAAGCTTCTCAGATCCATTATGGATTGAAGCAAGCATCACGGAGTTGGAATCTTTGATTTGACGAAGAAGTCAAAAAGTTTGACTTCGTCAGATGCGAAGAAGAACATTGTGTATACAGGAAAACTAGTGGGAGTGTCATCGCTATTTTAATCCTCTATGTGGACGATATACTCTTAATGAGAAATAATATTCTCCTATTACAATCAGCCAAATCTTCATTAAAGAAAGTGTTCTCAATGAAAGATTTGGGCGAGACTGTCTATATACTAGGCATAAAGATCTATAGAGATAGATCTAAGAGACTTATTGGATTAAGTCAAAGTACATACATTGATAAAGTGTTTGAATCTGTCAAAGACGCGAATTCTAAAAAAGATTTCTACCAATGAATCATGGTGCACACTTAGCAAGACTCGGTGTCCTTTGACAATCGATGAGCAAAGCATAATGAGTAGAGTACCATATGCTTCGGCTATTGGCTCTATCATGTACGCCATGTTGTGCACTCGCCACGATGTCTCGTACGCTTGGAGTGTGACGAGTAGATATCGAGCTAATCCATGCTAGAGCACTTTGGAATGCCGCAAAGAATATCTTTAAGTACTTAAGAAGAACTAAGGATATGTTTCTCATCTACGGTGTTGACTCGGAGCTCGTGGTAAGTGGTTGCACAGACGTCATCACCTCATATGAAAAATCATAAATAGAGGCGACGTAAAGATTTGTAAAATTGACACCGTCGGCAACACAGCTGATCCACTTGTAAGATCTTTACCTCAAGCCAAGCACTAGTTGCACATATCTTCTATGGGTTTGAGACACATAGGAGATTGGCTGTGAGATTTTCCTTTAAATCTGAGAGATTTATAGAATAAAGAGATTTGTATAAGGCATGGCTCAATATGATTGACTCCAAGCTTAAGTGGGAGATTGTTAGTTTGTAATAATCTTGAAGTCAATAATACGATAAATTTGTTATATAAAGTTTTGTTCATGAATTGGATATTTAAACGATATTTTGTTTCCTTGAGTATTATTGAATTTATGAATCATTCCGAGTTCATGACTGGAATTGTGAAACTTCATAATATAGAATATACTCTTAAAAGTCACTAACCAAGGTAATTAGCAGGAACACTAATTAACCGTTATCAGGTTAGTATGTGGATTAAATGATGGTCAAGTTTTACAGATCATGGACAAAGAGTTGTCATTTTAATCACATAGATAGATGTTCTAGGAACATCGTATTTGATAGACCCCGAATGAAACATTAAATGGAATTGTGTTAGTGTCATTAATGTTTTCGTTCAGTATTAAATTCTAAAGTATGAGGTATTCATCTTTCCTACATAAGATATGTATGTGTGTGATTTCTACCAAACGTTATCCGTAAAAGGTGGCTATAAAGGTAGCTCTTCTAAGATACATAACTTATGCGGAGGAAGAGATGGTTTGCCAAAAGTACTATTGTCCCTCGTATTTCTATACGAGTTATAGCATCATCGGGGCCCCTTGATAGAGTAAGATTATCTGCTAGCGTATAATTACAAGAGTAATTATATTTGATAATTTACTCAGGATCAAGAAAAGATTAAGTTTGCAAGGATGACACATACCTACCTTGAAACTGATCTGATAGTTATGAGACAAAAGAATTAAACACAAGTAAATAGTTTACTGGATCATGATATTGTACAGTACATCATCATCTGTGTAATTGGATGGTCATAATGCATTCTGCCAGATGCCTCCTATGATTATAGAAGTTAAAACGGTTTTAACTCTATTTACCAACATAACACGGATCCTGTCGGGTCACACCGTATAGGAGTTAATCGGAGAATCTTATTGATTAATTATGAATTGTTTATAATTAATAATAAGATGGTTATAATTAATTATATATGATATAATTATATTTGTCATAGAGATGACAAGAAGCAAAAATCAGATTGAATTTATAACGTGTTGGACACGTCGTATAAATTCGCCGAAACAACAACCGAGAAAAATATAATTGTAGATGACAATTATATATATATTTGATTTGGATTTTAAATGTTAATTATGGATTTGAATTATGGGCCAAAAGCCCATTAATAATTAAAGCCTTAATTAATAATTAAAAGTCCAAAATCAGAAAAGCCCAAAATCCAAAAGCCCAAGGGTATTTCGGTAATTTGGCCAAAAGCCCAATGGCAAACTTGTAAATTTGGACCTTAGATGACATCATGCATGACATCATCCATGACATCATATATGACATCATCCATGACATCATCTATGACATCATATATGACATCATCCATGACATCATATATGACATCATCCATGACATCATCCTCGAGGGTATTTTGGTAATTTTGCAATCCCAAATTTGGCTATAAATAGAGGGGTGGGGTGAGAGAGAAAATTACACCAAATCAGTTCTACTTTCTCTCTCCCGGTATACGGTTGTTTCAAAATTCACGGGATCGGTGAATAGTGTTTTTACGAAAGTTACGGTATTTCTGCACATTTGTGAAACAGAATTATCATGCGAGTCGTGAATAGTACTATTTCGTCTTTTTCTCGGGTGAATAGTGTTTTTGCGAAAAACCGCGGCTATTATATTGGTTGTACGTCTATATAAAGGCATTACAGTGATTAAATAATATATAATTTTCAGTTCGTTACTTTTCAACTAAATTAAATATCTAAAATCGGGGTAGACGAAAGGAATTATAGTGTAGGACTCTTTTCGATATTCGATATGGATATACAATCGAGAAGACTTTTTCAGTCCCATTAATTGATTTTTTTTTTTGGCTTTGCGAATGTCATACTTAACGATTGGTGTTAAATTTCTAAAATGAGTGTTAAATATAATGGTAATTTCATCTTGTTATCAGTAAAAATTAAGTGTGTTAAATAAATTTAATAGCCTAAATTTGATTACCACAAGTAGAAGTTCGGGGGGTGCCACAATTAAAAGTTAAAAGAGGCATTTACCCTAAAATAAAAATTGAGTCATTCAAATTTAAATGTCCATGAAAATCTTCTAGGTGGAAAAAATAATTATATTAGGTTATTTGACATAGTATATATGATTAAAAGAACTTATATATTACAAAAAAAAAAAACAATCTACACATCTATGGTAGCCGAATTGTTGTTGGCAGTAAATTAATGATCTCCAAAATCCAAATATTCTGGCATTCGTAACTTGCCAAATTGTTTTATATTTTTTTAATTTCAAACCTCTTAAGAAGATCACTTCAATGACTTTTTATTTCTTATCTAATTAATAATTAATCAGGATCCTTAAAGCGAGTCCACATGTTTTATATTAATCATAACATGAACCTCTCGTGAATATCTTTTTGAAGGCTTATAATAGTCCCTATGTATTTGTCCCCACGTTTTGTCCTCAAAAGTTGATTGTCAAGAGTCAAAGTAATGTTTTGACTGCTATTTATATTTAATATTTATGTTATTAATACTAAATTAAGGAGTCATTGATAATTAGTTTTTTCAGCATCTAAATGAAACTAATTATATTTATTGATAATCTTATTTATATCATCATTACTATTAATTATCTCCCTAAAAGTTGACTATCAAGGGTAAAAAAAGCGCTTTAACCATTATTTATACTAAATGTTAGTGCTAATAATACTAAATGAAGAAGCCATCGATAGCCAATTTTTTAGCATTTAAATTAAAGTATTTATAATTATTGATTATCTTATTTATATCAATTATATTAGTTATTGATCATTAGTATTAATATTTTTTTTATATAATGCAAGGCAAAGTCAAAATGAATGTCAAAATAGATGTCTATTTATAGCAATTGATAATCTTATTTATATTCATTGAAATAGGTGATTATTAAATGTTGTAATCTTTTTTATATGAATTCAATAGGAGTTATAGTTATGAACTATTATTTATAGTTGTCATAATAGTACTGCATTATTATCGACACAACTATTTAGAAAAACATGTAAAAAAGTATATATTGACACTAGTTTCTTAAATAATTATTGTGAATAAATTTGATAAATAAAATTAATTAAAAAACTACAAGTGGATAGCAAGAAAAAAAAAGGTAGTACATAAAGAAGAATCTTCCATCCCCCTCTTGAGAATCAATTTCATGAATACGATCGATCTGATTGGACAATGCTTTTGCTTGCTTGGAAGCAAACAATTTCAAAAAAATAAACAAAAAACCTCTACATCAGTGCGTTGAAGAAAATAATAAATTTCTGAAAGAAATTCATCAAAGATGAAAAATCAAATAAATTAATCGACTTTACTGTTTAAACTATCACTTCCAAAAAACAAATTGAGAAATTCTTGAAAGATAAGAACACATAATTTCATCGAAGAGAGAAATTATCAATAGAGATATGAGAATAAAAATATCGTTGAAGAATATTTTGATATCCAACCATTTCTTTTATAATAAGAAGGAAGAGTAATACGAAATTGAAAAATGGGAAGAGAGAAAATAAAATGACAGGAAGCGAAGAAAAAAAATATAGGGATGAAAAATATAATTGAGGATCACCGATAATGAAAATTTGAAATTTAAAGATGTCAAGGAATAAAAGTGCAACGGAGGGATGCGTGCATCTTTATTTTGCAAAAAAAAAAACTTTTGAAATATTAACAACTCTTGAAAAAAAGTCAGCGTGGGGATGAAAGTTGGGGACAAATCATTGGGGATAATTATATTATTCCTATCTTTTTATCTGCATTGGTGCCGCGCGTACCATTACATCAGAACATAAAAGGCAGAAGTTCATTCATTATTTGCTCTAGTCAACCAACCAACAATATAAAAACTTTTGGCAGTTTTTCTTTAAAAGTAATCAAACCCTAAAATTCTCCGCTCCAATTACTTGTTCTCGATCGAGCCAGTGCAATTTAAGCAAAAGGGGGGCATAAATTAGGGGTGTCAATGGGTACGGGTCGGGTGGAGGTGTTTTCATTATCATACCCATTTTAAATTACTTTTATCCATACCCTATTCTTACTCATTAAAATTAGACTTACCCATACCCTACCCTTACTCGTTAAAATAAACGGTTAACAAAACGATAACGGGTGCTAACGAATAATATTAATGTATTATTTAGTTTATTATCATTTATAAAAAAAATATATGAACCCATTCCGTTCATACAAATACATCTCTATTTTACTAGTATGAAATAAAAATATAACTATGCAATCAATTCTAACTTGAGTCATTTCAAAATAAATAAATTAAAAAAATAAGCATCTTTTGTCAAATTTTTTAAGTAGAAAATAAAATATATTAAAAGAAAAAATAATATCTTGTCTAAAATAAAATCTAATATTATCTCATTCAATCATTTTAAAAAGTACTCTACTAAATATTATTCAAACATTATAATTTATAAGATGGTTAAATTTGAAAAAGATAATAATTATAATTCATAGTAATTAACTCATAAAAACCGGGGCAACTAACATACAAATTTTTTATTTTAGTAAATAAAATAAAAAAATAAGGAATTGATAAGAATACCCCGAAGTTGTGCGCTAATGGCCTTGACCGAGTTTGAAACTACTAGCCATTAACGCATAATTTCGGAGTGTTCTTATAATTTCCTATTTTTTTACTAAAATAAAAAAAATTATTACACGGATAATTATATTGAAAATAATATAAATTATTTTATTAATAATTTACCCTATAGGGCAAATGGGTACGAAATGATCTTTACCCATACCATTATCCATTTACTTAATGAAACAAAATTCTTACTCTTACCCTTACCCATATCAAATAAGTTAACGAAATTTTTTTTTACCCATACTCATCTTATCAAATACTTGGCTACAAATCGTTGGTGATGGTTGAGATGGAGTACATGGATAAGTAGTATTTGTACCACTACACTTTGTACTTCCATCATAATCACATACAACTATAAGAAGTGAGATTTTCCTTTCCTTTTGGTACATCTTAAACATATATGGTATCTGTGACTCGATCAATACTTCAACATCTTTATTCTCATTTTTATCATGTATACTTTGAGTGTTTGAAACTCCCCCACGTATCTCCTCGATCCATAATCCATTTTATCTTAATATCCATTTTAATATCCTTCCCTTGACATATTTTTTTTTACCGTCAATTTGCTTATTCCAAAATCTTTCAATCTTAATTTCTATTCTAAAAGCAGTTTCTGGATCAATCTTATATAAATTGTAGAATTTATATTAGGTTACTAAGTATTTAATGTAAATAATAAAATTTGGTCACTAGACTACATTGGACTAAGTGTATACATGAGGCAAATTTGTAAAATTTATGGCTTACCCACTGAGAATCCTCGATCTATCCATAAATCTATTATGCCTCCACTGCAGAAGAGAGCGACGAAGAAAAAAGGCAGAGAGGAAGTTTGACGGAGAGGAGAGTATGGCAAAGAGGAAATTTGACGGAAGATGACATGCGCGACTGGAGGGCTGGGCGGCAACAAACGAGAGGAGAGGAGGGCAGCGACTGCCTAGGGTTCCATTGTCGCGAGGGAGACAGAAGCGAATTTGATTTCTTTTGTTTCTCTTTCATTTGTTATCGCTTGATCAGAAGATAATAAGGGCATTTTGGTCAGTAAACTATAATCCTGTATTTCCACTAATTAATTGTATTATTTTACAGCGTCGATGGCTTTTCTCTTAATAATGAAAATTTACAGTGGCGTTAAGGAGGGTTAGAGGTTTACGATGGCAATTCTCTGAATTCAAGTTTTTAAAGTGGCACGCTACTAAATCTCCCTTGAATTTAAAATTGATAGTTGAGATCCATCCATAACATATATACTTCGATTAACATATGGAGATGATTTTATTAGCTAGAGGCCAGCTGATAAATTCTGTACTCTCAGCTTGATCTCCGGCCAGTGCAATTTAAGAGGGAGAGAGAAAGAGATTCCTGGAGTAGTTGGAAGGAAGTAACTAGTAATGTTGCGCTTAAATGAGGGACAGGTAGACGTCAAAACCAAAGGCATTTGAGCGTAAAATTGTCAGTAGCCCCTCGCCCCCTCGGTGTTTCTTTTTGAAATACGTAGAGATGCTCTCATTGTTTTTTATATCGTCGGACAAAGATTCCATCTTACACTGCTCTTTTCTGATCCAATCCCATGCCTTCATTTAATTCACCACCTCTTGGTTTCATTCTCCATCTTTGTCTTGATTTGTCATTTCTTGGTTTTATTACCCCGGCCAGTAGGTATGTAGGTGAAGAATAGATCTGCAAATGAATTCAATAATATCAAACTTATTTGACTTTGATTTGAAATTATTTTTAACTAAATCAAATTCAAACTAAATCGAACTCGAACTAAATCATATTCGAGTTAAATCGAATTCAAACTGAAATCGAACTCTAAACGAACTCAATTATTTTAATTTTTACATTTATTTTCATATTATCATAAACAATTAGAGCTAAAATAATTAATACTTTATTAATTTTATATTAAAATTTGAAAAATTAAGTAATATTTATTAATTTTTAATAATATTTTATTAATTTTATAATAAAATAATTAATATTATTATATATATTATTCACTAAATAATTAAAAATATATGTAAATAACTACATATCAAACTATTAGAAATTAAACTCGAACAGTTAATTAAAAAAATTATTGAACCGAATTCAAATTGAATTAATAAAAAAGTCTAATCAAACGAATCGACTCGAACTAAAATCGAATCGAATACCGAACTAAAATAACATTTCCTTTTCATTTCCTTGAGTTCTCCTCGAGTAAAATCATACAAATGCTCAACAGCAAAATTGTATTTAATGGTTATGGCCAATGGGTGAATGGGTCCCTTCATATCCTTTCCATTGAGGAACCGATTTCGTGCGAGAATTCTCGTACAATCCGCTTCTATTAGGTATGCATCCAAGTTGGATCGGGTTAATTTGTCAATATTTCACGGTGCGCGCGTGTGAAAAAAATCATAACATTTTCGCTTAAATTGTAGGTTTATAAGTGTTTGTAAAAATGTTTCAGCTCTTACAAAAAATTTCCATTATAACCTTTGTATTGTTAGTAAGTTGTGCAAGCATTTTTCTCTATTTTACTACTATGTAGAAATATCTCGTACCTGATTGTCAGTTAAAGGTGGCAAAAACTTTTCCATCCCAATAATTTCGTAAGATTCAATTCAATCTAATTTGAAATTAAATAATATATAATTCAATTAAAATTAATTAAAAATCTGAAAAAAAAATAATTTTCAAATTAACTTGATCCGATTCAACCTTAATCCAATATGAACCGATCTAATTTATCTAAAAAATTTAAAAATACATTAAACTGATCTGACTCAACTCGAATCCGATTCGATCTGCCCAATTATTAGTGTCAAAGATTATTGTGACTTCAACTAGAGTGGAGAGTAGTGGGCTGGGCCTGGTGGCGCTTATCAACCGTTCTTTACTCTTTCCTTTATTTTAGGCTGAACCATATATGCGGAGAGCCCGACACCAATTTGAATAGAAATTCTTCGAAAAAAATGACTGGAAATTTTCGAGTTCAATAACATCTGATTTGACTCCTTTCCCTAAAACTAAATGCATTTTATTTGATTAGTGAAAAGAAGAAAGGTTTCAACTATAAACCTTATAAGGGAAGGAAGAAAGGGAGATAATTAAAAAGCTGCATTTTTTTCTTCATTTAATCAAGTTGAGACGACATATGCTGCATCTATTATTCTTCTTTATTCTTGAATTGAGATTATTTGATCCATTGTCAATTTGAAATAAGTTCACTTTAGATGTATTACAATTGAGAAACGGACTAATTTCTGGATTGGTAGCTAAGTAGAATTGTCTCAAAGAGAAAATGAGTTCAAGTCTTTATAGGTACAAAAAAGAAGAGACTTGAGATCTACTTCTACTAGAGATGTCAATGGGTCGGGATCGGATTGGGTCATATTATTTTATTATTTTTCTTGATCCGATCCGAATCCGATCCGATTAAATTCGGTTCAAAATTTTTTGACCCATATTCGACCCGACCCGACCCTTGTAAAAAAAATTAAATATTTATTAATTATTTTTATATAATTTTAAATAATAAAATATTAATTAATTTATAATATAGTTTATGATAAATTTGTCATAGAATGAAAAAGAAATATAGATTAATGTAAATAGATTTTTCCCGAAAAAAAGACTAGTTTGAATAGTGGTTCAAATTTTACATTTCAAAATTATCCCATCATGAAAAATAGATTTTCAATCTTAATTAGTGTATATTTAAACTTTAATTAATATAAATCATAAAATTACTTCAAAAAATATAATTAATCGGGTTGGGTCGGGTTAATCCGAACCCAATCCGATCCGATCCGATTCAAAAAAATTAAACCCATACCCAATCCATTTATTTTCGGATCATGTCGGGTTAGGTCGGGTCGGGTCAATAATTGACACCCCTAAATTCTACTAAAAAAAATGTACTACAATTGATATATGATTTATGGCTTATCGAAAAAGTTACTCACATGTGTTTGGATAAAGGAATGAATTAGTGAGAATAGCTGCTAATTTAAAGATTTGAAATAGTAGTTAAATCAACTTTTAGTTGGTTTTGTAAATCATATTTTGAATTAATGTTTTAATATTATTGTTAAAATTATAACTACAATATAAATCAATTTTTATTTTACATATTATTATCTTTTAACTACTTTATATATTGTTGAAAATTAGAAGAATCATATTGTTACACTAAACACCTTCTTTGATTTGTCGATTTGCAAAATAATATTGAATTTTCCAATTTGCCTTTGTTTGAGTTTTGTGTAGGGATTAACATGTAAATGGACTAGTGTACAAGAATCAAGACTAATGCTGGGATACAAGAGCTTAATCAAGACTGCATTAGGATTAGGTTAAGTTAGACTCAAACTAAGTTGAATTGGTCAAGATAAATTGAGCTTAAACAACAGAGAAAAATACTTCGGCCCAGTGAATCGTTATAACGGTTCATCTCAATACTCAAAAATATTCTAAGGCAGAAAATTCTCAAAGAAACCAGAATATATCATTATGTAACGATTCAGTAATCGTTGCAATGATTTATGAAACGTATAACGATTCAGTGAATGGTTATAACGTTTCAGCTCAATCGATCCAACGGCTATTCTTTTGAAGTCGTTATAACGATTCCCAAACCGTTATAATGGTTCAGATCGAAAATAGTTTCTTCAGCTGTTTCAGAAGATCTATTTTAAAAGGATCACCTCTCTCACTAATTATAAATAGAATTAGATCTATCTAGCTAAATTATTACTCCAGAGAGCTTACTAGCCATATACAAAGTGAGAGAGATAATCCAAGAGATTGAAACACTTAATTAGCCAAATTCTTATTTAAGCTCAATCTAGCTTCTCTCCATTCTCTCAACTTGATCCTTTATGATTTTTTTGTCATCCGTTTCTTGAGCTGTAGTGCTCATATTTTTTGAGTGTGTTGTCACTCACTTCTTGTTTTAGAGTGTGTTGTCACTCACCCTTTTTGAGTGTGTTGTCACTCTTGTTACCGATAGGCTTGGCATCCCATTTTTATATAAGGGACCAAGTTCTACAACAACAACAACAACAACAAAGCCTTTAATCCCAAATAAATTGGGGTAGGCTAGAAATGAAACCCAATCGGAGAGCATAAAATCAAAGATCTCAAATATCAGTGATAATAATGAATATGATAAAAGAAAAAGAAAATAAATAAATTGTTGGAGGTTGAGATTTCCGGAGATGTATGCATTTTTAAGCCGAACTCCATACATTTTATGTTCTTGTTTGATATTTTCTTTTCTTTTCTCACATTTCTTTGATTGTTATATTCTTGTGAGAATTGAATCGTATTGAATTGTATTTCACTGCCATTACACTTGAACACTAAGCCCCAAATTAGTTTATATATTTTTACCTTAGGTTCTTTACATTTTTGCACTATTTTTGACCTTTAATACCACCATCATAGGGCTTTAAAAGTGGTATCATAGTAGGAGCTCAGTTTTAATTGCTTTATTTGTGATATTTTTGGTCTAAGATGACTTCTTTGATGCTTGTAAAAGAACCCCCAACTCTAGGTCTTAATTGCAAAAAAATTAGTTTTTGGAAGAAATATATGGTGAACTAGCTCAACATACTAAACCTTTGGGATGTTGTCCAACATGATTATTTACCACATTATGATCCTAGCAACCTTACATTGACACAAAAGGCCAAAGAACTGAAATCTCAAAATGATTATGCCGTCAATGTAATCTTAAATTCGGTTAGTGAAAGAATTGCTATATTATTTGGTACTACCGAAATTGCTAGTGAGATGTGGGAGAACCTATTGAATAGATTTGAGGGGCAACTCTCAAATAAAAAGAACAAAACTAATGAGTTTAGAATTCGAATTTGAAAATTTTTGTATACAAGAGGAGAATCAATTGAGAATATGTATTCAAGATTAATGCATATTGTAAATGAATTTGATGAAGTTGAAGAATCATTGTTTAACTCTAAGATTATAGGCAAGATTTTTATGACAATGATGAAAAGACCAAGATGGGAGAGCATGATAAGCAATATAGAAGCAATGCAAGACACTCTTGGCGAATTCACACATGAAGAAATGTTCACACATCTTCTATGCTTTGAGGAGAAGGTATGACAAAATGGAGAGCTCACACCAAAACTTAAAGAAACCGCACTTCAAGCTCAAAAATCTTCATTACGCCACTATTCACGCAAGACATCATCTAGCTCATCTTCTATGAACAATCAAATCATCACGAATATGTTTGAAAGAATGCTAAATCTAGAGAAGGAGCACAATAAGGAGCGAGATGAGAAATGAATGACGTGCATATACTTCTCATGCCATAAGGAAGGTCACACAACACACGACTGTTACTTGGTCTTCCCACATAAGAAGAAGCGAAACTTTGAGAAATTTGTGCTATGCTAGCTACAAGCAATCATGTTGAGAGAAGGAAGGATGAATGAAATCCACTCAATCTTGCCCTAATTACGGAAGTAGAGGAGAGTTCACTCTTGGTGGATGTTGATGAGATTATAGCAAGGAACAACATCACTAACTTGTGCACATTGGAGATCCTACACAACATTGTCATATCCAAGAATATAAAAATGGACTCATTTGCACCTAAGGTACATTTTTCTTAAGAATTTGAATTGCACAATCAAGTTGTACCTCGTATTATATCCACTTGGGATGATAGTGATGATGATTTTTGTGTTGAAAATACAAATAATTTTGACGATGAGGCTGAAATTGATTTTTTTTATCTAGTTTAGAGAATCTCATTCATGATTCATCTTCTCAAAAAGAGATAATTGAGAGACTTAACAATAAAATTTTAGAGTTTGAGTTAAATGTTCAATCTTATGAGTCTAAATTGCAAAATCTTGAAAAAAATTGTCAAATGCGCTTGGTAAAGTTGCAACATTAAAAGTGAAAGTGCAAACTTTAGAAATTGAAAATAGAGCACTAAAATCTTCATGTACTTCAACAAGCATCACTTCAATGGATTTAAACAAGGCTGTTGGTTAAAGGCCTAGCAATAAGTCGGGTTTTGGATATAAGAAATCTTCTAAGACTTCAAATTGCCCTAAATCAAAAGAAAAATAAGGTCAAGGGTCAAATGCAAAAATTATGAAACCTACTAATAGTAAATCTTTCAATAAGAAACACAATTATGCATTTCAATATAAGCAATTTGATAAAAAAAGATTAACAAAGGATAAAAGAATTTTTAAAGCAACAATGCTACATTTTTAAATCCTAGTTGGTCAAATAAATTATATTTTTAAAGGACCCGATGGATGGTTTTATGAGTTTAAAAATAAAAATGATTTTCAAACCAAAGCTCAAAGATATGAGCATAAACGGGTTGTATCTCAAAAACATAAAAATATTTCTAAAGAAAAACCCAAGACTCAAGCTCAAGGATTAAAAGAAAACTACCAAAATACTTTTGTTAAAGATAGTAAGAAGTCTCAAACATGTGTATTTTGCAATTATTGTTGTCATATTGGTCATATCTCACTTGATTACAAACTTAGAAAGAAAAAATAACATAGATAGATGAGTGTGTTGTCACTCACTTAGAAAGAAAAATAACATTTCTTGAGTGTATTATCACTCACTTCTTGTTTTTGAGTGTGTTGTCACTCTTGTTACTGATAGGCTTGACAACCCATTTTTATGTAAGGTGTTAGTTTATAATAATCTTGAAATCAATAATACGATAAATTTGTTATATATATAGTTTTGTTCATGAATTGGATATTTAAATAATATTTTATTTTCTTGAGTATTATTAAATTTATGAATCATTCTGAGTTCATGACTGGAATTGTGAAACTTCATAATATAGAATATACTCTTAAAAGTCAATAACTAAGGTAATTAGCAGGTACACTAATTAACCACTATCAGATTAGTATGTGAATTAAATTATGGTCAAGTTTTACAGACCATAGACAAAGAGTTATCATTTTAATCACATAGATGGATGTTCTAGAAACATCGTATTTGACAGACCCCGAATTAAACATTAAATGGAATTGTGTTTGCATCATTAATGATTTCGTTCAGTGTTAATTTCTAAAGTATGAGATATTCATCTTTCCTACATAAGATATGTATGTGTGTGATTTCTACCAAACGTTATCCGTAAAAGGTGGCTACAAAAGTAGCTCTTCGGTATACATAACTTATGCGGAGGAAGAGATGGTTTGCCAAAAGTACTATTGTCCCTCATATTTCTATACGAGTTATAGCATCATCAAGGCCCTTGATAGAGTAAGATTATCTGCTAGCAATATAATTATAAGAATAATTATATTTGATAATTTACTCAGGATCAAGAAAAGATTAAATTTGCAAGGATGACACATACCTACCTTAAAACTGATATGATAGCTATGAGACAAAAAAATTAAACACAAGTAAATAGTTTATTGGATCATGATATTGTACAGTACAACATCATCTATGTAATTGAATGGTCATAGTGCATTCTGCTAGATGTCTCCTATGATTATAGAAGTTAAAACGGTTTTAACTCTATTTACCAACATAACATGGATACTGTCGGGTCACACCGTATAGGAGTTAATCGGAGAATCTTATTGATTAATTATAAATTATTTATAATTAATAATAAGATGGTTATAATTAATTATATATGATATAATTAAATTATATTTGTCATAGAGATGACAAGAAGCAAAAAAACATATTGAATTTATAACGTGTTGGACACGTTGTATAAATTTACCGAAACAACAACCGAGAAAAATATAATTGTACATTACAATTATATATATATTTGATTTGGATTTTAAATGTTAATTATGGATTTAAATTTTGGGTTGAAAACTCATTTATAATTAAAGCCTTAATTAATAATTAAAAGCCCAAAATCAGAAAAGCCCAAAAAAAGCCCAAAATTGAAAAGCCCAAAAGGCCCATGCCGACCTCAAAAGGGTATTTTGGTAATTTGACCATGAGCCCAAGGGTATTTCGGTAATTTGGCCAAAAGCCCAATGACATTTTGGTAAATTGGATGAACTTTAAGGATATTTTGGTCTTTGCACTTAGGAACCTCCTTACTATTCATGAGGGTATTTTGGTAATTTGACAATCTCATATTTTCTATAAATAGAGGGGTGGGTGAGAGAGAAAGCTATACCAAATCAGTTCTACTTTCTCTCTCTCGGTATACGGTTGTTTCAGAATTCACGGGATCGGTGAATAGTGTTTTTACGAAAGTTGCGGTATTTCTGTACATTTGTGAAACAGAATAACTGCGAGTCATGAATAGTACTATTTCATCTTTTTCTCGGTGAATAATGTTTTTGCGAGAAACCGCGGTTTACAGTATTTCTGGCAAAAGAAATACGCCGCTATCTGGTCAGTCCTGGTGGATAACCTACAGAGGCATTAGACGTTTGGTGCTCCAAGACAAGCCGATTTTCATTCCAATTGAAATTTAGAAGCGAGATATAACATCTTATATTAATCTATTTAATTGTTAAGTAGATTAATGTTTTAGAAATCAATCATGGAGTAGATCAATAAAGATTTAAAGATGTGTATCTCTCGGTAATCATCCGACATACCACTTTAATTCTAAGCTTAAGTTAGAAGTAAAATAATATTTTAGTATCTTTTGTAATTGATTAAATATGTGTATCTCTCGGTAATCATCTGACATACTTTAATCCCTAACTTAAGTAGAAGTAAAATTTTTGTTCTACGGTCTTTTCCGCAGCTTGAACATTAATAGGATTTGGGCATTCCAAAACCCAACATAAGGGACCAAGTTCTACAAGTGTAAAATTATTTTTTAGTGTTTCGGCTCAACCTCAATTGTTGGAGGTTGAGAGTCCCGGAGACGTAACCATTTTTAAGCCGAACTCCGTTATATTTTGTGTTCTTGTTTGATCTTTTCTTTTATTTTCTCATATTTCTTTGATTGCTATATTCTTGTGAGAATTGAATCGTATTAAATTGTATTCCGCTGCCATTACACTTGAACACTAAGCCCCAAATCGGTTTATACATTCCTATCTATATATTTTTAAATATAAAACATTATGTAGAATAATTTCACTATAGCACGTAGGATAGTTTCCGTTATAACACGCTATATCACAATAATATTTTTTAATCTTACCGCAATTGTGGGATAATCACTATTTAAAATTTTAATTTTGGTCACTTTGGTACTTACATTAGATTTATTAAAAATTATATAAATTCGGATCTTCAAACATAAAATAAACTACAATCAGTCTCTATATGTTGACCATTTGTTTCTTTAACATGTTAAGGAGATCAGTAAATGTATCTAGGTATGTTGTAAATACCCAAAAAGTAGTTTGTTGATACAAAGTTGTTTTTCATTCATTTATTTGTTGATCGATTTTTATTTCAAAATATATTAAGTTATTAATATAATAATATTTATAGGTTGAATTCGTATCTCCTACTGTGTTGTACCGTAAAGTGCAGAGAGGGTTCCTTAGATCTATTTTGGAATGTGTGAAGTCAGAATCTCAAAGCCCCTCTAAAAATGTAAAGGTGGGTGAAGAGTCCAGCGAACAGTAGAAGATAAGTTCCCCGTGTGTTGGTACACTTTGAAATGGAAAAATAAACAAGAAATCGTTGGAACTGGATACGGTGACCTGCCATTTTTGAACCGGATACGGTACGACCTCAAATTCAGTATGGTGCCTCCGCTTAGTATTCCAAATAGATGTTCTAAATTTCAGTTCAATGAGTCTGATCAGTTGTCTTTGACAGGAACTTCATTAGCTTTTTGCAGCACATAATCATAAGGCACTATTTGAATCCTTAACCTTCATATTAGAACAAACATGTTATCCCCATTTGCAATAAGGGTGTCAATTATTGATCCGACCCGATGGATTAAATCCGATCCGATCCGATATGACTTGAAAATAAATGGATCGAGTATGAATTTAATTTTTTGACCCGAATCGGATCGGTCCGGGTTCAGGTCAACCCAACCCAACCCGATTAATTATATTTTTCAAAGTAATTTTATGATTTATTATCAATTAAATATTAAATATATATTAATTATATACTAATTAATAATCAAAATTAATATCTATAAGCCAATTGAAAAGAAAATTAATATTTAATTACTTAAAATACTATAAAAATATTTAATAAATATTTAATTATTACATGGGTCGGATCAGGTCGGATTGGGTCGGGTCGACCCGTAACCTGGTCGGGTCAAGTATGAGTCCAAATCTTTTAATTGAATATAATCGGATCATGTTCGAATCGAGTCAAGCAAATAATAAAATAATGATGATCCGATCCGAACCCGACCCGATCCGATTCATTGACATCCCTATTTTGCAATATATCCTCTGGCTAAAAAAAGATAAAAGAGTTCTAGCAAATTATTGCATCGTTAATTTAATGAGTTTGCTAAATGAACAATTACTAATTACAAACTATTTACCAAATATGTAATTATAACAATGGCATTTTAATCATTTTGTTTGTCACTTGTACAAATTTGTGGTCAAATTTACCCCCATCCCTATTCCATTCTCATTACATTTATTTTCCCATTACATTTGACAGCACATCAAACCAACTATTGCAATGCAAAGATGATTACAATTTACAAATGGGAGGAATAAAAATTGCAATAAGGAGGCATTAATCTCCACTTGAAGTATTTCACATTATTTTATATATTATTATCATCTCATGTCACCTTTGATTCAAGATATACTAGTATTATAAATGCTATGTAATAAAGGATATATCTCTATTTTTTTATTAAGTACGTAAGTGTCCTGATATTTTAATGGTTCATATTTTTTATTAAATTTTTAGAGTTATATCAGTCATCGGATTGAGCTATTCATCAATATTAATTGAAGTTATAATTTTCTCTCAATATTAATTGTTACACGAAATACTGTATAATTTAGGAGTATAATTACTCTAATTTATTATTTTTTTTTCTTAGATTGCTATCAATTATGATTTTAACTTTTCATTGAATGTTAACTTTCCTCTAAATTCTACATTTATTATAATTAATTATGTGTTCATAATTAAAATTTATATTAATTGCTAAATTATTTTATCTTTATTTTCTTTTTTCTCTCATCAAAATATAAATTTTTAAATTTTAAAATATATCACTATAGTAACACACGGGCAGGATATTAATATCATATTTCAGATTAAATCAGACCACTTTAAAATCCCTTCACATCCAAAAATAGACGTGGCAATATATAAATGTAAAATATTTTACCACACACGTTTAATTGTTCCTGTCGTGTGTGCTGGTCATGGAAGATTGTCCTGTGGCGAAGTATGGACAGTAAGAATGTAAATATTAATCCTAATTTGTCAAATTTGTTGGAAAAAATGTTGATATATGGGGAGCAAAGTGGTGGAGGGAGTAATAAAATCTAGTGTTTATAAGATAAATTTATAAAATTAAATGATGTTATTTGTATCCATAGTTGTATACGTGACTCCGCCAAGCATGGACAATAAGATTACAATTATCAATATTTGGGCCTGTTCGGCAGAAGAGAATGGATATAGATATAGGAATTAAACTGAAAATCACTGTTCATGTAGAGAAAAAAATAATTCACTCTGAGTGAATTACGTTTTTCCCCACCGTGAATAGTGTTGGCCGAACAGATCCTTAATATGTCAAATTTGTTGGAAAGAAGATTATCATGTGGCGAAATATGGACAGTGAGATTGCAATTATTATTCTAGTATGTCAAACTTGTTGGAAAGGATATTGACGGTACTCGACCTTTTTGAATTCGTTTTAAGAATCAAATTTATATTTGATAATATCAAAGTTTCTAAATCAATTTAGAATACATGTTCATGATATAATTAAACTACACACTATATTAAAGTAACACATTGTGTATTGACGTAATATGTCTTCTCCTCATCTTGATATGTCATGCAAATAGATTATTCTAGAGTCATATTCAATGATTGAGACAACATTTTTTTTTCACATTGCATTACGGTATATCACATACTTCAAGTCCAAGAACACTAGCTAGTCATGGTAGCTATCAAAATGATAAAAAATAAAAAATAAACTTTTCAATTAATTACTTGTGATAATTTTGAAATATCCTTATTTGGATAGTTATATTCAAAATTTGGTGATATGACAATTCTGATGCGATAGCGTGAGTAAAAATTGAATGTTTGATAATTAAATTGATCGAATATAAAGTGACACATCAGTTATAAAAATATAATTAATTGAAAATAAATAAATAAATGTTAACGGTTCCTCGCTATCTTTAAATTTTCATTTATAAATTTACAGTAAATGTGGCTATAGTTTTTTTTTATTCACAGTGCAGTGCCACAGTATTTAATCCAAAAGCACGAGTTCAGACTTCACATGGGTGTTTGGAGTAGATGCTCATAGGTCCGATGGGAGGGCAATTCTGTCATTTTAGAAGTTTTAGAAGTTCTAGAGGTGTTCGGACCTGGAGCGTTTCTAACACTGCCCGAAGCAGCGCCCTTCTCTAGCAGTCTCGCATCCATCATTTTCTCGGCATCTTTACACTCTTTTTCGAGGCAGTTGGTGCATCTCCAAAAATCATCTTCGATTTTGCCCATCCCGTCGTTTATTCACATACCCTCGGCCTCTCCACATGTCTCCTCCTCGCACGACCTCATTAGAAGTGATCTAGGTAATCGTAGGTGTTGTCGCACGGTTTGAAGCAAATAGTGATAAATCCAGCGAACTGCCTTCATCGATTTCTTTCTCAGCACGTCTTACCAGAAGGTATTTTTGAAAAATTCCATTTTAGTTGTTCACTGTGTGCATATTCCGTTGTCTCAGAAAATTGCCAATGTTCGTTCTGTGTGGTTTAGAAAGTGTTAATGTCAATTTTTCGGTCAGATAATTTGGTCAAAGCACATTATTTAGCAGAAGACTTGTATTCTTTTAGAATTAATATCTGCTGATAATGTGTTCACCCGGTTTGAAGACCGGCATTATTTGCATTTTTTCACATCCAAGTTTGAAGTCCACCACTTAATTTTAGACAACAGATGGTCCTAGTGCAAAGATATTGGTGATTATACAATATTTTTGGGTGTTGGTTGCCCATTGGTTGTTAATTATAAGCTGTTCCAGGGTGCAGAAAAAATAATATCTACTTTACCAACGTAGCATTAAAATTCTTTTCTGAATTTCATGGGTATGATGACCTTGGTTTCTGTGACTTCACAAAGGACACAACTGAACCATATTACCCGCCTCAAAATTTCCAGCTATCTGCTCAGTCACCAACTTGGCTTATGCCAAATTTCAATAGTTATAGATTCTGATTTGTTTTTCATTTTCGTTTTTTGCTTTACTTTTCTTTATCAGGTTAGTTAATTAAATTTATGAAAGTACCAGAAGCGCTGCCCATTTGTTTTGTTTACTTATGATTGTTATCTTGTCAATATGATTGTTTTTCTGTTGTTTGTATAGATCGAAATTGATGACAGATCTAATGCAATCGTATTGATGATATGAAATAATAAAAGAATTTAAGTAAGAGAAGTTTAGAAGTGATATGGGATTGACAATGTGAAATGTTTTAAGAGTGGGGATCCATTGATAATGGATTATTTTGATAACCTTGACAATGGACCTTTAAATAAATATTAAAAAAATATTAAAAATGAAAACTAAATTATAAATGTGTTATTCTACCTTTAGATTGATGGTCATTCAAATTTCATGCAATTTCATTATCGTTTGATAGTCCATCAAAGACCGTTAATTTGGAACCGTTGTAAATTATATGAAAATTTGATGATCTTTGATGGACTATCAAACGATAATGAAATTGCATGAAATTTGAATGACCATCAATCTAAAAGTAGAAGAACACATCTATAAATTTTTTTCCATTTTTAAAATTTTTTTGTATTTATTTAGAGATTCATTGTCAAGGTTGTCAAAATAACCCATTGTCAACTGATCCCTTCTCATGTATTAATTGATCTGAAAGTGCTTTTGCCCTTTCACGTGTGAGACTTGCTAATGTCTGCACAAGTAGAGATATTACGATTCTATAATTAACCAGATGTTCCTCTTTGTTGATCACTTACCACTATAATGATATATAGTCGTTTTAATTTAGGATGATTTTGTGAAATAATTATAATACATCTTTCATTATTCTCTTTAGTTTATTCACGAATCATAATTTACAAGCATAAAGGCAAAGGCACAAAGGAAAACAATATGACACACTAGCTAGATAAGGCAGCATGGTAGCATTTTTTTTTTTTTGAAGGGTAGGCCAAAGTCTACCATTTTTCAAGAATGGTAGCTAGATAAGACAGCATGGTAGCATATTAATTAATCTGCATTAGTAGATTCCTATTTGAAGAGTGCATATTATTACCTTATTTGAAACCACACAATAGGGTTATCAAAAGCATAAACGAAGCTAGTCCAATAATTAGCTTTGTTATCCTCTTTAGGAATGGGAAGGGAAATTAAAGGAATAAATGATTTATCCAACCTAACCATGTTCATTATATGAGGTGCCGGCAATGGCATAGTAGATGAGACAGCTGCACGGAAAGTTTCCAGCGATCTGCTGAGCCACCAATTTGACTTTATGCCAAATGTCAATAGGTTATAGATTCTGAACTTTTGTTTTTTTTTTTTCAATTTTCTTCTTTGTTTTGGAGGAGGAAGGTGGCCGGGTTGTCTACTTTGTCAGGTTAATTAACTAAATTTATGAAATACCAGCAGCCCTGCCAATTTGTTTTGTTTACTTGTGTTTTGTTATCATGTCTATATAATTATTTTCTGTTGTTTGCTTTGATGTGTGCTTTCTCAATCGTTGCTGACCAGAACAGATGAAATAATTTGCATTGTACAGGTAGCATAGATGAAGAACAACCTTTTTCAGTTTTGTTTATCCTGAGTAAATTTATCTATTGTAAAAACTGCTGCGGGCAAGGATATATATCAGCAGTCAGTATCTCATATATAGTTTGTTGAGAAATAAAATGGGCCTCAGATCCATTACGAGAATTATCATCACAAGCCCATAATTAAAAAGGAGCAACTGTAACTAGATTAACAAATTAAGCTACTCAACTTTTTCTGTTTTTAGCAAGTTTACATTGAAGATAACCGTTGGCAATTCTCTATATAATAGTCACTGTAACTCTTGTAATATTTAGAACTTACAAATAAAGGTACATTCTCATTTCATCATTGATTCTAACATGGTATCAGAGCGGTTTTAACACCGTTTCATCATCTACCCCAACAGAAGGTCATCCAGACTATAACAGTCGGCACCAACCTTAAAGAAAACCAGCAGCAGCAATACCAGTAAAGGAGACATCTGTTCATCTCAGTTCACATTAAGAAATACCATAGGGTCCAGGGCATTCAAAGCTAGAGGCCAAAATTTAAGTAAGGTTGTTTTTACCAGCAAAAATACCACAAAAAACCAAGCACAGTCTGTTTGTACCAGAAAAACTGGCAGAGATCACTGAAATCGAAAACCCAGTATCAGAATCCCCAATTCAACCAGAAAACAACAAAAAAAATGAGTACAATTATAACACAATAAATTGACAACTCCAAACTGACCAACAAAATTCTCAATGGCAACCAAAATTACATCCCATAATCGAAATCAGTATCCATAGCCCTTGGAGGCAGAGGCAGAGGCAAACTTGAGCATATTACTGGCACCAAGCCTAAACCGAAACCAGCAAAACCATAAGTACCAACAGCAGAGGAGACCAGAAAATTTGAAGAATGGGAAGAGACCAACCTTTCAATAATGTCTCTTCTTATCCAAACAATGGAACCAAAGATTGCGAGATTATGCATGTTACTAAACTCCTCAAAGGCAATCTGGGACAAAGTCAAAAACCTCTACGGGTGACAGTAAAACTTTGCCCATATCTACAATGTCAAACAAGAACTTGCCAAAATCAAACAAGGCACTCAAAATTCGACAGACTATGGGACAGAATTGCAGACGCGGTGGGAAGAGTTGCAACTCTATCTTCCACCTACGACTGACCCAGAAGAAATTCAAAAAAGAGCCGAACAAGATTTAATCCACATTTACCTGGCCGAACTCGATTCAAGCTATGAATATGTAAGATCTCAAATACTGTTATCAAATGACCTCTCTTCCATGGATACTATAGGATAGGTATCCAGCGGTACCGAGGGCGTCGGGTCGGGTTACGTTTTCTTATTTTTGGCTTTCGGACTCGTTTTCGGCGATACCGAGTGCGTCGGGTTCAGTTTTCATGTTTTGCGCTTTCGGATTCGTTTTCAACGGTACTGAGGGCGTCAGGTCTCGTTTTCATGTTTTGCGCTCCCGGACTCGTTTTGGGCGGTACCGAGGGCGCCGAGTCCATTTTTCATGTGTTGCGCTCACGAACCATTGTTGGGCGATACCGAGGGAGTCGGGTCCAGTTTTAATGTTTTGCGTTCTCGGACTCGTTTCTAGCGGTATCGGGAGCGTCGGGTCTCGTTTTTGATGTTTTGCGCTCCCAGACCAGTTTTGGCGGTACCGAGGTCACCAGGTCTCGTTTATATATTTTGCGCTCCCGGACTCGTTTTTGGCGGTACCGACGGCGTTGGGTCTCGATTTATTATTTTGTGCTTCTGAACTCATTTTCGACGGCACCGAGGGCGTCGGGCCCAGTTTTCATGTTTTGCGCTCCCGAACTCGTTTTGGACGGTACAAGAGGGTTGTGGGTCCCGTTTTCATGTTTAGCGCTCCAGGACTCATTTTTCACGATACCGAGAGAGTCGAGCCTCGTTCTCATGTTTTGCGCTCCCTGACCCATTTTCGGCTGTACCGAGGGCGTGGGGTAAAATTTTCATGTTTTGCGCACCTAGACCTGTTTTGGGCTGTATCGAGGGTTTCGGGTCCGTTTTTCATATTTTTACACTCCATGACCCATTTTGGGCGGTACCGAGGGCAACGGGTCCCAAACTCATTTTGGACGGTACCGTGGGCCGGGTCTAATTTTCATGTTTCGCGCTCCTAAACTCATTTTCAAAGGCACCGAGGGCACCGGGTCTCATTTTCATATTTTGCGCTCCTGGACTCAGTTTCGACGGTAACGAGGGCGCCGGGTCCAGTTTTCATTTTTTGCGCTCCCGGACTAGTTTTGGGCAGTACCAAGGGCGTCGGGTGCCCTTTTCGTGTTTTGTACTCCTGGACTCGCTTTTCGCGATATCGAGGGCGATAGGTCACGTTTTAATGTTTTGCACTCTCGGATTCGTTTTCGACGATACCGAGGGCGTCAGTTCCAATTATCATGTTTTGCGCTCCCGAACTTGTTTTAGGATGTACCGTGGGCGCGGGTCCCCTTTTCATGTTTTGCGGTCTCAGACTCGTTTTGGCTGATAGCGAGTGCGTTGGGTCCCGTTTTGGGCGGTACCGAGGTCACCGGAGAGTAATATTGGATGAAATACGCCAATCAGTAAAAATAAAGCGGTAATGGAATGAATTTGACCATTAGTTTGACTTTTTCGATTTTCATATTTCGCTCTCCCGATTTCATTTTCGATGGTACCGAGGGTGTCGGGTCCCGTTTTCATGTTTTGCGCTCCGGACTCATTTTCGGCGGTACCGAGGGTGCCGTGTCCAATTTTCATGTTTTGTGCTTCCAAAATCGTTTTCGGCGGTACCGAGAGCGTCCGATCCCGTTTTCATGTTTTGCGCTCCCGGACTCATTTTCGTCGTACCGAGGTCGTCGGCTCCCGTTTTCATGTTTTGCGCTCCAGAACTCATTTTTGGCGGTACCGAGGGCGTCCGGTCCCGTTTTCATGTTTTGCGCTCCCGGACTCGTTTTCGGCGGAACCGAGGGTGTTGAATCCCTTTTTCATGTTTTGCGCTCTCGAGCACAATTTCGGCGGTACGGAGGGTGTCGTGACTCGATTTAATGTTTTGCGCTCCAAGATTAGTTTTCGGTGGTATCGAGTGCGTCCGGTCTCGTTTTCTTATTTTACGTGCGTCATTTTCGCCCGGTGCGAGGCGTCATTTTTCATGTTTTCCGCTCCCGTACATGTTTTTGGCGGTGCGGAGGGCGTCAGGTCCCGTTTTCATGTTTTGCGCTCCCTGACAAGTTTTCGGCAGTACCGATGGCGTCGGTTACTCTATATTTCATGTTTTGCGCTCCAAGACTCATTTTCGGCGGTACCGAGGGCGTCGGTTCCCGTATTAATGTTTTGCGCGCTCGTATTCGTGTTCGGCGGTATCGAGGGCGTCGAGTCCCGTTTTCATGTTTTGCGCGCCCGGACTCATTTTCGGCATTACCGAGTGCATCAGGTCCCGTTTTTATGTTTTGCGCTTCCGGACTCGTTTTCGGTAGTGCTAAGTGCGTCGGGTCCCGTTTTCATGTTTTGCGCGTCCAGACACATTTTCGGCGGTACCGAGGGCGTCCGATCCCGTTTTCATGTTTTCCGCTCCCGGACATTTTTTTTGCAGAGCGGAGGGCGTCGGATCTTGATTTCATGTTTTGCGCTCCCTGACTCATTTTCGACAATACCAAGGGCGTCGGGTCCGTTTTCATGTTTTGTGCTCCCGGACTTATTTTCGACGGTACCGAGGGAGTCTGGTCCCGTTGTCATGTTTTGCGCTCCCAGACTCGTTTTCGGCGGAACCGAGGGCGTCGGCTCCCGTTTTAATGTTTTGCTCTCCCGGGCACGTTTTCGCGGTACGGAGGGCGTTGGGTCTCGATTTAATGTTTTGCGCTCCCATACTCATTTTCGGCGGTATCGAGGGCTTCGGTTCCCGTTTTCATGTTTTGCGCGCCGATTCATTTTCGGCGGTCCTGTGAGATTCAGATCCGTTTTCATGTTTTGCGCTCCGGACTCGTTTTCGGCGGTGCTGAGTGCGTCATGTCCTTTTTCTTGTTTTGCGTTCCCGGACTCATTTTTGGCGGTACCGAGGCGTCCGATTCCGTTTTCATGTTTACCACTCCCGGACATGTTTTTGGCGGTGCTGAGGGCGTCGGGTCCCGTTTTCATGTTTTTTCGTACCCGGACTCATTTTTGGCGGTACGGAGGGTGTTAGGTCCCGTTTCAATGTTTTGCGTGCGCTCGGACTCATTTTCGGCGATATCGAGGGCATCAGGTCCCGTTTTCATGTTTTGTGATCCCGAGCATGTTTTCGGCAGTACGGAGGGCGTCGGGTTCCGTTTTCATGTTTTGCGCTCCCGAACTCATTTTCGACGGTATCGAGGGTGTATATTCTCGTTTTCATGTTTTGCAATCCCGGACACGTTTTCGGCGGTACGGCGGGCGACAGGGCTCGATTTAATGTTTTGCGCTACCCGACTCATTTCTGGCGGTACCGAGGGCGTTGATTCACGTTTTCATGTTTTGTGTGCCCGAATTTGTTGTCGACGGTATCGAGGGATTCGGTCCCGTTTTCATGTTTTACGCGCCCGGACTCGTATTCGATGGTATCAATGGCGTCAGGTCCCGTTTTTATGTTTTGCGCTCCCGGACACGTTTTTCGGCGGTACCGAGGGCGTCAGGTCCCGTTTTCATGTTTGGGCTCCTGGGCATATATTCGGTGGTACCGAGGGCGTCGGGTCTCGATTTCATGTTTTGTACTCCAGGACTCATTTTCGGCGGTACCGAGGTCGTCGATTCCCGTTTTAATGTTTTGCGCGCCCAGATTCGTTTTCGGCGGTTCCGAGGGCGTCGGGTCCCGTTTTCATGTTTTGCGCGCTCTGACTCATTTTCGGCAATATCGAGGGCGTCCGGTCCCGTTTTTATGTGTTGCACTCCCAGACTCGTTTTCGACGGAACCGAGGGCGTCGACTCCCATTTTCATGCGAATTGAACCAAGTGCGTTGGCTTCCATTTTAATGTTATTTCGTTCCCGGACTCGTTTTCGGCGGTACGAAGGATGCCGGATCTCGTTTTCATGTTTTGCGGGCCCGAACTCATTTTCGGTGGAATCGAGGGCATTAGGTCCCGTTTTCATGTTTGCGCTCTCGGCACATTTTCGACGGTACCGAGGTCGTCCGGTCCGGTTGTCATGTTTTGCGCTTCCGGACTCGTTTTCGGCGGAACCGAGGGCATCAGGTCCCGTTTTAATGTTTTGTGATCCCGAACATGTTTTCGGCGGTACGGTGGGCGTCGGGTTCCGTTTTCATGTTTTGCGCTCTCGAACTCATTTTCGGCGGTACCGAGGGCGTCTATTCCCGTTTTCATGTTTTGCGCTCCCGAGCACGTTATAGGCGAAATCGAGGGCGTCGGCTCTCGTTTTCATGTTTTGCGATCCCGGGCACGTTTTCGGCGGTACGGAGGGCGTCGGGGCTCGATTTAACGTTTTGCGCTACACGACTCATTTTCGGCGGTATTGAGGGTGTTGGTTCACGTTTTCATGTTTTGCGTGCCCGAATTTTTTGTCGACGGTATCGAGGGATTCGGGTCCCGTTTTCATGTTTTACGCGCCCGGACTCGTATTCGGTGGTACCAATGGCATCAGGTCTCATTTTTATGTTTTGCGCATCCGGACACGTTTTTGGCGGTACCGAGGGCGTCAGGTCCCGTTTTCATGTTTGGGCTCCTAGGCATATTTTCGGTGGTACCGAGGGCGTCGGGTCTCGATTTCATGTTTTGCACTCTAGGACACATTTTCGGTGGTACCGAGGTCGTCGATTCCCGTTTTAATGTTTTGCGCGCCCAGATTCATTTTCGGCGGTTCCGAGGGCGTCGGGTCCCGTTTTCATGTTTTGCGCCTCGGACTCATTTTCGACAGTACCGAGGGCGTCCGGTCCCGTTTTTATGTTTTTGTGCGACCCTTTTTCGCGCGCTCCGCACCGCCGCTGGGCGATGGGTTGCGGAAGAAGGACACGGAGATCCCTCCCGAGCGTGCATCTGCTAAGTGCCGGCTGATTATGCCGTTTAAAAAGATTTGGATGCACATTCAGGGGGTTTTTTTAGTGATTGTGAGTTCTTGTAGATCCGGTGGGCGCAAGCCCCCACCGTTAATTACCCTGGGCTACTAACCTCGAGGCACCTCTCGGATCTTTGAAAGAGAGAAGCAAATAGTATAGTTAAATGATAGTCAAGTGGCGTCTCGGGTTCACAAAAGGGTCCATGGAAGACGAACCTACTACGGATCGGTTCGGTCTTTACCGCTTCAAGAGATAACCTTACTACGAGATCAAATTAATCTCTTTGAAGGGGTTCGAGGTGAGTCTACTACGAACGACTCGACCTCGGTTCATCTAGAAAATGAACCTACTTAATCCTATGGAAGACGAACCTACTACAGATCGGTTCAGTCTATACCACCTCGAGAGATAACCTTACTACAGATCAGATTAATCCCTTCAGAGGGGCTTGAGGTGAGTCTACTACGAACGACTCAACCTCGGTTGATCTAGAAGATAAACCTACTACGAACGGTTCATCTTAACTAGTCAACAACCAATCACACAAAATACAACTCGAAGCACCGAGCGGTTGATCTTGAGGTTGGTGAATCGGAGAAGGGTGGATATGGCCCACGTGTTTCTTCTCACCGATCTTCTAGATCATGAATTCGAAGCACTAAGCCGATTCATAAACCTAGGAAACACGATTACACACAATGTTAAACCTGAAGCACCGAGCCGACTTAACATTGAGGCATGTGTTAGTGAAGGAACCTACCTACGAACGGTTCACATTCACTTTGTTTTGTGGATGAATCTACTACAGAACGATTCAATCTCACAATCTCGGGAGATGAGCCAGAAGACAAACTCATCGACGGATGAGTTCAGTCTTGCTAGCTCAAATGGTCATGAATTACTTGTTCATGACACCGAGTCATTAAGATGTCACTTCTCTCGGACATCGTAATGTTCATATCTCTTGGAGTCGACATATCTCTTCATGTTGATGTCGCAGCCTTAGTCATTCTTCAGCGAGCGTCAAGATATTCTTGTCCCGACTAATCATTCTATATGTTGCATTACTTGTGCAAAATTACTATGTTGCCCTACACCCCTCGTGTGAGCGTATTTAGTCATGAGTTACTTGCTCATGATAATGAGTCATCAAGATGTCACCTCTCTCGGACATCGTAATGTTCTTCTTCCTCAGAGTCAACATATCTCTCCATGTTGATGTCGTAGCTTTGGTTATTCTTCATCAAGCGTCAAGATGTTCTTGTCTCGACATATCTCCTCATATTGCTATCGAAAGCCTCGCTTATTCTTCGTCAAGATGTTCTTGTCTCGACATATCTTCTCATGTTGCTGTTGCAACCTTGGTTATTCTTCGTCAAGATGTTCTTGTCCTGACTAATCGTTCTAAACATTATATCATGTGTGTAAAAATCCTCATGTTGCTCCACACCCCTTGTGTGAGCATATTTGTTCATCTCCAAAAATGTAAAAAGCTTATTACATAATATCTTCCATTATTATCTCTATTATAAAGATGAATTTATTTATTATTTATTTTTTATTTTTTTAAACTCTATTTATTTCTATAGAAAATTATTTACAAAAATAATAGGAAATGGGTTAGCTATTAACTAGAATTTTATTTATATTTTGGGATTTTATAATAGCTAAAATAGTAGAATTTTATTTTTATTATTTCTAAACTCTATTTATTTTGTAGAAAATTACTTACAAAAATAATAGAAAATAAAATGGCTATGGTTTTTATTTGTATTTTTTATATATTTATAATAGCCAAAGTAATAGAATTTCATTATTATATTTCATTATGTTGAAACATTATTCATTATGTAAAAATTATTTACAAATCAAAAAAAATGTGATTAGCTATATTATTTTTATTATTTTTTTATTTTTTATTTTTAGGATCTATAATAGCTAAAAAGAAATCATTATTAATATTCTATCCTATTTATTATAGTTTTCATTATATTTTTATTATTTCTATTTATTATCTATAGAAAAATATAAGATTTTTATTATTATCATCATTATTTGAAAATAGCCATAAGGGATGGAATTCAACTATTATTTTTATTGCATTTTAT
This sequence comes from Schoenoplectus tabernaemontani, assembly GCA_037127355.1. Classification (NCBI taxonomy): domain Eukaryota; kingdom Viridiplantae; phylum Streptophyta; class Magnoliopsida; order Poales; family Cyperaceae; genus Schoenoplectus; species Schoenoplectus tabernaemontani. The sequence continues at coordinate 1,546,090 of CM073749.1, read as the reverse complement.
CCATCAAAAATATTTTTATTGTATATTTGTATAGAAATAATAAAGAAATGCAATTCATTTTATTATAAAACTTTATTATCATTCTTTATTATAGAAAAAAATGCATTTACTATCTATTACCATGGTTGTATATATTTTGTATTTTTTTATGCTATTTATTTTTATTATTTTTTTTTTTTTACAGAAAATATTAACATAATCTCTATTATTATTTTTTCTTATTTATCAAAGAATAGAGCTAATCTCATTATTTATTATTGCATATTACTATTGTCATTATTATTTCATGAAAAATCACTTGAAAAATCAGTAAAATATATCTAACTATTATTCATGATTTTATTTGAATTTTTGGGATTTTTATAGTATTTAAAATGACAAGTCAAAGCTAAGTCAAATATATCAATATATGTAATATCTTTTGCTTTTAAATTGTTTCAACATGATTATATTTTTAAAACTGAAATATTATTATATAGAAAAATAGTATGAAAAATAAGGAAATTTTAGAAACAAATTTGAGCTAATTTGGAGTTCAGAAACATTTTCAAATGATTTATTTACTCCATACCATTAATATTCTGTTATTATTTAACTAATGGGCTTAACGGATTGGGCCGGTTTTATTTTTTTATTTTTTTCTGTGAATGGGCCAAATGTAAAAACTGGACTGGGCTCCTTCCATTATTATTCTTTTTTTTTTGTTGGGCTCAATACGTCACTGGGTCGGCCTCCTTCTATTATTACCTTTCTGATAATATGGACCACAAGATCCGCTTTAAGATTAGTGCCTACCATGATTAGAGGCTGGGCTCTTTTCATCAAACGTATTCTTATAAGCTCCGTTCGATTGCTATTAGATCTGTGTGGATGTGTTAAGATCTGTGCCAAGCGTTTCTAAGTTTGTACTATTGAATCAAACGCTGCTATCTTTTCCAACGTTCTACGCCGGTGAATCTCGTCTCCGGCGAAAGATCAGAGTATATGAATAGAGTCGCCTCATCCTATGGAATCTGATCATCGTCTCCGATCGAAGATCAGTACGGTAGTTCACCGTATGAGCCAGTGTCACTTGAGGCCAATCGGTACTGTTCGGTACCGAGGAATATAATTGTTAATTGTGATCAATTCCAACGATATCTTCGTTGATCTCAAATTTGTAATATGTCGTAATTGTATGTTTATACAAATCAACTTGACACTAGCTATGCAAATTGACTAAAAATCATGTCATAACGCAAACAAACTGGTACAATGCAATATTGATAGGTACTGACTGGAATTCGTTTTAAGATTCTCATCACTTATTCATTTCTATTGCCATCTATGTTCTCAATCGAAATAATTCAAGGTGCTGTACTCTATTGTCTCTTTTCAATTCACAGCTCAATTTTAATCAATGATTGTTCGGGTTGATCTCTAATGAATTATCAATTACCTTCTGTTCAATTTGATCTTTTATTGCAAAGTTCTAACCTTTATACCAGAAATTGAATGCGATAGAAATCAAGAAGTGATCATAAAAGGAAATTAAAAGAGAAAAGAAAGAAAAGAAAATAAAAAGGTAACAATTATCAAGAAATAACATGAGAATCCGAATGTTATTACCTTTCCACAAGATTTACAAGAAATTGCTCTCAATATTTCATCTTGTATTGAAGTTATTACCTGATAATCCATTGATCAAAAGCCGACGAATGATTCCACCTAATTCTAATCGAAAGAATTGAATCTTTTCAGTAATGGATTTCATTGACTTTCTCACTCTTCCTCTTCTATGAATATTGGATCTCTCTTCTCCTGAATTTCACCAATTTCTAGTTGAGTTCTCAAGTTCTCACTGAGATCTATCACCTTGGGTTGCTATTCATGGTTAGGATCAAGATCTAGCTGAGTTCTCAAGTTTGAAACCGAGATCAATCAGCCTATGAAGTATCTGTGCTGGAGGATAGTATATGTGCATGGTTTTTTTCTTCATTGGTTTGGGTAGATGGTCTATGTTTTCTTGGCCTCTCTCTCTCTGCCGTTTTTAACTCTCATTAAGGTATATATAGAAGGCTAATTGAAGCTCAACTGCTCAATTGTGTTTCCTTTTTGCACGAATTGTGCTTTCTTGATCCCTCGGATCGATGAGGTGGCGCAGCCTCATCCTTTGATTAGTCAATTAGACGGCTGAGATGCATCTGAATTGTGTTTCTTTGTAACTGCCTTGAGCACCAGGATTGCCAGCTTGGCTGCCTTCAGTTGATCCTTTGACCGACACCGTAATTATTTGACCTTCTGGAACTCTCCTCGGGTATAGGTGAAACTCGTGTATTTACCAACCGTCTTGTGCCAGCAACGGTCTCAACCACATCGTGGGACCCACTAAATGTTATCCCAACCGTCAATTTGTCTTGTATCCATCTCAGCCGGCCAATTCAACTTCTTAATCCGCTTCTTTCTCCTTAAGTGCGAGTGATTTGTAATGCACCATATCAATTGAAAATTGCCCCATCATGTTCTCCTCGTTGAGAGCTTTCCAAATGGTATAAAGTTTGCAAATTTTCGTCGCCGTTTGACCCTTTTCCCGATTTCCACTTGATTCTGTTGGAGATATTCAAACCAGCGGAGAGGAACTCGTAACAGAAGAGAAGAAGGAGACTTTTCTGTCTCGTGGGCCCCCCTTGTCAGTGAATGAATGAGAGAGGAATAATGGTGCAGTTCGGGTAGGTTTGGCACACGGGTTTTTGCCCCACAAGTCATGATTAATGAGACACACATAAAATGGACCAAGTGCATGCAATAATTCCCTCTTTAAAATTTTCTCTCCAGCGCCAAAGCTCCCTCTCTTCTTTTTGGCAGCCCCAGTTTGCACCCAGCTTGGCTCTTTACTCCAAATTGCACCCTTAAAAGTCTTTGATCAGATCTCAACCCTTCAATTAATCTGATTTTCTTCTCTCAATTTATTTTAATAGTTCCCTTTATCCAAAAATCATGAGATTTTCACCAAAATTCTCTAAAATCATGATGATCACCCCTGTAATTTTTAATTCCATTTTTACCCCTGCCTTTCTGAATTAAAAATTCTTTTGTCAAATAAACCCTATTATTTCTTCCCTTAATTAATCCCGATTTCATTTGTAGCTCGGTGTCTCTCGCAATTATCTCTCTCTTGCAGAAACCACCCTAACTAAATACCAATTAGACTTATATTGATATCCATTAGGGTTTGATCTGATCAACAGATTGATTACATGTCATCGGTTGATACAAATCTAGACTTGATCGGATGGTTGCTCCCGGCTTTGCACTTTGATCGGTCTTGTGAAATTGACTTTCAATCCCTTAACATGAGGGTGACTTGGTCAAAGAACTGACTACTTATCAGTAATTGACACAAATCAAAGCATGGTTAGGTGGTTGCTCACAGCTTTGGCACCAGGTCAGCCTTGAAAGCAAAATCACATTTAAAATTTCTCATGATTGGTTGTATCAGAATACTAGCTTGGCATTGACATCATTTCATGTGGCATAGGGATTATATTGGTTCAGCTCATAGGGTTTGATCTTGGCTTTTTCTCCTGTATTTCTTCCTTCAACCTTTCAGGGGTAAACAAAGAGTCACCCACCAAAGCGGGTCCTGAAGAATTTGGCAAATTGAAGGGCCTGCTTTGGTGCACATATTCGACACACCTCTCTCCTTCTTAGGTTCAGGCTAGACTTCGATAATTTTTCCTTTAATCAGATTCTTCTTATGAGCGCAACATGGTAGGGCCTGTCCTCTCAGCCTCTTGCTCGTGGGATAGTGGTGCATGTACTCAGCCTCCTGCTGAGCTACCTGCTTCAGCCACTATGGGGATAGGTAAAGATAGCATCTCTCGGCTACCTTATTTCGCTTTCTTTCTCTTTTCTTTCACTGTTGGGGATGCTGATCGCTTGCTTTGCTATTTTCTCATCTCTTCTTTCGCAGTATGGGAGATTTTTCATAAGCTCTTTACATTTTACACTCTCAATCTTAGTTGCAAAAGTGCCTAATACAGCTGCTTTTATTTTCACATAGCATCTAAGTACAAAAATAGAAAAAGGGAAAAACTTTACAGCACCCTGTTGCACTTATTCTATACATAGCTTCTCTTTATTTATTACAATACAGAACTTAAGTAACCGTGGTATTTTACGGATACCGAACCTGTCTGTATTGACCTCTAGGCCGGGTACAGAATAAACCCGTTTATCCCTTTATTACTGATGGATAAACTTACCGGTATCAATTGGATTATGGATGCAATTGATAACACCATTTTGTGGATGCTCCTTGTATATTTAGTTGACATTTATTTGTGGAAGCTCACCCACTCTCCCTCATTTATGCACCGTTGCGTGCGAAGTGAAAACTCACATTCACTCATCTCCACTCAATTTATTTTGTGGGGTACTACCCTCAAACATCCATCACGCATCCTGCGAGACAGGCTTTCATCGGGTAGGTCCGCTCTCATGACTGAGTCACTTCTTTAAGCGAATTACTTTATTTGACACTGAATGTCGGGCAAAAGCATAAACCCTTAGTCTGACCCCTCCATGATCTATTTTGGGATTAGAAACAGATCACCTCCTTGGGCGTGTGGTACTTTTGCGGATGAATGTACCCAACCTGGTTTTTTATGTTTTGGCTACCCTCAAACATCCATCACGCATCCCTGCGAGACAGGCTTTCATCGGGTAGGTCCGCTCTCCATGACCTGAGTCACTTCTTTAAGCGAGCCGCTTTGTTTAACATAAAATGTCGGGTACAAGCGTAAACCCTTGGTCTGACCCCTCCATGATGCGTCGTGGAATTATGACACGTCATTTCTTTGGGCGTGTGGTGCTTTTACGGATGAATGCACCCAACCTGGCTTTGTATAACACTCGTGGTGTCGGGGACAAAGGTGGCAACCCCTTATTGAAAATATTTTATTATTTTTATTATTTTTATTTTTTAATTGGTAAGTAAGGAAAATAGGTTTTTATCGTTTTACTTAGATATCCTTTTATTTTATTAGAAGAGAGCGATTTTTGGTTATTAGTGATACATGTTACTAATAGTACGAGAGTTATTTATTTATATGCCCTCGGAAGCGACTATATACTAGCCACCAATTTGCTCGACCTATCCCTTGGCTTGCGCCGCGGGCGACCAATATGAGCAACTTTCGTCATTGGGCAACAGATAGTTTGAGGGACAAACTGCAAACCCTGCCCATTTTTGTGTTTATTCTGTATCAAATGGACAAACCCAGTGGTATTTGTATTACGAGCCCAAACACCAAAGCTCTCGCCTTATATTCTCGCGTGGTTTTGGCATTGAATTCTCTTATTCTATATTTTTTATTTTATAGGGCTAAATGTGTTTGTGTGGTTTTGGATTTTTGGATGCATTCTATTTACAAATGCACAAGTAGGGTTTTTGGGATTTTTATGCAAAAGTGGAGGTTAGACATGGGTTTGTGTTTCGTGTACGTGTGTGTAAGCGAACACTTATTCCCTCCTTATTTATTTACAATAGATACTACTCGATTGGCCCCGTTTCGGGCTATGTGTAGTACTTCTTCAGATATTGCCGTTAATCGGTGGCATGGGCCTTTCACCTTCATGGTCTATGAGTTGGTATGCGCGCGCCTCGTATACCTTCTCAATTACATATGGCCCTTCCCATTCGGAGAGAATTTTGGGCGATGTGCCGACCAATGATCGGCCTCTTAAGGACAAGAACAAGCTCCCCTTGTTGAAATGCCCTGACTCGCGCCATTTTGTCATATGCCCTTGCCATTTTGCCTGATATATTTCGAGGTTCTGCTGGGCTATCAGTCTTTTCTCGTCCATGGCATCCAATTCGTCCAATCTAAGTTGTTGGCATTCATCCATGGTCATATCATTTTGCATAGCCACCCGCAATGATGGTAATTCTACCTCAAGAGGGAAAACGGCTTCAACCCCAAAAGCCAGAGAATACGGGGTAGCTTGCGTAGGTGTTCGGTACGTGGTCCGATAAGCCCATAATGCCTCCTGTAGACGATTATCCCAGTCTCGTTGGTTGCCGGTCCACGGTCTTTTTCATAATATTGATTAGGGTTTTGTTAAAGGCTTCGGCCAGGCCGTTGGCTCTTGGGTTGTAAATGGACGAGAATCTCCAATCAATGTTAAATTGCTCCGCCAGGGCATAAACTTTAGAGCTCTTGAAGGCCGTCCCGTTATCAGATATTATCCGTTGTGGGGTGCCAAATCGGTAAAGGATGTGCGTCTTGAAGAATTTAACCACATCGGATGCTTTAACTTCTTTGAGTGGGACGGCTTCGGCCCATTTAGTAAAGTAATGTCTGTTCTTTGCCCGGGATGAACCGGGTGACCTCTCGACGTAGGAGGGTCTATGGGCCCCACTATGTCTGTGCCCCACATATTAAATGGCCAGGATGCTACTGTGGGATGCAACGGGTTTGGCGCTTGATGTATAAAAGGGCCATGTATCTGGCACATGCGGCACTTCCTTGCGTGCTCTTCACAATCAGCCACCATTGTGGGCCAATAATACCCCATTCGCTTGATCTTTAACTTCATCTTTGGCCCAGGATCGATGCGCTCCACATAGCCCGGAATGAATTTCTTTCATAACCTGCTCGGCTTCAAGCCCTGATACACATCTCAGCCATAACTGATCATAAGACCTACGGTATAGCGTATTGCCCACATACGCATACCGTAGTACCCGTTTTCTTAGTTGATCAGCGATTCTTTTGTCTTTGGGGAGGGTGCCATGCCGGAAATATTCGATAAACGGGTGTCTCCAATCATCATCTTCTTCATTTATCATGGTTTCTTGGCATTCTATCTTTTCTAGCCCAGTATTTTCATTATTCGCATCATCTGTTGTTTGACACAATGATAATGGCCTCCTATTGCGGACGATGATGTGGATCTCCGGCTCTGTTGGTTCACCCAGCTCCTTGGCGAGTTTGGCCAACGCATCTGCTTCACCGTTCACAGCCCTCGTGACCTTTTCAATGGACACGTACAGGATTTTCTTCATTAATTCCATGGCCTTCTGGTGATATTGTATTAGCTCCGGCTTTAAGACCTTGTATTCGCCAATTATTTGATTTATAATCAATTGTGAGTCCCCAAAGATGCGCACAGCCTTGATCTCTAGCTCCAAGCGATGACCTCTAGTCCGGCGATAAGCGCTTCATACTACGCTTCATTATTTGTGCATGGTTCAGTTAAAGCCAGAGAATGTCGTATTATCCCACCTTCCGGGGTTACGAAGACTAGTCCCGCGCCAGCTCGCACAGTTGGAACTCCCGGGCCCGCGATTGGCTTGATTGAAGAAGCACCATCAAAGTACAACTCCCATATAGGATTTCCCTCTTCAACATGTAGAGTTTCCTCATCGGGAAAGTCACATTTTAATGGAGAGTCGTCTTGAATCGGATGTGCAGCCAGGAAATCTGCCAGCGCCTGCCCCTTGATCGCCTTTTGCGGTGTATAGGTGATGTCAAACTCGGTAAGAATGATAGCCCACTTGGCCAGCCTACCCGTCAGCATTGGCCGAGTCATCAGGTATTTGAGAGGATCTACCTTAGATATTAAAATGATTTTATGGGCTAGCATGTAGTGCCTCAATTTCTTCACCGCGAAGATTAGGGCTAAACAATGCTTTTCAATCGGCGAATATCCGTGTTCTGCCCCTACCATCATGCGGCTTAAGTAATATAGCGCATTTTGATTACCATCCTGGTTTTCTTGTGCCAATAGGGCTCCCAAGGATCCATCTAGGGCGGTCGTATATAGAATGAGTTCCTTCCCGGGTATGGGCACCGCCAATACTGGAGGGTTGAGTAGATATGCCTTGATTTCTTCAAAGGCTCGCTGGCACTCACCATCCCACTTAAACGGGATATTCTTCTTAGTCAGCCGGGTGAAGGGTTGGATTTTACCCGATAGGTTGGCTATAAACCGCCTAATGTACGCCAATTGCCCTTGCAAAGATCGCAATTGTTTTAAATTCTTTGGCGGGGATAATTCAGTGATCGCTTTAATCTTGCCCGGGTCTATTTCAATTCCCCTGTGGCGTACCACAAACCCTAGAAATTTACCAGATGATACCATGAATGCGCATTTCAACGGGTTTAATTTGAGCGCATGTTCCCTCAGGCGGTTGAAAACGACCTCAAGATATTAGAGGTGTTCTTCATATGACATGGCTTTGATGACTAGATCGTCCACATAGCACTCCACTATCTTGTGAATCAGATCGTCGAATATCTTCGTCATCGCCCGTTGATAGGTGGCACCCGCATTTTTGAGCCCAAACGGCATGACTTTGTAACAATAGATGCCAATCGGCGTGCGGAAGGCTGTGTGCCTTTCATCTTCTGGCGCCATTTTAATTTGATTATAGCCCGCATAACCGTCCATGAAGGAGAAGACTTCATAAGATGATGTGTGATCAATTATGATTTCGGTTCCTGGGAGCGAGAAATTATCTTTAGGGCACGCCTTGTTTAAGTCCCGAAAATCTACGCAGATGCGAATCTGCCCATTTTTCTTTTTAACCGGGACAATGCTAGCCACCCATTCTGGCGTCTCTTCTTCCCGTATGAAGCCTGCGTCGATGAGTTTCTTCGTCTCTTCCACGACCTTTTCTTCGAGTTCTATTCTCATCCGCCTCGGCGCTTGTTTAATCGGCTTGAAGGTTGGATCAATTTTTAAGTAATGAAGCTACGTTGGGATCTAATCCAGGCATTTCTTTGTAACTCCAAGCGAAGCAGTCCATGTAGCTTTTAAGGAATGTCTTCAACCTGTCAGCCACTTTTTCGGCAATGACGCGCTTATGAAAGTTGGTCGTGGGTCTTCTTCCGTCCCAGTTGATTTCACTAACTCATCGACCGTATTAGGCTCCTTTTCTAGCTGTTTTAAAGCATTTTTCAGGACTGGGGTATTGTCCTCTTCTGTTTCATTGTCCGGCATCTCAACGAAGTCATGCAACGCTTTTTCTTCCATACGGCACCGTTGAGGGACCCCTCAAGACACGCTTGCGTCATCGCAGTTATACCCTAACCCCGGTGTATTTTATTTTACCATCCGGCCCAGGACCTTATTCGCGCCATTCCGAGCTCATCGAAGCGCTTGGCCTCGGCCTTGGATATGTCTCTCGGACATTTTGCCCTTTTTGCCGCTGGCTACAGCTCTTTTCCAAAGGGATGAGATGCAGCGTCACCGCTCGTTGCATTCTCCGACTCTTGCTCTATCACCCACTTCTTCCAAGTGTCGTGGTCAGGGTTCTTCAGGGACTGAGTCGAGTCACTCTGATAAAAAATTATAGCTTTGTGAATGATAGTTCTCCCTTTGATGCGCTCTACCTTTGCCGACACGACAAAGGTCTTCAGAGTCTGGATGTGGTTCACTTCCCTTGGCATAAGGTCCTTAAAATGCCGTTCGGGAACCGCAGTGATCTCTAGCGCTGCCATCTCCTCTTCTATTTCAATATTCATGACTGAGTTGGAGCGGTAGATTTCTTTGATTGGCTTTTGTCTCGCAACTCTGGGTTTGCTAGGCACGGGAGTGTGTGAGATCGTATAAGCAACCCCTTTGCCTTTGTTATTTGAGCTGTGCGGAGCTGGGTTTTGTTGAAAGCTCTTCGGGAGTTGAATTGTCCCGTTTCTGTGTCCTTCTTCTATAAGGTCCTTGAATACCCAGCATTCTTCAATTGTGTGGCCCAATATGCGATGATAAGGGCAGAATTCACCTTCGCTGGCTCTTTCTATGTCCGCGGGTCGCTTACAAACGGGAAGTGTTAACCCACTCTTTAAGGCCTGCTCAAATATCCGAGCCGTTTTATTTTTCAGGAAAGAGTATGGTTTACTCTTCTTGACCTTGAGGGTTTGCATGACGGCCGATTGTTTAGCTTTCGTTTCTTCCCCCTTTGATTCATCTACTATAACAATTACCCGTTTGCCACTATCGGGTGCTTGCCTTTCAGGGGTCCCGGAACGGGGTTCGCTCGTCATTTCTTTGAGTAGCTCGGAGTTATAAATCGTGGTTTGCAGGTTTTCAATCATTATCATAATCTCATTGTGTTGCGTCTTGATGTCCTGCATCACTTCCCATTGTTCAGACACCTCCCTTCTATTATTTTCAACCTGGTGCCTTATTTCGTCGATCGCATTCCAGACGCGACCTTCAAAATTTTCCCGCCATGAGTGTTCTTCATTTATAGGCCTCGGCCTAACCGGGTTACCCCTTCCGCTACCGGATCCCGTGTTGATCATAAATGACTCCTCGCTTTCATTATCTGTTTCGGGCCCTTTATATGGCTTCTTGAGGATGTGATAGATGATCTCTTCGTCAGATTCCTCTTCCCAGGGTTGACGATCATGGCCAGATTCTTCTCTCGAGGTGATGTCGCCCGAGTCGTCAGACTCTTCAGAGTCTTCACCTGAAGTTGCCTCTGTGATCTGAATTTGAGGGGTGTTGGTAGGTTTAAAGTTAAAAATGACCTCCTCCTCAGAATCACTTGAATTGACTTCGCTCGGCTTTATTTGGGCCTTATACGTAGCCACCTGTTTGAAGCGGAAGGTTGCTTCCTCACCCGACTTTCTACCGGGTCTTTGGGCTCGAGCACCTCGGGGTTTAATATTAAATTTGACCTCTTCTTCTTCTCCAGATGAGGTACCAAATTTAGGGCCTTTATTGAAGGGTTTCTGACCTGCTTTTGTTATTGGCCGGCTCGGCGCCACGGCGGATTTAGGCAGAAAATATTGGGCGTCATTGAATTTAATCTCATGCACCCCGAATGGTTTGACATCTCCGTCAATTCTCTTCGTTTACCATTCTCAATGTATTTCGTGCACCGGTGCGAGTGGAGGGTATGACCCGATTCTTTGTGAAGCCACGGGCGACCCGAAGCGCCCGATAAGAAGTTTCAGCGTCAATGACATAGAATTTAGTAGGCGCTTTTAGGCTTCCACATTGCAGGTTCAGAGTTATAGCTCCCAGGGCCTTTTGGGAGTTTTGATTGAAGCCATGAATAATCACCTTTTCATCAGATAGGTTCTTCACATCTAAGGTGATGGTCTTTAGGGTTTTAAGCGGCATGATATTAATCGAGGACCCCGCGTCGACCAAGATGCGGCCAACCTTTTGCCCTCCGCAGTTTCCGGTGATGTACAACGGGCGGTTGTGGTCGACGGTGCCTATTAGGAGGTCATCGTCTGGTGAAATTTATGCGGGCGGCCCGCTTGGCGGTGAATAGGGCTTCCGCATATTTTGCTCGATGAAATATGACTTGTACTTCTCGGGATCTTGCAAGGCTTGGATTAATACCTCCCTTAGGTCTTGTGACATCATCAATGCGTCGAATATGCTCAATAACGCTGGAATCTTACGCAGATGTGCCAACACATTATATTCTTCACCCGTCGACCGAGCCTTTTCTGGGTTCCTACTTAGGTTCTCAACCTCTTTACCTTTATTCTGGGCCTTATCCTTTCCCTTATCGGACTCTTTGGGAGCTTGTCTCTCGGGTACATAAGTCCGGACCGAGCACGCCTTTGCATTCTTCATTTTTTGTCCCGAGGTGCTTGCTTCCCCTTCGTCGTTTAGGAAGAACATCTCTTCTAAAGTTGGCATGTCTTCGTCGTGAGAAGAATATACCATGTTGCACGAAGCACCCCAGATCTCTTCGCTTTCTTCTTTATTTATTTCTTCATCTACATCTTCTTTCTTTTGACCTAGGGTTAGCCTTTCCCAGTCTTCTTTGGAGATGAAGTGTTGAAGGGTAATCGCCTCGGGACTGCCCTGCTCGTATTCTTCAATTTTGTTCTTTTTGGACTTACTGTTTCTATGCTTCTTTCTCTTCTTAAGAACCTGGTCTTGGCTCTGGTCCACCTTATAATATACCTTGGATTTCGGTGGGACCACTGACGTGATGTCGTCTTTCCATCTCATGCCGGGTTCTTTCTTAAGAGCTTTAAGCATCTTAATCGCCTTTTTCGATAGGTGTGTAGTCCATTGTTCTTCCTGGTCTTCACTTAACTGGTCCGGGATCTTCTCTTCCTCGTGAGAGATCATATTAGCCTGTTCATGGGCTGATGGGCTTTGCAAGAACCCTTTAGGTAAAGTAATTTCACCATTTTTGTACGCCTTCTCGACCCAATCTTTGAAGACCCAAAATCTTCAATTGAGTGCCCTAGTACTTTCGTGATATGGGCGTAAGTTGGGTTCGTCCGATTTATCGGCATCTTCTGGGCGTTTACTGGCCGGTAGGGCTAGACCGTTCTTCAGTGCCCCCCTGAAGATCTGAGCAACTTTATCTTTCCTGAAGGAGTACGGTTTAGTCTTCTTTTGTCTAAGGGTTTCAAAACTCCGTGAACTCCCTCCTGGATTAGGCCTAGGTCCTTTATTATAATTGTTGCCATTTGTGCCATCGCTGCTCGCTTTGAGTATCTGCGTTAGCGACCATCTTATCCTTTAACGAGGTGAATGCCACCTTGGTCTCGGCTCGGGCTCCTCGTTGCGCCTATTATTCATGAAGTTCGGCACGGTGTGCGGTGACATCCTTTCCATATTGGATACCGATCTGAGCAAGTCTTTGAACGTGTTGACCTTTGTCACACCAAGAAGCATGCCCATCCACCCGTCAATGTTTTTCATGATTAGGTTGACGGCCTCATCTTCGGTTAATGTGCGGTCGCATTTGATGCTGAGGTTCCGCCATCTATTGATAAAATCTGTCATTGACTCCCCTTTCTTGGGTTTAGTGCTCGCCAGATCGGCTATGTTTATTTTGTCGGATACCATGACAAATCGTGCCACGAACGAGTCCGCCATCTCGTCCCAGGTCCCGATCTTTTGTTTTCTAATGAATAGTACCATTGGAAGGCGGTTCCCACTAGGCTTTGAGGGAATTGTCTCAACAACAAAGGCATCATTGCCACTGTGTTGCGCACGAGGCTACAAAGTGAGCCAGTGTTGCTCGGGGTTTAGGTCTTTATTGCCTTCCCCGAGAAGGTCCCGAAACGGGGGATCACATACCCTTTAGGATATTCTTCCAAGTCGTATATGGCGGGGGTATGGATGTCCACGCTTTTTAACGGGAGGGATAGCGTATCCACCTCCAGCTATCTGCATTTTCTGGGCAATCATGGCCTGAATCTCTTTCCGGGATATTCCCGTTGGTTCGGCCTCCACTTCTATGATTCTACGTGGATGGGGTTTAGAATCGACAGGTTGTTTTCCCTTATGATTGCTTTTAGTACTGTGGACCCCTTCTTGATGGGAGCTACCAGCTTTGAAATTGGCGTCTTGTGATTCTTACAATGATTTGACCGCCTTAATCAGTTCTTCGTTCTGCTTCAGCATGGTAGCGATTAGCTCCCGTTGCCTAATCAACTCTTCGTCCCGTGCCTCGATGTGGCCTTTTAATATTTCTATTTCATCGACGGGCACTTCGGGACGTGTTTCAACGTCATCTTCATTGTCGAAGAAATCAGGGTTTTCGTTGTGGTCTTCCCCTTCCCTGCTATTGCCCTCGGGGTTGACTCTCTTGGGAGGTCTCCCTTTCCTACCATTATTTTTATTGGTGTTGGTGACGTGAGCTTGATTAGGCGGGGACTGATCGTCCTGGGTCATATTCACCTCAGCATCAGTGTCTGGATCAGTATCGTAGCTTATACTGATGGTGTTGACCGAGAAGTGCTCTTCATAGCGAGCGGTTCTTCTCTTCTTCTTTGTTTGGTCAGGGGCAGTTATTTTTAAACTGTTGAGTGGTATTCTCGAGCCTAATCGGCTGAATACACTCTTCTGGCCTAGGCGGCTGAACACGCTCTCGGGCGGAGCGTTGGATTTGCCTGCCTTACTGGGTTGGGCTTGAGACTGGGGCTTTGTTGGTTGGGAACCCTTTGGGACCCACACTTGCTGGGTGCTAGGTGTTGCCTTTGATGTAAACCTCCTCGAGTGCGGAGTTGAGACAATGGCTTGCGGCTGAGCCATATCTTGAGAGTGATCGGGACGGGAGACATGTTGTCTCAACCTAGCGTTTCTAACGCTTTTCCTCTGTTTGAGGGCCCTGTGAGCCTTATAGATGGCTTCTGCAGGGGCTTGAGACTTGTCCTGGCGGCGCTGAGGCCTTTGAGTTGGGCGAGATGTGGGCTTAGGCACCTCCCATGCCTGGCGGAGCTGGCCTGTGGCCGAGTTCTTGGCCACTATTCGGAGAGCCGAGAATTTGTTGGAGACTGGGATAGCTGGCCTAGCCACCAGCTGATTTTGGTATGCATCCAGGGCCCTCTTCCTGGACGCTTGAGAGTTGCGGGTAGTCTGGGCTGCTGCCTTTGGGGCTGTCTTCTTAGACGGTCGCCTTCTCCTCTTTGGGGAGGTAGTAGGAGAGGCCATGATGTTGTTAGAAATACCCTTGGGAGTTAGGGTAATCGAGTCCTCCTCCTCGTCCGGGATGGAGATCCGGACGGTTGCGGGAGTGATCGTGGCCACTGGAGCTGGGCCGTAGATGGTCAGTTCTTGTGGGATGGTCCCAAAGAACATGAAGAGTTTACCCTCTGGGCTCTGTGCAGGAGTGACGGTATAAGGAGCAAGGTTAAAGTTTCCGAAGAATGCCATTTCCTGCAAAAACAAAAATACTTGAAAATCATTAGTCATTTTTAGCGCATAGAAGACCACTTGTATCTTTTAACTATTCTATTTGCCTCTCTCTTCCAAAGATAAGGGGAGAATCTAGGTCCCACCGGGCGTGCCAGATCCTGTGCGACCCTTTTTCGCGCGCTCCGCACCGCCGCTGGGCGATGGGTTGCGGAAGAAGGACACGGAGATCCCTCCCGAGCGTGCATACGCTAAGTGCCGCCTTGGGGCGATTCTCGCCGTTTAAAAAGATTTGGATGCACATTCGGGGTTTTTTTAGTGATTGTGAGTTCTTGTAGATTCCGGTGGGCGCAAGCCCCCACCGTTAATTATCCTGGGCTACTAACCTCGAGGCACCTCTGGATCTTTGAAAGAGAGAAGCAAATAGTATAGTTAAATGATAGTCAAGTGGCCGTCTGGGTTCACAAAAGGGGTCCATGGAAGACGAACCTACTACAGATCGGTTCAGTCTTTACCGCTTCAAGAGATAACCTTACTACAGATCAAATTAATCTCTTTGAAGGGGTTCGAGGTGAGTCTACTACAGAACGACTCGACCTCAGTTCATCTAGAAAATGAACCTACTTAATCCTATGGAAGACGAACCTACTACAGATCGGTTCAGTCTATACCACCTCGAGAGATAACCTTACTACAGATCAGATTAATCCCTTCAGAGGGGCTTGAGGTGAGTCTACTACAGAACGACTCAACCTCAGTTGATCTAGAAGATAAACCTACTACAGAACGGTTCAATCTTAACTAGTCAACAACCAATCACACAAAATACAACTCGAAGCACTGAGCCGGTTGATCTTGAGGTTGGTGAATCAGGAGAAGGGTGGATATGGCCCACGTGTTTCTTCTCACCGATCTTCTAGATCATGAATTCGAAGCACTAAGCCGATTCATAAACCTAGGAAACACGATTACACACAATGTTAAACCTGAAGCACTCGAGCGACTTAACATTGAGGCATGTGTTAGTGAAGGAACCTACCTACGAACGGTTCACATTCATCGTTTTTTGTGGATGAATCTACTACGAACGATTCAATCTCACAATCTCGGGAGATGAGCCGGAAGACAAACTCATCGACGGATGAGTTCGATCTTGCTAGCTCAAATGGTCATGAATTACTTGTTCATGACACCGAGTCATTAAGATGTCACTTCTCTCGGACATCGTAATGTTCATATCTCTTGGAGTCGACATATCTCTTCATGTTGATGTCGCAGCCTTAGTCATTCTTCAGCGAGCGTCAAGATGTTCTTGTCCCGACTAATCATTCTATATGTTGCATTACTTGTGCAAAATTACTATGTTGCCCTACACCCCTCGTGTGAGCGTATTTAGTCATGAGTTACTTGCTCATGATAATGAGTCATCAAGATGTCACCTCTCTCGGACATCGTAATGTTCTTCTTCCTCAGAGTCAACATATCTCTCCATGTTGATGTCGTAGCTTTGGTTATTCTTCATCAAGCGTCAAGATGTTCTTGTCTCGACATATCTCCTCATATTGCTATCGAAAGCCTCAGTTATTCTTCGTCAAGATGTTCTTGTCTCGACATATCTTCTCATGTTGCTGTTGCAACCTTGGTTATTCTTCGTCAAGATGTTCTTGTCCTGACTAATCGTTCTAAACATTATATCATGTGTGTAAAAATCCTCATGTTGCTCCACACCCCTTGTGTGAGCATATTTGTTCATCTCCAAAAATGTAAAAAGCTTATTACATAATATCTTCCATTATTATCTCTATTATAAAGATGAATTTATTTATTATTTATTATTTTTTTTTTATTTTTAAACTCTATTTATTTCTATAGAAAATTATTTACAAAAATAATAGGAAATGGGTTAGCTATTAACTAGAATTTTATTTATATTTTGGGATTTTATAATAGCTAAAATAGTAGAATTTTATTTTTATTATTTCTAAACTCTATTTATTTTGTAGAAAATTACTTACAAAAATAATAGAAAATAAAATGGCTATGGTTTTTATTTGTATTTTTTATATATTTATAATAGCCAAAGTAATAGAATTTCATTATTATATTTCATTATGTTGAAACATTATTCATTATGTAAAAATTATTTACAAATCAAAAAAAGGTGATTAGCTATATTATTTTTATTATTTTTTTATTTTTTATTTTTAGGATCTATAATAGCTAAAAAGAAATCATTATTAATATTCTATCCTATTTATTATAGTTTTCATTATATTTTTATTATTTCTATTTATTATCTATAGAAAAATATAAGATTTTTATTATTATCATCATTATTTGAAAATAGCCATAAGGGATGGAATTCAACTATTATTTTTATTGCATTTTATCCATCAAAAATATTTTTATTGTATATTTGTATAGAAATAATAAAGAAATGCAATTCATTTTATTATAAAACTTTATTATCATTCTTTATTATAGAAGAAAATGCATTTACTATCTATTACCATGGTTGTATATATTTTGTATTTTTTTATGCTATTTATTTTTATTATATTTTTTTTTTTACAGAAAATATTAACATAATCTCTATTATTATTTTTTCTTATTTATCAAAGAATAGAGCTAATCTCATTATTTATTATTGCATATTACTATTGTCATTATTATTTCATGAAAAATCACTTGAAAAATCAGTAAAATATATCTAACTATTATTCATGATTTTATTTGAATTTTTGGGATTTTTATAGTATTTAAAATGACAAGTCAAAGCTAAGTCAAATATATCAATATATGTAATATCTTTTGCTTTTAAATTGTTTCAACATGATTATATTTTTAAAACTGAAATATTATTATATAGAAAAATAGTATGAAAAATAAGGAAATTTTAGAAACAAATTTGAGCTAATTTGGAGTTCGAAACATTTTCAAATGATTTATTTACTCCATACCATTAATATTCAGTTATTATTTAACTAATGGGCTTAACGGATTGGGCCGGTTTTATTTTTTTATTTTTTTCTGTGAATGGGCCAAATGTAAAAACTGGACTGGGCTCCTTCCATTATTATTCTTTTTTTTTGTTGGGCTCAATACGTCACTGGGCCGGCCTCCTTCTATTATTACCTTTCTGATAATATGGACCACAAGATCCGCTTTAAGATTAGTGCCTACCATGATTAGAGGCTGGGCTCTTTTCATCAAACGTATTCTTATAAGCTCCGTTCGATTGCTATTAGATCTGTGTGGATGTGTTAAGATCTGTGCCAAGTGTTTCTAAGTTTGTACTATTGAATCAAACGCTGCTATCTTTTCCAACGTTCTACGCCGGTGAATCTCGTCTCCGTCGAAAGATCAGAGTATATGAATAGAGTCGCCTCATTCTATGGAATCTGATCATCGTCTCCGATCGAAGATCAGTACGGTAGTTCACCGTATGAGCCAGTGTCACTTGAGGCCAATCGGTACAGTTGGGTACCGAGGAATATAATTGTTAATTGTGATCAATTCCAACGATATCTTCGTTGATCTCAAATTTGTAATATGTCGTAATTGTATGTTTATACAAATCAACTTGACACTAGCTATGCAAATTGACTAAAAATCATGTCATAACGCAAACAAACGGTACAATGCAATATTGATAGTACTTGGATCGGAATTCGTTTTAAGATTCTCATCACTTATTCATTTCTATTGCCATCTATGTTCTCAATCGAAATAATTCAAGGTGCTGTACTCTATTGTCTCTTTTCAATTCACAGCTCAATTTTAATCAATGATTGTTCGGGTTGATCTCTAATGAATTATCAATTACCTTCTCGTTCAATTTGATCTTTTATTGCAAAGTTCTAACCTTTATACCAGAAATTGAATGCGATAGAAATCAAGAAGTGATCATAAAAGGAAATTAAAAGAGAAAAGAAAGAAAAGAAAATAAAAAGGTAACAATTATCAAGAAATAACATGAGAATCCGAATGTTATTACCTTTCCACAAGATTTACAAGAAATTGCTCTCAATATTTCATCTTGTATTGAAGTTATTACTGATAATCCATTGATCAAAAGCGACGAATGATTCCACCTAATTCTAATCGAAAGAATTGAATCTTTTCAGTAATGGATTTCATTGACTTTCTCACTCTTCCTCTTCTATGAATATTGGATCTCTCTTCTCCTGAATTTCACCAATTTCTAGCCGAGTTCTCAAGTTCTCACCGAGATCTATCACTTGGGTTGCTATTCATGGTTAGGATCAAGATCTAGGCGAGTTCTCAAGTTTGAAACCGAGATCAATCACCATGAAGTATCTCGTCTTTGGAGGATAGTATATGTGCATGGTTTTTTTTTTTCTTCACCGTCCGGGTAGATGGTCTATGTTTTCTTGGCCTCTCTCTCTCTCTGCCGTTTTTTTAACTCTCATTAAGGTATATATAGAAGGCTAATTGAAGCTCAACCGCTCAATTGTGTTTCCTTTTTGCACGAATTGTGCTTTCTTGATCCCTGGATCGATGAGGGCGCGCACCTCATCCTTTGATTAGTCAATTGGACTACCGAGATGCATCTCGAATTGTGTTTCTTTGTAATTGCCTTGAGCACCAGGATTGCCAGCTTGGCTGCCTTCAGTTGATCCTTTGACCGACACCGCAATTATTTGACCTTCTGGAACTCTCCTCGGGTATAGGTGAAACTCGTGTATTTACCAACCGTCTTGTGCCAGCAACGGTCTCAACCACATCGTGGGACCCACTAAATGTTATCCCAACCGTCAATTTGTCTTGTATCCATCTCAGCCGGCCAATTCAACTTCTTAATCCGCTTCTTTCTCCTTAAGTGCGAGTGATTTGTAATGCACCATATCAATTGAAAATTGCCCCATCATGTTCTCCTCGTTGAGAGCTTTCCAGCGGTATAAAGTTTGCAAATTTTCGTCGCCGTTTGACCCTTTTCCCGATTTCCACTTGATTCTGTTGGAGATATTCAAACCAGCGGAGAGGAACTCGTAACAGAAGAGAAGAAGGAGACTTTTCTGTCTCGTGGGCCCCCCTTGTCAGTGAATGAATGAGAGAGGAATAATGGTGCAGTTCGGGTAGGTTTGGCACACGGGTTTTGGCCCCACAAGTCATGATTAATGAGACACACATAAAATGGACCAAGTGCATGCAATAATTCCCTCTTTAAAATTTTCTCTCCAAATAGCCAAAGCTCCTCTCTCTTCTTTTTGCAGTACCCAGGTTTGCACCCAAATTTGGCTCTTTACTCCAAATTGCACCCTTAAAAGTCTTTGATCAGATCTCAACCCTTCAATTAATCTGATTTTCTTCTCTCAATTTATTTTAATAGTTCCCTTTATCCAAAAATCATGAGATTTTCACCAAAATTCTCTAAAATCATGATGATCACCCCTGTAATTTTTAATTCCATTTTTACCCCTGCCTTTCTGAATTAAAAATTCTTTTGTCAAATAAACCCTATTATTTCTTCTGAATTAATCCCAGATTTCATTTGTAGCTCAGTGTCTCTGCCAATTATCTCTCTCTTGCGAAACCACCCTAACTAAATACCAATTAGACTTATATTGATATCCATTAGGGTTTGATCTGATCAACGATTGATTACATGTCATCAGTTGATACAAATCTAGACTTGATCGATGGTTGCTCCCAGCTTTGCACTTTGATCGGTCTTGTGAAATTGACTTTCAATCCCTTAACATGAGGGTGACTTGGTCAAAGAACGACTACTTATCGATAATTGACACAAATCAAAGCATGGTTAGGTGGTTGCTCACAGCTTTGGCACCAGGTCAGCCTTGAAAGCAAAATCACATTTAAAATTTCTCATGATTGGTGTATCAGAATACTAGCTTGGCATTGACATCATTTCATGTGGCATAGGGATTATATTGGTTCAGCTCATAGGGTTTGATCTTGGCTTTTTCTCCTGTATTTCTTCCTTCAACCTTTCAGGGGTAAACAGTTTTGACCTCCCAGACTCATTTTCGACGGAATCGAGGGCTTCGGCTCCCATTTTCATGTTTTTCGCTCTCAGGCACGTTTTCGGCGGTACGGAGGGCGTCGGGGCTCGATTTAATGTTTTGCGCTCTGAGACTCGTTTCGACGGAACCGAGTGCGTTGGCTCCCATTTTAATGTTATTTCGTTCCCGGACTCATTTTCGGCGGTACGAAGGGTGCCGGATCTCGTTTTCATGTTTTGCGAGCCTGAACTCATTGTCGGCGGTACCGAGGGCATTAGGTCCCGTTTTCATGTTTGGGCTCCCGGGCACATTTTCGGCGGTACCGAGGTTTTCGGATCTTGATTTCATGTTTTGCGCTCCATGACTCATTTTTGGCGGTACCGAGGGCGTCGGATCCCGTTTTCATGTTTTGCACTCTAAGAGTCATTTTCGGCGGTATCGAGGTCGTCGGGTCCCGTTTTCATGTTTTATGCGCCTGGACTCATTTTCGACGATACCGAGGGCGTCGGGTCCCGTTTACATGTTTTGCGCTCCCGGACTCATTTTCGGTGATGCGGAGATCGTCGGGTCTCGTTTTCATGTTTTGCGCTCCCTGACATATTTTCGGCGGTATCGAGGGCGTCGGGGCTCATTTTAGACGGAACCGAGGGCGTCGGCTCCCGTTTTCATGTTTTTTCGTTCCCGAACTCGTTTTCGACGATACGGAGGGCGCCAGGTCCCGTTTTCATGTTTTGCGTGCCCTGACTCATTTTCGGCGGTACCCACGGCGTCGTGTCCCGTTTTCATATTTTGCGCTCCCGGACACGTTTTCGGCGGTACCGAGGGCGTCGAGACTCGTTTTAGACGGAACCGAGTGCGTCGACTCCCATTTTCGGCGGTACGGAGGGTGTCGGGTCGCGTTTTCATATTTTGCGCGCCCGAACTAATTTTCGACGCTACCGAGGCCGTTGGGTCTCGTTTTCTAATTTTGCGCCCCGAATCATTTTCGGCGATGCTGAGTGCGTCGAGTCCTGATTTCATGTTTTGCGCACTCGGACTCATTTTCGGCGGTACCGAGGCGTCCAATCCTTATTACATGTTTTCCGCTCCTTGACACGTTTTCGGCGGTACGAGGAGTTGGGTCTTGTTTTCATGTTATGACGTCGGGACTCGTTTTCGACGGAACCGAGGCGTCGGCTCCCGTTTTCATGTTTTTTCGTTCCTAGACTCATTTTCGGAAGTACGGAAGGTGTCGGGTCCCGTTTTCATGTTTTGCACGCCCAGACTCATTTTCGGCGGTACTTAGGGCGTCAGGGCTCGATTTAATGTTTTGCGATCCCGTGCACGTTTTCGGCGGTACCGAGGGAGTCGGTTCCCGTTTTCTTGTTTTGCGCGCCCGGATTCGTTTTCGGCGGTACCGAGGGATTTGGATCCCGTTTTCATGTTTTGCGCGCCCAGACTCATTTTGGGTGGTACCGATGGCGTCGGGTCCCGTTTTTTTGTTTTGCGATTCTAGGCACGTTTTCGGCGGTACCAAGGGCGTTAGGTCCCGTTTTGATGTTTTGCACGTCCGGACTCATTTTCGGCGGTACTGAGGGCGTCTGGTCCTGTTTTCTTATTTTGCCCGCCCAGACTCATTATCGGCGGTACCGAGGGCGTCGGGTCACGTTTTCATGTTTTGCGCTCCCGGACTCGTTTTCGGCGGTACCGAGGGAGTCGGTCTCGCTTTCGTGTTTTGTGCTCCCAAACTCATCTTCAGCGGTTCCGAGGTCGGCGTGTCCCGTTTTCATGTTTTGCGCCCCCAGACTAGTTGTTGGCGATACCGAGGGCGTGGGGTCCTATTTCATGTTTTGCGCTCCCGGGAACGTTTTTGGCGGTACGGAGGGCGTCTGGTGTGATTTTCATGTTTTGCGCCCCTGGACTCATTATTGGTGGAAACGAGGCTGCCGGATCCCATTTTCATATTTTGCGCTCCCGGAGTCATTTCCCGCGGTACCGAGGGCGTCCGGTCCCGTTTTCAAGCTTTGCACACCCAGACTTGTTTTCAACGATACTGCGGGCATCGGGTCTCTATTCCTGTTTTGCGCTCTCAGACTCATTTTCGGCGGTACTCAGGGTGTCGGGTCCCGTTTTCATTTTTGCACGCCCGAACTCGTTTTCGGCGGTACGGGGCGTCGAGTCTCGTTTTCATATTTTGCGCGTCCGGACTCATTTCGGCGGTACCGAGGGCGCCCGGTCCCTTTTTCATGTTTTGCGTTCCTGGATATGTTTTTGGTGGTGCCGAGTGCGTCGGGTCACGTTTTCATATTTTGCGCGCCCGGACCAGTTTCAGTTGTCCCGAGGACGACACGTCCCGTTTCTTTTTTTGCACACCCGGACTCGTTTTCGGTGGTGCCGCGGCGTCGGGTCCCTTTTTCATGTTTTTCTCTCCCGGACACGTTTTTGGCGGTACCGAGGGCGTCGTGTCCTGTTTTCATGTTTTGCACGCCAGGACTCATTTTCGATGGAACCGAGGGTGTCATCTCCCGTTTTCATGTTTTTTTCATTCCTGGATTCATTTTCGGCGGTGCGTAGGGTGCCGGGTCCCGTTTTCATGTTTTGTGTGCCCGAACTCATTTTCGGCGGTACCGAAGGCATCAGGTCCAACGCACTTGGCACCGCCGAAAATGAGTCCGGGAGCGCAAAACAAGAAAACAAGACCCAACTTCCTCGATACCGCTGAAAACGACTTCGGGAGCGCAAAACATAAAAACGACACCCAGCACCCTCGGTATAGTCAAAAACGAGTCCGGGAGCGTAAAACATGAAAACGGGACCAAACTCGTTTTCATCTGTACCATGAAAAACGAGTCCGGGAATGAAAAAAATATAAAAACGGGAGTCGACGCCCTCGGTTACGCTGAAAATGAGTCTCGGTGTGCAAAACATGAAAACGGGTCCCAACGCCCTCGGTATCGCCGAAAACGTGTCCGGGAGCACAAAACATGGAAACGTGACCCGACGCCCTCCGCACCGCCAAAAACATGTCCGGAGCGGAAAACATGAAAACGGGATTGAACGCCCTCGGTACCGCCGAAAATGAGTCCGTGCGTGAAAAACATGAAAACGTGACCCGACGCCCTCTATACCGCCGAAAACGAGTTCGGGCGCGCAAAACATGAGAATGGGAGTCGAATCCCTCGGTCCTGCCGACAATGAATTCAGGCGCGCAAAACATGAGACACCCTCGGTACCGCCGAAAATGAGTCGGGACGCAACAAAACATGAAAATAGGACCCGACGCCCTCGGTACCACTGAAAACTTATCTAGGAGCGTAAAACATGAAAACGGGACCCGACGCCCTCCGCACCGACGAAAAAAATTTTGCGAGCGCAAAACATGAAAATGGGACCCGACGCCCTCGGTACCGCCGAAAATGAGTCCCCGCGCGCAAAACGTGAAATCGAGACCCGACGCCCTCCGTACCGCCGAAATCATGCCCGAGATCACAAAATATGGAAACGAGAATTGATGCCCTCTGTACCGCCAAAAACGAGTCCGGGCGCGCAAAACATGAAAACGGGACCCGACACCCTCCGTACCGCCAAAAACGAGTCCGACATCGCAAAACATGAAATCGGGACCCGACGCCCTCCGCAGCGCCAAAAACAAGTCCGGGAGCGAAAAACATGAAAACAGGATCATACGCTCTCGCTACCGCTAAAAATGAGTTCGGGCGCGTAAAACATGAAAACAGGACTCGATGCCCTCGGTACCGCCGAAAATGAGTCCGGGCGCTCAAAACATGAAAACGAGAATCGACGCTCTCGGTATTGCCGAAAAAGAGTCTAGAGCACTAAACATGAAATTGATACCCGACGCCCTCCGTATCGCCAAAAACGTGCCTAAAATCGTAAAACATGAAAATGGGAACCGATCCCCTCGGTACCGTCGAAAACGAGTCCAGGCGGGCAAAACATGAAAACGAGACCCAGCAACCTCCTTACTACTAAAAACGAGTCTGGTAACGAAAAAACATGAAAACGGGAGCCGACGCCCTCGGTTCCGTCAAAAATGAGTCTGGGAGCGCAAAACATGAAAACAGGTCCCGACGCCCTCGGTACCGCCAAAAATGAGTCCAGACGCTCAAAACATGAAAACGGGACTCGAAGCCCTCCGTACCGCTGAAAACGTGTCTGGGAGCGCAAAACATGAAAACGGGACCCAACGCCCTCCACACCGCAACAAACATGTTCGAGAGCGAGTAAGCAAGAAAACGAGATCAAATGCCCTCGGTACCGCCGAAAATGAGTCCCCGCGCGTAAAATATGTAATCGAGACCCGACGCCCTCCGTACCGCCGAAATCGTGCCCGAGATCACAAAACATGAAAACTGGACCTGATGACCTCGCTACCGCCGAAAATGAGTCTGGACGCGCAAAACATGAAAACTGGACCCGGCACCTTCCGTACCGCCGAAAATGAGTCCGGGAGCGCAAAACATGAAAACAGGACCCGACACCCTCCGCACCGCCAAAAACATGTCAGGGAGTGGAAAAGATGAAAACGAGATCGGACGCCCTCGCTACCGCCGAAAAATGAGTTCGGGCGCGCAAAACATGAAAACGGGACCCGACGCCCTCGGTACCGCCGAAAATGAGTCCAGACGCACAAAACATGAAAAGAGGAGTTGAATCCCTCGCTACCGCCGAAAATGAATTCGGGAGCGCAAAACATGATAACGGGACACGACACCCTCTGTACTGTCGAAAATTAGTCCGAGAACGAAAAAAACATGAAAAAGGAATCCACGACCTCGGTTCCGCGAAAACGAGTCCGGGAGCGCAAAACATGAAAACGGACCCAACGCCCTAGGTACCGCCGAAAATGAGTCCATGCGCACTCGGTATCCGGGCGCGCAAAACATAAAAACGGGACCGGATGGAAAAAAGTACTGCCAAAATTGAGTCTCAGCACGCAAAAAACGAAAACGAGACCCGACGCCCTCGATACTTCCGAAAACGAGTCAGGAGCGCAAAACATGAAATCGAGACTCAGGGCCTCAGTACCGCTGAAAACCAGTTCGGGTGCACAAAACATGAAAATGGGACCCGACACTCTCGGTATCGTTGAAAACGGGCCAGGGCGCGCAAAACATGAAAACGGGACCTGACGCCCTCCGTACCGCTGAAACGTGTCCGGGAGTGCAAAATATGAAAACGGGACCCGACACCCTCCGCACCGTCGAAAAAGATTTTGGGAGCGCAAAACATGAAAATGGGACCCGACGCCCTCGGTACCGCCGAAAACGAGTCCCCGCGCGCAAAACGTGAAATCGAGACTCGACGCCCTCCGTACCGCCGAAAACGAGTCCCCGCGCGCAAAACGTGAAATGGAACCCGACGGTACGGAGGGCGTCGGGTCACAATTTCATGTTTTATGCGCGGGGACTAGTTTTCAGCTGTACCGGGGCGTCGGTTCCTATTTTCATGTTTTGCGCTCCTAGACTCATTTTCGGCAATGTCGAGTGTGTCGGGTCCTGTTTACATGTTTTGCACGCCCGGACTAATTTTCGGCGGTATAGAGGGCGTCAGGTCCCATTTTTATGTTTTGGGTGCACAGATTCATTTTCAGCGGTACCGAGGCGTTCGTTCACGTTTTAATGTTTTGCGCACCCGGACTCGTTTTCAGCGGAACCGAGGGCGTCGGCTCCCGTTTTCATGTTTTTTCATTCCCAGACTCGTTTTCGGCGATACGGAGGGTGTCGGGTCTCGTTTTGATGTTTTGCGCGCCCGGACTCATTTTCGGCGGTACGAAGGGGATCGAGTCTCATTTTCATGTTTTGCGATTTCGAGCACGTTTTTGGCGATACGCAGGGCATCGGGTCTCGTTTTTAAGTTTTACGCTCTCGAACTCTTTTTCAACGTACCGAGGGCGTCAGTTCCCGTTTCTAGGTTTTGTGCGCCCAAACTCATTTTCGGCGATACCGAGGGCGTATGTTCCCGTTTTCTGGTTTTGTCGGCTTTACAGAGGGATTCGGTTACCGTTTTCTTGTTTTACGCGCCCAAACTCGTTTTCGGCGGTACCGAGGGCGTCGGGTCCCATATTCATGTTTTGTGCGCCCAAACTCATTTTCAGTGGTACCGAGGGCGTCCGTTTCCGTTTTCATGTTTTCCGCTCCCGGACAAGTTTTCGGCTATGCGGAGGGCGTCAGGTTCCGTTTTCATGTTTTGCGCTCCCGAACTCATTTTCGGCAATGTCGAGTGAGTCGGGTACCGTTTTCATGTTTTGCACGCCCGGACTAATTTTCGACGGTACCGAGGGCGTCGGGTCCCGTTTTCATGTTTTATGTGCACGGACTCATTTTCGGCGGTACCGAGGGCGTTCGTTCCCGTTTTCATGTTTTGCGCTCTCGGATTCGTTTTCAGCGGAACCGAGGGCGTCGGCTCCCGTTTTAATGTTTCTTCGTTCCCGGACTCGTTTTCGGCGATGCGGATGGTGTCAGGTCCCATTTTGTTGTTTTGCGCGCCGGACTCGTTTTCGGCGGTACCGAGGTGGTCGGGTCCCGTTTTTCTCGTTTTAATGTTTTTCCGCTCCCGGACATGTTTTTGGCGGTGCGGAGGGTGTCGGGTCCCGTTTTCATATTTTGTGCTCCCGGACATGTTTTCGGCGGTACCGAGCGTCGGTTCCCGTTTTCTTATTTTGCGCTCCTGGACACATTTTCGGCCGTGCCAAGTGCGTTAGGTCACGTTTTCATGTTTTGCAAGCCCGGATTCGTTTTCGGTGGTTCCTAGGCGTCGGGTCTCGTTTTTATGTTTTTTTTGCTCCCGGACTCATCTTCGCCGGTTCCGAGGGCATCGGGTGCAATTTTCAGATTTTGCGCTCCTGAACTCGTTTTCGGTGGCACCGAGGGTGTCGGATCCCATCATCATGTTTTGCGCGCCCGGACTCATTTTCGGCGGTCCCGAAGGCATGAAGTCCCTTTTCATGTTTTGCGCTCTAGAGCACGTTTTCGGCGATATGGAGGGCGACTAGTCTAAATTTCATGTTTTGCGCTCCCGGACTTGTTTTCGGCGGCACCGAGGGCGTCGGTTCCCGTTTTAATGTTTTGCATGACCTGATTCGTTTTCGGCGGTACGAAGGGCGTCGGGTCCCATTTTCATGTTTTGCGCTCCCGGACTCGTTTTCGGAAGTGTCGAGTGTGTCGGGTCCTGTTTTCATGTTTTGCACGCCCGCACTAATTTTCGGCGGTATCGATGGCATCGGGTCCCGTTTTCATATTTTGTGATCTCGGGGAATATTTCGGCGGTACGGAGGGCATCGGGTCTCGATTTCATGTCTTACGCGCGGGGACTAGTTTCCTACTGTACCGAGGGCGTCGGTTCCCATTTTCAAGTTTTGCGCGCCGGATTCGTTATTAGCGGTACCGAGGGATTTGAGTCTTGTTTTCATGTTTTACGCGCCTTGACTCTTTTTCGGCAGTACCGAGGGCGTCGAGTCCCATTTTCATGTTTTATGCTCCCGAACATGTTTTTGGCGGTGCGGAGGGCGTCGGCTCCCGTTTTCATGTTTTGCGTTCCTGGACTTATTTTCTGCGGTACCGAGGGCGTCGGGTCCTGTTTTCTTGTTTTGTGCGCCCGGACTCGTTTTCGACGGAACCGAGGGCGTCGGCTCCCGTGTTCATGTTTTTTCGTTCCCATACTCATTTTCGGCGGTATAAGGGTGACTGGTCTGTTTTCATGTTTTGCGATTTCGGGCACGTTTTTGGCGATACGGAGGACGTCGGGTCTCGATTTCATGTTTTGCGCTCTCTGACTCTTCTTCGGCGATACCGTGGGTGTCGGTTCCCGTTTTCATGTTTTACGCGCTCAGATTCGTTGTCGGCGGTACTGAGGGATTCGACTCCCACTTCATGTTTTGCGCTCCCGGACTTATTTTCGACGGTACCGAGGGCGTCGGGTCCCGTTTTCATGTTTTGCGCGCCCGAACTCATTTTCGACGGTACCGAGGGCGTCCGATCCCGTTTTGCGCTCCCGGACTTGTTTTTGGCGGTGCGGAGGGCGTCGGGTCTCGTTTTCATGTTTTGCGCTCCCGAACATGTTTTGACGACACGTTGGGTGCCGGGTCCCGTTTTCATGTTTAGCGCGCTCGGACTCGTTTTCGACGGTACCAAGGACATCGGGTCTTGTTTTCATGTTTTGCGATCCCGGATACGATTACGGCGGTACGGACGGCGTCGGGTGTCGATTTCATGTTTTAAGCATGGGGACCGTTTCGGTGTCGATTTCATGTTTTAAGCATTCATTGTCGATGGTACCCAGACAATCGGGCGGGTCGGGTCGGTTCGGGTTCGGGTCGGGCGGGTCGGCGGTTTGACTTTCGGAAGAAATCGGGTCGGTCGGGTCGGGGGTCGTTTTTACATGTTTGTTTTTTCGGATCGTTGATAGATTTCGATTGCCCAAGGCCATTCATCTCGGGTCGATGGTCGGGTTCGCCGGGTCGGGTTAGTTTGAATTTCTTAAAAAATCGGGTCCCATTTTCATGTGTTCGGGTCGCGCCACCTCTAGACTCGGGTCTCATTTTCATGTTTTGCGCACCTAGACTCATTTTCGGCGGTACCGGCGTCAGGTCCCATTTTCATGTTTTGCACTCCCAGACACGTTTTCGACGGTGCCGAGTGCGTCGGCTCCCGTTTTCATGTTTTTTACGCCCGGACTTTTTTTCCGCGGTACCGAGGGCATTCGATGCCGTTCTAAAGCTTCCCGCTCCCGAACATGTTTTTGGCGGAACGGAGGGCGTCGGGTCCCGTTTTCATATTTTGCGCTCCCGAACACGTTTTCAGCGGTACTGAGGGCGTCGGGTCTCGTTTTCATGTTTTGTGCGCCCGGTCTCATTTTCGGCCGTACTGAGGGCGTCAGGTCCCGTTTTCATGTTTTGCGCTCCCGGACTCGTTTTTGGCGGAACCGAGGGCGTCGGCTCCAGTTTTCATGTTTTTTCATTTCGGACTCGTTTTCGGCGGTACGAAGGGTGTCGGTTCCCGTTTTCATGTTTTGCGCGCCCTAACTCATTTTCGGCGGTATCGAGGGGATCAGGTCCTGTGTTCATGTTTTGCGATCTTGGGCACATTTTTGGCGATACGGAGGGCGTCGGGTCTCGATTTCATGTTTTCCGCGCCCGGACTTATTGAGCGGTATAGAGGGCGTCGGGTCCCGTTTTCATGTTTTTCGCGCACAGACTCATTTTCGGCATGCAGGAGTCCGATCCCGTTTTCCTGTTTTCCGCTCCCGGACATGTTTTTGGCGATGCGGAGGGTGTCGGGTCCCGTTTTCATGTTTTGCGCTCCTAGACACGTTTTCAACGATACCGAGGGCGCTGGGTCCCGTTTTCATGTTTAGCACATCGGCACTCGTTTTCGTTGGAACCGAGGGCGTCGGCTCCCGTTTTCATATTTTTTCGTTCCCAGACTCGTTTCTCGTGGTACAAATGAAAACGAGTCCGGTCCATTTTTCATGTTTTGCCCTCCCGGACATGTTTTCGGCGGTGCCGAGTGCGTCGGGTCCCGTTTTCATGTGTTGCGCGCCCGTACTCGTTTTCGGCGGTACCAAGGGCGTCAAGTCCCGTTTTCATGTTTTGCGCGGCCGAACTCATTTTCGGCGGTACCGAGGGCATCCGATCCTATTTTCATGTTTTCCGCTCCCGGACATGTTTTTGTCGGTGCGAAGGGCGTCGAGTCCCGTTTTCATATTTTGCGCTCCCAGACACGTTTTCTGCGGTACCGAGGGTGTCGGGTCTCGTTATAATGTTTTGTGCGTCCGGACTCATTTTCGATGGTACCAAGGGCATCGGGCCCCGTTTTCATGTTTTGCGCTCCCGGACTCATTTTCGGTGGAACCGAGGGCGTCAGCTCCCATTTTTATTTTTTTTCGTTCCTGGACTCGTTTTCGGTGCGGTACGGAGGGTGCCGGGTCCCGTTTTCATGTTTTAAGCGCCCGGATTCGTTTTCAGCGGTACCGTGGGGATAGGGTCTCGTTTTCATATTTTTCAATCCCGGGCACGTTATTGGCGAAACGGAGGGCGTCGGGTCTCGATTTCATATTTTGCGCTACCGAACACATTTTCGACGGTACCGAGTGCGTCGGTTCCCATTTTCATGTTTTGCACGCCCGAATTCGTTGTCGGCGGTACTGAGGGATTCGACTCCCATTTTCCTGTTTTGCGCGCCCAGAACTCGTTTTCGGCGGTACAGAAGGCATCGGGTCATGTTATCATGTTTTTCGCGCCCGGACTCTTTTTCGGCGGTACCGAGGGCGTCGACTCCCGTTTTCATATTTTTTTCATTCTCGGACTCATTTCTCGTGGTACAGCTGAAAACGAGTCTTGTCCCGTTTTCATGTTTTACGCTCCCGGACATGTTTTCAGCGGTGTCGAGTGCGTCGGGTCCCGTTTTCATGTTTTGCGCGCGCGGACTCATTTTCGGCGGTACAAAGGGCGTCAGGTCCCGTTTTCATGTTCTGCGCGGCCGAACTCATTTTCGGCGGTACCGAGGGCATCCGATCCATTTTTATGTTTTCCGCTCCCGGACATGTTTGTGTCGGTGCGGAGGGCGTCGGGTCTCGTTTTCATGTTTTGCCATTCCAAACACGTTTTTCGCGGTACCGAGGGCGTCAGGTCCCGTTATAATGTTTTGTGCGCCCAGACTCATTTTCGACGGTACCATGGGCGTCAGGCCCCGTTTTCATGTTTTGCGCTCCCGGACTCGTTTTCGACGGAACCGAGGGCATCGACTCCCGTTTTCATGTTTTTCGATCCTAGGCACATTTTTGGCGAAACAGACGGCGTCGGGTCTCGATTTCATGTTTTGCGCTCTCGAACTCATTTTCGATGGTACCGAGTGCGTCGGTTCCCAATTTCATATTTTGCGCACTTCAATTCGTTGTCGGCGGTACCGAGGGATTCGACTCCAATTTTCATGTTTAGCGCCCGAACTCTTTTTCGACGGTACAGAGGGCGTCGGATCACGTTTCCATGTTATTCGCGCTCGAACTCTTTTTCGGTGGTACGGAGGATGTTAGTTCCCGTTTTCAAATTTTGCGCATCCAGACTCATTTTCGACGGTATCGAGGGCATCACGTCCCATTTTCATGTTTTGTGATCCCGGGCAAGATTTCGGCGGTACGGAGGGTGTCGGGTCTCGATTTCAGGTTTTATGCTCGGGGACTAGTTTTCAGCTGTACTGAGGGCGTCGATTCCCATTTTCATATATTTTTCTCCCGGACTCATTTTTTACTGCATAATTAGGAATAACATCGCGCAAATTAATATAATTACTCCCAATTATGCCTATTATATAATTATCCAATTGACACTCCAATATGAATATCTTATAATAGTATTTTTTAATAAAACATAAATAAGATGCATCTGAAACTGCTGTTTAAACAAGTTATTTAAGATTTTCATGAAAATTAATACAATTACTCCTAATTACGCCAATTATAAAATTGTCCAACTAAAACTTCGATATGAATATTCTATATGACAGTCCGGATAAAACATAGATATAACTATTCTATAATGCTAATTTTGCACAAATATAACTGTCCGGATAAAACATAGATATAACAAGTTGTTTATGTTTTTCAAATTTTTTGGCCCGCATAAGTACACATAATTTCATACAAATAGATATACTTACTCCTAATTATGCCTATTGTAAGATTGTTCAATTAGCACTGCGATATGAATATCCTACGACACTAATTTTTCATAAAACATAAGTAAGATATATTAGAAACTGCTGTTTAAACAAGTTGTTTAAGGTTTTTAACATTTTTTACTCATAACTATACATAATTTCGTAAAAATTAATATAATTACTCCTAATTATACCAATTAGTAGATTATCCAATCAACACTTCGATATGAACATTGTCCGACACAAATTTTGCACAAAATATAAATAAGATGCATTAAAAACGGTTGTTTAAGCAAAGTTATTTTAGTTTTTAAAATTTGTTGGCCGCATAACTACATATAATTTCATGAAAATTAATATAATTACTACATATTATGCACAGTTCGGTTAAAACTTAGATATGAATATTCTATAACTCTAATTTTGCACAAATATAAGTAAGATGCATTCGAAACAATTTTTTTAAACAAGTAGATTAAGATTTTCAACATTTTTGAATCAAAACAACACATAATTTCGAGCGAATTAATACAATTGCGCCAAACTATGTCTATTATAAGATTGTCAAATTAACACTTCGATATGAATATCAGAGGACGCTAATTTTTCATAAGACATAAGTAAGATACAATAGAAATTGCTGTTTAAACAAGTTTTTTAAGCTTTTTAACATTTATTACCTCATAACGACACAAAATTTCATGAAAATTAATATAGTTACTCCTAATTATGCCTATTAGAACATTACCCAATTAACACTTTGATATGAACATCCTACAACTCGAATTTTGCAGAAAAAAATAAGTAAGATGCATTAAAAACAGTTGTTTAAACTAGTGTTTTGAGTTTTTTAAATTTTTTTACTGCATAACTACGCATAACATCGCGCAAATTAATATAATTACTCCCAATTATGCCTATTATATAATTATCCAATTGACACTCCAATATGAATATCCTATAACAGTATTTTTTCATAAGACATAAATAAGATACATCTGAAACTGCGGTTTAAACAAGTTATTTAAGATTTTCAAAATTTATTGTCGCATAACTACGTATAATTTCGTGAAAATTAATGCAATTACTCCTAATTATGCCAATTATAAAATTATCCAACTGAAACTTCGATATGAATATTCTATAACGATAATATTGCACAAAACATAAGTAAGAGGCGTCAAAAGCTGCTGTTTAAACAAGTTGTTTTCCTTTATAAAATTTTTTGGCCGCATAACTACACATAATTTTATGTAAATTAACATAATTTACTCATAATTGTGCCTATTATAAGATTGTTCAGTCAACACTTCAAAACGAATATTTTAGGGCACTATTTTTCACAAAACATAAGTAAGATGCATTATAAACGCTTTTTAAGAAAGTTAAATTTTTCACATTTTTGGCCTCGTAACTACATATAATTTCATAAAAAATAATATAATTACTCCTAATTATGCCCATTAAAATATTAGCGATTTAACTGTTCGATGTGAACATTCTACGACACTAATGTTGCACGATAAATAAGCAGGATGCATTACAAACAGCTGTTTAAACAAGTTGTTTGTGTTTTTCAAATTTTTTGGCCCGCATAAGTACACATAATTTCTTACAAATCGATATACTTACTCCTAATTATGCCTATTGTAAGAATGTTTAATTAGCACTGCGATATGAATATCCTACGACACTAATTTTTCATAAAACATAAGTAAGATATATTAGAAACTGCTGTTTAAACAAGTTGTTTAAGATTTTTAACATTTTTTTACTCATAACTATACATAATTTCATGAAAATTAAAATAATTACTCCTTATTATACCTATTAGTAGATTATCCAATCAACACTTCGATATGAACATTGTCCGACACAAATTTTGCACAAAACATAAATAAGATGCATTAAAAACGGTTGTTTAAACAAAGTTATTTTAGTTTTTAAAATTTGTTGGCCGCATAACTACATATAATTTCATGAAAATTAATATAATTACTACATATTATGCACAGTTCGGTTAAAACATAGATATGAATATTCTATAACTCTAATTTTGCACAAATATAGGTAAGATGCATTCGAAACTGTTTTTTTAAACAAGTAGATTAAGATTTTCAACATTTTTGAATCAAAACTACACATAATTTCGAGCGAATTAATATAATTGCGCCAAACTATGTTTATTTTAAGATTGTCAAATTAACACTTCGATATGAGTATCAGTGGACGCTAATTTTTCATAAGACATAAGTAAGATACATTAGAAATTGCTGTTTAAACAAGTTTTTTAAGCTTTTTAACATTTATTGCCTCATAAAGACACAAAATTTCATGAAAATTAATATAGTTACTCCTAATTATGCCTATTAGAACATTACCCAATTAACACTTTGATATAAATATCCTACAACACGAATTTTGCAGAAAAAAATAAGTAAGATGCATTAAAAACTGCTATTTAAACTAGTGTTTTGAGTTTTTTAAATTTTTTTACTGCATAACTATGCATAACATCGCGCAAATTAATATAATTACTCCCAATTATGCATATTATATAATTATCCAATTGACACTCCAATATGAATATACTATAACAGTATTTTTTTCATAAGACATAAATAAGATACATCTGAAACTGCTGTTTAAACAAGTTATTTAAGATTTTCAAAATTTATTGTCACACAACTACGTATAATTTCATGAAAATTATTGCAATTACTCCTAATTACGCCAATTATCAAATTATCCAACTAAAACTTCGATATGAAGATTCTATAACGATAATATTGTACAAAACATAAGTAAGAGGCGTCAAAAGCTGCTATTTAAACAAGTTATTTTCCTTTATAAAATTTTTTGGCCGCATAACTACACATAATTTTGTGTAAATTAACATAATTTACTCATAATTGTGCCTATTATAAGATTGTTCAGTCAACACTTCAAAACGAATATTTTAGGGCACTATTTTCCCACAAAACATAAGTAAGATGCATTAGAAACTGCTTTTTAAGAAAGTTAAATTTTTCACATTTTTGGCCTCGTAACTACATATAATTTCATAAAAAATAATATAATTACTCCTAATTATGCCCATTAAAATATTAGCGATTTAACTGTTCGATGTGAACATTCTACGACACTAATGTTGCACGAGACATAAGCATGATGCATTACAAACAGCTGTTTAAACAAGTTGTTTGTGTTTTTCAAATTTTTTGGCCAGCATAAGTACACATAATTTCATACAAATAGATATACTTATTCCTTATTATGCCTATTGTAAGATTGTTCAATTAGCACTGCGATATGAATATCCTACGACACTAATTTTTCATAAAACATAAGTAAGATATATTAGAAACTGCTGTTTAAACAAGTTGTTTAAGGTTTTTAACATTTTTTTACTCATAACTATACATAATTTCATGAAAATTAATATAATTACTCCTAATTATACCTATTAGTAGATTATCCAATCAACACTTCGATATGAACATTGTCCGACACAAATTTTGCACAAAACATAAATAAGATGCATTAAAAACGGTTGTTTAAACAAAGTTATTTTAGTTTTTAAAATTTGTTGGCTGCATAACTACATATAATTTCATGAAAATTAATATAATTACTACATATTACGCACAATCCGGTTAAAACTTAGATATGAATATTCTATAACGCTAATTTTGCACAAATATAAGTAAGATGCATTCAAAACTGTTTTTTTAAACAAGTAGATTAAGATTTTCAACATTTTTGAATCAAAACAACACATAATTTCGAGCGAATTAATATAATTGCGCCTAACTATGTCTATTATAAGATTGTCAAATTAACACTTCCATATCAATATCAGAGGACGCTAATTTTTCATAAGACATAAGTAAGATACATTAGAAATTGCTGTTTAAACAAGTTTTTTAAGCTTTTTAACATTTATTGCCTCATAACGACACAAAATTTCATGAAAATTAATATAGTTACTCCTAATTATGCCTATTAGAACATTACCCATTTAACACTTTGATATGAACATCCTACAACTTGAATTTTGCAGAACAAAATATGTATGATGCATTAAAAACAGCTGTTTAAACTAGTGTTTTGAGTTTTTTAAAATTTTTTACTGCATAACTACGCATAACATCGTGCAAATTAATATAATTAGTCCCAATTATGCCTATTATATAATTATCCAATTCACACTCCAATATGAATATCCTATAACAGTATTTTTTTTTCATAAGACATAAATAAGATACATCTGAAAATACGGTTTAAACAAGTTATTTAAGATTTTCAAAATTTATTGTCGCATAACTACGTATAATTTCATGAAAATTGATGCAATTACTCCTAATTACGCCAATTATAAAATTATCCAACTAAAACTTCGATATGAATATTCTATAACGATAATATTGCACAAAACATAAGTAAGAGGCGTCAAAAGCTGTTGTTTAAACAAGTTGTTTTCCTTTATAAAATTTTTTGGCCGCATAAGTACACATAATTTTGTGTAAATTAACATAATTTACTCATAATTGTGTCTATTATAAGATTGTTCAGTTAACACTTCAAAACGAATATTTTAAGGCACTATTTTTCCACAAAACATAAGTAAGATGCATTAGAAACTACTTTTTAAGAAAGTTAAATTTTTCACATTTTTGGCCTCGTAACTACATATAATTTCATAAAAAATAATATAATTACTCCTAATTATGCCCATTAAAATATTAGCGATTTAACTGTTCGATGTGAACATTCTACGACACTAATGTTGCACGAGACATAAGCATGATGCATTACAAACAGCTGTTTAAACAAGTTGTTTGTGTTTTTCAAATTTTTTGGCCCGCATAAGTACACATAATTTCATACAAATAGATATACTTACTCCTAATTATGCCTATTGTAAGATTGTTCAATTAGCACTGCGATATGAATATCCTACGACACTAATTTTTCATAAAACATAAGTAAGATATATTAGAAACTGCTGTTTAAACAAGTTGTTTAAGGTTTTTAACATTTTTTTACTCATAACTATACATAATTTCATGAAAATTAATATAATTACTCCTAATTATACCTATTAGTAGATTATCCAATCAACACTTCGATATGAACATTGTCCGACACAAATTTTGCACAACACATAAATAAGATGCATTAAAAACGGTTGTTTAAACAAAGTTATTTTAGTTTTTAAAATTTGTTGGCCGCATA
Organism: Schoenoplectus tabernaemontani; assembly: GCA_037127355.1. NCBI lineage: Eukaryota > Viridiplantae > Streptophyta > Magnoliopsida > Poales > Cyperaceae > Schoenoplectus > Schoenoplectus tabernaemontani. Next base: position 1,508,601 of record CM073749.1, on the reverse strand, counting down.
ACTACATATAATTTCGTGAAAATTAATATAAATACTACATATTATGCCTATTATATGACTGTCCAGTTAAAACTTAGATATGAATATTCTATAAGGCTAATTTTGCACAAATATAAGTAAGATGCATTCAAAACTGTTTTTTTTTAAACAAGTAGATTAAGATTTTCAACATTTTTGAATCTAAACAACACATAATTTCGAGCGAATTAATATAATTGTGCCTAACTATGTCTATTATAAGATTGTCAAATTAACACTTCGATATGAATATCAGAGGACGCTAATTTTTCATAAGACATAAGTAAGATACATTAGAAATTGCTGTTTAAACAAGTTTTTTAAGCTTTTTAACATTTATTGCCTCATAACGACACAAAATTTCATGAAAATTAATATAGTTACTCCTAATTATGCCTATTAGAACATTACCCAATTAACACTTTGATATGAACATCCTACAACTACGAATTTTGCAGGAAAAAAATAAGTAAGATGCATTAAAAACTGCTGTTAAACTAGTGTTTTGAGTTTTTTAAATTTTTTTACTGCATAACTACGTATAACATCGCGCAAATTAATATAATTACTCCCAATTATGCCTATTATATAATTATCCAATTGACACTCCAATATGAATATCCTATAACAGTATTTTTTTCATAAGACATAAATAAGATACATCTAAAACTGCGGTTTAAACAAGTTATTTAAGATTTTCAAAATTTATTGTCGCATAACTACGTATAATTTCGTGAAAATTAATGCAATTACTCCTAATTACGCCAATTATAAAATTATCCAACTAAAACTTCGATATGAATATTCTATAACGATAATATTGCACAAAACATAAGTAAGAGGCGTCAAAAGCTGCTGTTTAAACAAGTTGTTTTCCTTTATAAAATTTTTTGGCCGCATAACTACACATAATTTTGTGTAAATTAACATAATTTACTCATAATTGTGCCTATTATAAGATTGTTCAGTCAACACTTCAAAACGAATATTTTAGGGCACTATTTTTCCACAAAACATAAGTAAGATGCATTAGAAACTGCTTTTTAAGAAAGTTAAATTTTTCACATTTTTGGCCTCGTAACTACATATAATTTCATAAAAAATAATATAATTACTCCTAATTATGCCCATTAAAATATTAGCGATTTAACTGTTCGATGTGAACATTCTACGACACTAATGTTGCACGAGACATAAGCATGATGCATTACAAACAGCTGTTTAAACAAGTTGTTTGTGTTTTTCAAATTTTTTGGCCCGCATAAGTACACATAATTTCATACAAATAGATATACTTACTCCTAATTATGCCTATTGTAAGATTGTTCAATTAGCACTGCGATATGAATATCCTACGACACTAATTTTTCATAAAACATAAGTAAGATATATTAGAAACTGCTGTTTAAACAAGTTGTTTAAGGTTTTTAACATTTTTTTACTCATAACTATACATAATTTCATGAAAATTAATATAATTACTCCTAATTATACCTATTAGTAGATTATCCAATCAACACTTCGATATGAACATTGTCCGACACAAATTTTGCACAAAACATAAATAAGATGCATTAAAAACGGTTGTTTAAACAAAGTTATTTTAGTTTTTAAAATTTGTTGGCCGCATAACTACATATAATTTCATGAAAATTAATATAATTACTACATATTATGCTTATTATATGACTGTCCGGTTAAAACTAAGATATGAATATTCTATAACGCTAATTTTGCACAAATATAAGTAAGATGCATTAAAAACTATTTTTTTTAAACAAGTAGATTAAGATTTTCAACATTTTTGAATCAAAACAACACATAATTTCGAGCGAATTAATATAATTGTGCCTAACTATGTCTATTATAAGATTGTCAAATTAACACTTCCATATCAATATCAGAGGACGCTAATTTTTCGTTAGACATAAGTAAGATACATTAGAAATTGCTGTATAAACAAGTTTTTTAAGCTTTTTAACATTTATTGCCTCATAACGACACAAAATTTCATGAAAATTAATATAGTTACTCCTAATTATGCCTATTAGAACATTACCCATTTAACACTTTGATATGAACATCCTACAACTAGAATTTTGCAGAAAAAAATATGTAAGATGCATTAAAAACAGCTGTTTAAACTAGTGTTTTGAGTTTTTTAAAATTTTTTACTGCATAACTACGCATAACATCGTGCAAATTAATATAATTAGTCCCAATTATGCCTATTATATAATTATCCAATTCACACTCCAATATGAATATACTATAACAGTATTTTTTTCATAAGACATAAATAAGATACATCCGAAACTGCTGTTTAAACAAGTTATTTAAGATTTTCAAAATTTATTGTCGCATAACTACGTATAATTTCATGAAAATTATTGCAATTACTCCTAATTACGCCAATTATAAAATTATCCAACTAAAACTTCGATATGAAGATTCTATAACGATAATATTGTACAAAACATAAGTAAGAGGCGTCAAAAGCTGCTATTTAAACAAGTTATTTTCCTTTATAAAATTTTTTGGCCGCATAACTACACATAATTTTGTGTAAATTAACATAATTTACTCATAATTGTGCCTATTATAAGATTGTTCAGTCAACACTTCAAAACGAATATTTTAGGGCACTATTTTTCCACAAAACATAAGTAAGATGCATTAGAAACTGCTTTTTAAGAAAGTTAAATTTTTCACATTTTTGGCCTCGTAACTACATATAATTTCATAAAAAATAATATAATTACTCCTAATTATGCCCATTAAAATATTAGCGATTTAACTGTTCGATGTGAACATTCTACGACACTAATGTTGCACGAGACATAAGCAGGATGCATTACAAACAGATGTTTAAACAAGTTGTTTGTGTTTTTCAAATTTTTTGGCCAGCATAAGTACACATAATTTCATACAAATAAATATACTTATTCCTTATTATGCCTATTGTAAGATTGTTCAATTAGCACTGCGATATGAATATCCTACGACAATAATTTATCATAAAACATAAGTAAGATATATTAGAAACTGCTGTTTAAACAAGTTGTTTAAGGTTTTCAACATTTTTTTACTCATAACTATACATAATTTTGTAAAAATTAATATAATTACTCCTAATTATACCTATTAGTAGATTATCCAATCAACACTTCGATATGAACATTGTCCGACACAAATTTTGCACAAAACATAAATAAGATGCATTAAAAACGGTTGTTTAAACAAAGTTATTTTAGTTTTTAAAATTTGTTGGCTGCATAACTACATATAATTTCATGAAAATTAATATAATTACTACATATTACGCACAGTCCGGTTAAAACTTAGATATGAATATTCTATAACGCTAATTTTGCACAAATATAAGTAAGATGCATTCGAAACTGTTTTTTTAAACAAGTAGATTAAGATTTTCAACATTTTTGAATCAAAACAACACATAATTTCGAGCGAATTAATATAATTGCGCCTAACTATGTCTATTATAAGATTGTCAAATTAACACTTCGATATGAATATCAGAGGACGCTAATTTTTCATAAGACATAAGTAAGATACAATAGAAATTGCTGTTTAAACAAGTTTTTTAAGCTTTTTAACATTTATTGCCTCATAACGACACAAAATTTCATGAAAATTAATATAGTTACTCCTAATTATGCCTATTAGAACATTACCCATTTAACACTTTGATATGAACATCCTGCAACTTGAATTTTGCAGAAAAAAATATGTAAGATGCATTAAAAACAGCTGTTTAAACTAGTGTTTTGAGTTTTTTAAATTTTTTTACTGCATCACTACGCATAACATCGTGCAAATTAATATGATTAGTCCCAATTATGCCTATTATATAATTATCCAATTCACACTCCAATATGAATATCCTATAACAGTATTTTTTTCATATGACATAAATAAGATACATCTGAAACTGCGGTTTAAACAAGTTATTTAAGATTTTCAAAATTTATTGTCGCATAACTACGTATAATTTCATGAAAATTGATGCAATTACTCCTAATTACGCCAATTATAAAATTATCCAACTAAAACTTCGATATGAATATTCTATAACGATAATATTGCACAAAACATAAGTAAGAGGCGTCAAAAGCTGTTGTTTAAACAAGTTGTTTTCCTTTATAAAATTTTTTGGCCGCATAAGTACACATAATATTGTGTAAATTAACATAATTTACTCATAATTGTGTCTATTATAAGATTGTTCAGTTAACACTTCAAAACGAATATTTTAAGGCACTATTTTTCCACAAAACATAAGTAAGATGCATTAGAAACTACTTTTTAAGAAAGTTAAATTTTTCACATTTTTGGCCTCGTAACTACATATAATTTCATAAAAAATAATATAATTACTCCTAATTATGCCCATTAAAATATTAGCGAATTAACTGTTCGATGTAAACATTCTACGACACTAATGTTGCACGAGACATAAGCAGGATGCATTACAAATAGCTGTTTAAACAAGTTGTTAGTGTTTTTCAAATTTTTTGGCCCGCATAAGTACACATAATTTCATACAAATAGATATTCTTACTCCTAATTATGCCTATTGTAATAAGATTGTTCAATTAGCACTGCGATATGAATATCCTACGACACTAATTTTTCATAAAACATAAGTAAGATATATTAGAAACTGCTGTTTAAACAAGTTGTTTAAGATTTTTAATATTTGTTTACTCCTAACTATACATAATTTCATGAAAATTAATACAATTACTCCTAATTATACCTATTAGTAGATTATCCAATCAACACTTCGATATGAACATTGTCCGACACAAATTTTGCACAAAACATAAATAAGATGCATTAAAAACGGTTGTTTAAACAAAGTTATTTTAGTTTTTAAAATTTGTTGGCCGCATAGCTACATATAATTTCATAAAAATTAATATAATTACTACATATTATGCTTATTATATGACTGTCCGGTTAAAACTTAGATATGAATATTCTATAACGCTAATTTTGCACAAATATATGTGATGCATTCTAAACTGTTTTTTTAAACAAGTAGATTAAGATTTTCAACATTTTTTGAATCAAAACTACACATAATTTCGAGCGAATTAATATAATTGCGCCTAACTATGTCTATTATAAGATTATCAAATTAACACTTCGATATGAATATCAGTGGACGCTAATTTTTCATAAGACATAAGTAAGATACATTATAAATTGCTGTTTAAACAAGTTTTTTAAGCTTTTTAACATTTATTACATCATAAAGACACAAAATTTCATGGAAATTAATATAGTTACTCCTAATTATGCCTATTAGAACATTACCCAATTAACACTTTGATATGAATATCCTACAACACGAATTTTGCAGAAAAAAAAATAAGTAAGATGCATTAAAAAATTCTGTTTAAACTAGTGTTTTGAGTTTTTTAAATTTTTTTACTGCATAACTATGCATAACATCACGCAAATTAATATAATTACTCCCAATTATGCATATTATATAATTATCCAATTGATACTCCAATATGAATATACTATAACAGTATTTTTTTCATAAGACATAAATAAGATACATCTGAAACTGCTGTTTAAACAAGTTATTTAAGATTTTCAAAATTTATTGTCGCATAACTACGTATAATTTCATGAAAATTATTGCAATTACTCCTAATTACGCCAATTATAAAATTATCCAACTAAAACTTCGATATGAAGATTCTATAACGATAATATTGTACAAAACATAAGTAAGAGGCGTCAAAAGCTGCTATTTAAACAAGTTATTTTCCTTTATAAAATTTTTTGGCCGCATAACTACACATAATTTTGTGTAAATTAACATAATTTACTCATAATTGTGCCTATTATAAGATTGTTCAGTCAACACTTCAAAACGAATATTTTAGGGCACTATTTTTCCACAAAACATAAGTAAGATGCATTAGAAACTGCTTTTTAAGAAAGTTAAATTTTTCACATTTTTGGCCTCGTAACTACATATAATTTCATAAAAAATAATATAATTACTCCTAATTATGCCCATTAAAATATTAGCGATTTAACTGTTCGATGTGAACATTCTACAAACAGCTGTTTAAACAAGTTGTTTGTGTTTTTCAAATTTTTTGGCCCGCATAAGTACACATAATTTCATACAAATAGATATACTTACTCCTAATTATGCCTATTGTAAGATTGTTCAATTAGCACTGCGATATGAATATCCTACGACACTAATTTTTCATAAAACATAAGTAAGATATATTAGAAACTGCTGTTTAAACAAGTTGTTTAAGGTTTTTAACATTTTTTTACTCATAACTATACATAATTTCATGAAAATTAATATAATTACTCCTAATTATACCTATTAGTAGATTATCCAATCAACACTTCGATATGAACATTGTCCGACACAAATTTTGCACAAAACATAAATAAGATGCATTAAAAACGGTTGTTTAAACAAAGTTATTTTAGTTTTTAAAATTTGTTGGCCGCATAACTACATATAATTTCATGAAAATTAATATAATTACTACATATTATGCCTATTATATGACTGTCCGGTTAAAACTTAGATATGAATATTCTATAACGCTAATTTTGCACAAATATAAGTAAGATGCATTCAAAACTGTTTTTTTTAAACAAGTAGATTAAGATTTTCAACATTTTTGAATCAAAACAACACATAATTTCGAGCGAATTAATATAATTGCGCCTAACTATGTCTATTATAAGATTGTCAAATTAACACTTCCATATCAATATCAGAGGACGCTAATTTTTCGTTAGACATAAGTAAGATACATTAGAAATTGCTGTATAAACAAGTTTTTTAAGCTTTTTAACATTTATTGCCTCATAACGACACAAAATTTCATGAAAATTAATATAGTTACTCCTAATTATGCCTATTAGAACATTACCCATTTAACACTTTGATATGAACATCCTACAACTTGAATTTTGCAGAAAAAAATATGTAAGATGCATTAAAAACAGCTGTTTAAACTAGTGTTTTGAGTTTTTTAAAATTTTTTACTGCATAACTACGCATAACATCGTGCAAATTAATATAATTAGTCCCAATTATGCCTATTATATAATTATCCAATTCACACTCCAATATGAATATCCTATAACAGTATTTTTTTCATAAGACATAAATAAGATACATCTAAAACTGCGGTTTAAACAAGTTATTTAAGATTTTCAAAATTTATTGTCGCATAACTACGTATAATTTCATGAAAATTGATGCAATTACTCCTAATTATGCCAATTATAAAATTATCAAACTAAAACTTCGATATGAATATTCTATAACGATAATATTGCACAAAACATAAGTAAGAGGCGTCAAAAGCTGTTGTTTAAACAAGTTGTTTTCCTTTATAAAATTTTTTGGCCGCATAAGTACACATAATTTTGTGTAAATTAACATAATTTACTCATAATTGTGTCTATTATAAGATTGTTCAGTTAACACTTCAAAACGAATATTTTAAGGCACTATTTTTCCACAAAACATAAGTAAGATGCTTAGAAACTACTTTTTAAGAAAGTTAAATTTTTCACATTTTTGGCCTCGTAACTACATATAATTTCATAAAAAATAATATAATTACTCCTAATTATGCCCATTAAAATATTAGCGAATTAACTGTTCGATGTAAACATTCTACGACACTAATGTTGCACGAGACATAAGCAGGATGCATTACAAATAGCTGTTTAAACAAGTTGTTTGTGTTTTTCAAAAATTTTGGCCCTCATAAGTACACATAATTTCATACAAATAGATATACTTACTCCTAATTATGCCTATTGTAAGATTGTTCAATTAGCACTGCGATATGAATATCCTACGACACTAATTTTTCATAAAACATAAGTAAGATATATTAGAAACTGCTGTTTAAACAAGTTGTTTAAGGTTTTTAACATTTTTTACTCATAACTATACATAATTTCATGAAAATTAATATAATTACTCCTAATTATACCTATTAGTAGATTATCCAATCAACACTTCGATATGAACATTGTCCGACACAAATTTTGCACAAAACATAAATAAGATGCATTAAAAACGGTTGTTTAAACAAAGTTATTTTAGTTTTTAAAATTTGTTGGCCGCATAACTACATATAATTTCATAAAATTAATATAATTACTACATATTATGCTTATTATATGACTGTCCGGTTAAAACTTAGATATGAATATTCTATAACGCTAATTTTGCACAAATATAAGTAAGATGCATTCTAAACTGTTTTTTTAAACAAGTAGATTAAGATTTTCAACATTTTTGAATCAAAACAACACATAATTTCGAGCGAATTAATATAATTGCGCCTAACTATGTCTATTATAAGATTGTCAAATTAACACTTCGATATGAATATCAGTGGACGCTAATTTTTCATAAGACATAAGTAAGATACATTAGAAATTGCTGTTTAAACAAGTTTTTTAAGCTTTTTAACATTTATTGCCTCATAAAGACACAAAATTTCATGAAAATTAATATAGTTACTCCTAATTATGCCTATTAGAACATTACCCAATTAACACTTTGATATGAACATCCTACAACACGAATTTTGCAGAAAAAAATAAGTAAGATGCATTAAAAACAGCTGTTTAAACTAGTGTTTTGAGTTTTTTAAATTTTTTTACTACATAACTACGCATAACATCGCGCAAATTAATATAATTACTCCCAATTATGCATATTATATAATTATCCAATTGACACTCCAATATGAATATATTATAACAGTATTTTTTTCATAAGACATAAATAAGATACATCTAAAACTGCGGTTTAAACAAATTATTTAAGATTTTCAAAATTTATTGTCGCATAACTACGTATAATTTCATGAAAATTAATGCAATTACTCCTAATTACGCCAATTATAAAATTATCCAACTAAAACTTCGATATGAATATTCTATAACGATAATATTGCACAAAACATAAGTAAGAGGCGTCAAAAGCTGTTGTTTAAACAAGTTGTTTTCCTTTATAAAATTTTTTGGCCTCATAACTACACATAAGTTTGTGTAAATTAACATAATTTACTCATAATTGTGCCTATTATAAGATTGTTCAGTCAACACTTCAAAACGAATATTTTAGGGCACTATTTTTCCACAAAACATAAGTAAGATGCATTAGAAACTGCTTTTTAAGAAAGTTAAATTTTTCACATTTTTGGCCTCGTAACTACATATAATTTCATAAAAAATAATATAATTACTCCTAATTATGCCCATTAAAATATTAGCGATTTAACTGTTCGATGTGAACATTCTACGACACTAATGTTGCACGAGACATAAGCATGATGCATTACAAACAGCTGTTTAAACAAGTTGTTTGTGTTTTTCAAATTTTTTGGCCGCATAAGTACACATAATTTCATACAAATAGATATACTTACTCCTAATTATGCCTATTGTAAGATTGTTCAATTAGCACTGCGATATGAATATCCTACGACACTAATTTTTCATAAAACATAAGTAAGATATATTAGAAACTGCTGTTTAAACAAGTTGTTTAAGGTTTTTAACATTTTTTTACTCATAACTATACATAATTTCATGAAAATTAATATAATTACTCCTAATTATACCTATTAGTAGATTATCCAATCAACACTTCGATATGAACATTGTCCGACACAAATTTTGCACAAAACATAAATAAGATGCATTAAAAACGGTTGTTTAAACAAAGTTATTTTAGTTTTTAAAATTTGTTGGCCGCATAACTACATATAATTTCATGAAAATTAATATAATTACTACATATTATGCTTATTATATGACTGTCCGGTTAAAACTTAGATATGAATATTCTATAACGCTAATTTTGCACAAATATAAGTAAGATGCATTCAAAACTGTTTTTTTTAAACAAGTAGATTAAGATTTTCAACATTTTTGAATCAAAACAACACATAATTTCGAGCGAATTAATATAATTGCGCCTAACTATGTCTATTATAAGATTGTCAAATTAACACTTCCATATCAATATCAGAGGACGCTAATTTTTCGTTAGACATAAGTAAGATACATTAGAAATTGCTGTATAAACAAGTTTTTTAAGCTTTTTAACATTTATTGCCTCATAACGACACAAAATTTCATGAAAATTAATATAGTTACTCCTAATTATGCCTATTAGAACATTACCCATTTAACACTTTGATATGAACATCCTACAACTTGAATTTTGCAGAATAAAATATGTAAGATGCATTAAAAACAGCTGTTTAAACTAGTGTTTTGAGTTTTTTAAAATTTTTTACTGCATAACTACGCATAACATCGTGCAAATTAATATAATTAGTCCCAATTATGCCTATTATATAATTATCTAATTCACACTCCAATATGAAAATCCTATAACAGTATTTTTTTCATAAGACATAAATAAGATACATCTGAAATTGCGGTTTAAACAAGTTATTTAAGATTTTCAAAATTTATTGTCGCATAACTACGTATAATTTCATGAAAATTGATGCAATTACTCCTAATTACACTAATTATAAAATTATCCAACTAAAATTTCGATATGAATATTCTATAACGATAATATTGCACAAAACATAAGTAAGAGGCGTCAAAAGCTGTTGTTTAAACAAGTTGTTTTCCTTTATAAAATTTTTTGGCCGCATAAGTACACATAATTTTGTGTAAATTAACATAATTTACTCATAATTGTGTCTATTATAAGATTGTTCAGTTAACACTTCAAAACGAATATTTTAAGGCACTATTTTTCCACAAAACATAAGTAAGATGCATTAGAAACTACTTTTTAAGAAAGTTAAATTTTTCACATTTTTGGCCTCGTAACTACATATAATTTCATAAAAAATAATATAATTACTCCTAATTATGCCCATTAAAATATTAGTGAATTAACTGTTCGATGTAAACATTCTACGACACTAATGTTGCACGAGACATAAGCAGGATGCATTACAAATAGCTGTTTAAACAAGTTGTTTGTGTTTTTCAAAAATTTTGGCCCTCATAAGTACACATAATTTCATACAAATATATATACTTACTCCTAATTATGCCTATTGTAAGATTGTTCAATTAGCACTGCGATATGAATATCCTACGACACTAATTTTTCATAAAACATAAGTAAGATATATTAGAAACTGCTGTTTAAACAAGTTGTTTAATATTTTTAATATTTGTTTACTCATAACTATACATAATTTCATGAAAATTAATATAATTACTCCTAATTATACCTATTAGTAGATTATCCAATCAACACTTCGATATGAACATTGTCCGACACAAATTTTGCACAAAACATAAATAAGATGCATTAAAAACGGTTGTTTAAACAAAGTTATTTTAGTTTTTAAAATTTGTTGGCCGCATAGCTACATATAATTTCATAAAAATTAATATAATTACTACATATTACGCACAGTCCGGTTAAAACTTAGATATGAATATTCTATAACGCTAATTTTGCACAAATATAAGTAAGATGCATTCGAAACTGTTTTTTTAAACAAGTAGATTAAGATTTTCAACATTTTTGAATCAAAACAACACATAATTTCAAGCGAATTAATATAATTACGCCTAACTATGTCTATTATAAGATTGTCAAATTAACACTTCGATATGAATATCAGAGGACGCTAATTTTTCATAAGACATAAGTAAGATACATTAGAAATTGCTGTTTAAACAAGTTTTTTAAGCTTTTTAACATTTATTGCCTCATAACGACACAAAATTTCATGAAAATTAATATAGTTACTCCTAATTATGCCTATTAGAACATTACCCAATTAACACTTTGATATGAACATCCTACAACTCGAATTTTGCAGAAAAAAATAAGTAAGATGCAATAAAAACAACTGTTTAAATTAGTGTTTTGAGTTTTTTAAATTTTTTTACTGCATAACTACGCATAACATCTCCCAAATTAATATAATTACTCCCAATTATGCCTATTATATAATTATCCAATTGACACTCCAATATGAATATCCTATAACAGTATTTTTTTCATAAGACATAAATAAGATACATCTGAAACTACGGTTTAAACAAGTTATTTAAGATTTTCAAAATTTATTATCGCATAACTACGTATAATTTCATGAAAATTAATGCAATTACTCCTAATTACGCCAATTATAAAATTATCCAACTAAAACTTCGATATGAATATTCTATAACGATAATATTGCACAAAACATAAGTAAGAGGCGTCAAAAGCTGCTGTTTAAACAAGTTATTTTCCTTTATAAAAAATTTTGGCCGCATAACTACACATAATTTTGTGTAAATTAACATAATTTACTCATAATTGTGCCTATTATAAGATTGTTCAGTCAACACTTTAAAAAAAATATTTTAGGGCACTATTTTTCCACAAAACATAAGTAAGATGCATTAGAAATCGCTTTTTAAGAAAGTTAAATTTTTCACATTTTTGGCCTCGTAACTACATATAATTTCATAAAAAATAATATAATTACTCCTAATTATGCCCATTAAAATATTAGCGATTTAATTGTTCGATGTGAACATTCTACGACACTAATGTTGCACGAGACATAAGCAGGATGCATTAAAACAAGTTGTTTGTGTTTTTCAAATTTTTTGGCCCGCATAAGTACACATAATTTCATACAAATAGATATACTTACTCCTAATTATGCCTATTGTAAGATTGTTCAATTAGCACTGCGATATGAATATCCTACGACACTAATTTTTCATAAAACATAAGTAAGATATATTAGAAACTGCTGTTTAAACAAGTTGTTTAAGGTTTTTAACATTTTTTTACTCATAACTATACATAATTTCATGAAAATTAATATAATTACTCCTAATTATACCTATTAGTAGATTATCCAATCAACACTTCGATATGAACATTGTCCGACACAAATTTTGCACAAAACATAAATAAGATGCATTAAAAACGGTTGTTTAAACAAAGTTATTTTAGTTTTTAAAATTTATTGTCCGCATAACTACGTGGAGTTGGGGTAGACGAACTTACTACAGATCAGTTCATTCTGTGATAGAGGAAGATGAACTTACTACAGATCAGTTCAATCTTTACCGCTTCGAGAGATGACCTTACTAACGGATCAATCTCTACGGAGGGATGAAAGGTGAGTCTACTAACAGATCAACTCGACCTTAATTGATCTAGAAGATGAACCTACTACAGATCGGTTCAATCTTTGCTAGTCAATGACCAATCACACAAAATACTACTCAAAGCATTTAGCCGGTTGATCTTGAGGTTGGTGAATCAGGAGATTGGTGGATTTGGCCCACTTGTTTCATCTCACTAATCTTCCAGATCATGAATTCCAAGCACTGAGCGGATTCATAAACCTAGGGACACGATCACACATAAAGTCAAACCTGAAGCGCTGAGCCAGCTTGACATTGAGACGTGTGTCAGTGAAAGAACCTACTACAGAACGGTTCATTCCACTGTTTGAGAATGAATCTACTACAGAATGATTCAATCCTCTGGACTAGAAGACAAACTTATCGACGTATTAGTTTGATCTTACTAGCTTGACTGGTCATGAATTACTTGTTCATGACACAAGGTCAGTAGACAGTGGACAGAGTCCCTACAGTTGTCTTATTTGATCTCCTAAATTATGAATTCTGAGCACTTGGCCGATTCATAGATTCAGGGTTATTTTGTACACAAAATTAGACTCGAGGCACTTGGCTGATCTAATATTGAGACAAGTTTATTAGAGAGTGAGTTTCTAAACAGTTCAGTTCAACTCACCTAATCTGGTCAGATTATGGGCTTACAAGTAGCTTAGTCCATTATCTATACACTGCCAAACTTGAGAGGCAGCCAGTGTACTAATGATCAATGGATCATTAATCTCAGTCATCATGATGTCACCTCTTCAGACATCATAATGTTCTTCTTTTGAAGTCAACACAATTATTGTATTGATGTTACAATCTCAATTATCTTCTTGGCAAGTGTTAGGATGTTCTTGTCCTAATTGTTACTAATTGATTGTTCTGGGTGTTGCATTACTTGTGTAAAAATACTCTGTTGCTCTACACCCCTTTTGTGAGCTCATTTAATCACTCCTAAAATGCAAAAGAATTATTGCATTTATTATTGATTTTATTAACAAGATAATACCCTTTATTATTATCTCAATTACAAAGGTGATTTTATTTTATTTTTAACTCTCTTTATTTTTGTAGAAAATTACTTACAAAAATAATAGAAAAATAGTTGGCTTTTATTCAGAAATTTATTTGAATTTTTAAGATTTTTATAATAGCCAAAATAGCAAGTTAAAACTTGGTCAAATAGGAAAAAGCAAACAATGTCATTTCATTTTTAAATTATTTTAGTACTGTAAAATTCTTAAAATTGAAATGTTTTTACATAGAAAAATACTATGAAAGACAAAGAACTTTTAGAAACAAATTTGAGTCAATTTGGAGTTTGGAAAGACCTCCAAATGATTTATTTACATTTTATTTTTAATTTTCTGTTATTAATTGACAGTTGGGCTTAATGAATTGGGCCGAATTCATTTCCTCTTTTATTTTCTCTTTGTTTTTCCGAATTGGGCCCAACACACAGCTAGGCCGGCCCTTTCTTTTCAAACTTTGTTATTTAAGATAGACCGTTGGATTGTGCTGAGATTAGTGCAGAGTCTTTTATTTAGATGTTTAAACGCACTTGGGCCGTTGGATTTAGTTGAGATGCGTGTTTAATAGATCTAAGGCCCAGATTGAATTGATCTTTAATTTTCTTAAGTCTCAACAGATCTCGTTCATCAATAGACCTCACGATTGGTGAGGCGTTTCAAGGTTCGTGCCCGATAATCTTTTACTTCTTTTAACTCGCCATTGCGTCAGGATTCATGTTAAACAACGTTCCCGGCGACCGGAGCACTTCTTCTCCGATCAGATCAGCGCCCTAACATCGTCTCACCTTGGTAAACTCCTTTGTGGTACTTGATTGAAGATCTATACGGTGATCGACACCACACGATAGTACCGATTAATGTACAAATTGAAATCGGTACCGAAAGGCTTCCTTTGTTGAATTCAATAGAATTGATCAAAATTTTTGACGATTGCAAGATTGATGAGTATCGTTTTGATGTGTAGACATGGTCTAGGTAAGCTGGGATCTTCTCCTTCATTCTTAGCAGCATTGGAACACTTCGTTGTTTAGCAATACACAGTACCAATTGGTACCGAGTTGGATTTTTTATCAAATTCAACAAATCCAATCAATGTTATTGATAATTGCAAGATCAATAAGCATCATCTTAACATGTAGATGTGATCTAAGGTGAATGTGAGTGTTCTTGACTACTACCAATTTCACTGAAGCTCTAGCAGTTTGAAAGTGCACAGTGCATCGATCGATACCTACCTCAATTCTTTTCTATCCGAGATGCTTATTGAACTTGCATACCCAATTGACACCCCTCAGGCCTAAAGGCTCACCCAACTTTAGCTAGGGCCAGTGGCTCACTGAGTTGAGT
This sequence comes from Schoenoplectus tabernaemontani, assembly GCA_037127355.1. Lineage (NCBI taxonomy): Eukaryota > Viridiplantae > Streptophyta > Magnoliopsida > Poales > Cyperaceae > Schoenoplectus > Schoenoplectus tabernaemontani. The sequence goes on along the minus strand of CM073749.1, from coordinate 1,492,966 downwards.
GTTGTTGAAGCTTAATACCAGTTACGATTTTCAATACCGATCGACATTGATTTGGATTTCTACGATTCACTGAATTCCTAACTTGATTAGTACATTTCAGGTTTAAAGGCACACCCAAACGTACCTGGGGCCAGTGACACACTCAGATTGCAATAATATGAGTTGGTTCACTCACGAAACTTGGTAATATACTAATTTATGTTGAGATCGGTGTTTTTATTCAAAATTGCAGAGATCGACTAACCTAATTAATTAAAATCATGCAATTAGGATGATTAAAGAATAGAAAACTATCATCTTTCAGCTAATATGCAAGTATAAGCAAAACAATCAATTGAAAATGAAAATTATATAGCTCATCTGATGAACTCTAAACAAAATATTTGGATTTTGTTTTCTGAAATGGAGCAAATTATACACTAGTTATGAGGCTTGCCGAAATCAAAGATAGTATTGTCCTTCAAATTATGCAACTTTTTTGCTTTCACATCTATCTGAATTAATGATTAATTTTATGATCTAAGTTAATCATACTGAACTGTCTATTTAAGAAAGTGGAAAGCAGAAAATAATTTTAAGAGAGTACATTAGAAAATTGGGCTTGCTTACTCTCTGTAATAAAGAGTAAATTGATATTTTAGGCCAATATATGCTAGAAATGCTCTGTGTACGGTGCGATACATGAGACAAGGTCCATGCACAATGAGTTGATGAATGTCAGATCAACTTCTTTCCAAGTTGACATAAATCCAGATGCTCATGAAAAAGAAAATCCCGCAGCTATCAAACTTTATACCACATTTCTATTTTTTTCTATATGCACACAAGTGTGCTGGCAATCCTTTTCTCTCCTCACAAGTGTACTTAAATACTTTTTATCAGTCTGTTTACTTTTATTTATTGATAGAAATTATTGGAAAATCCAAGCTGTTCAACCTTAGATCTGAAGGCCAGACTTGAGAAATGCACGTGTAGTGGTGACAAGAGGACATGCTTTAAAAAATGCAGAGAACTTCAAATTGCTGGAAAAACTTGCCCAGAAGCTTGGAGCAACAAGTATGGTCATCTCATTTTGGTACAGGTAGTTGTCAATTGTAATTGAATGACAAATTTATTTCTCTCTGTTTTCTTTTAAATTTGACAACGGTTATAAGTGGGGTATTAGTATTTATCATACATTCATTTTTTGTTCAGTTGTTATTCTTATCTAAGAGCTATCAATTACAGTTTGGCCACAAGTTTGTAGAATGCTGTGTTTTTTATTGTTTGTTTCCTTTGTTTGGTTCCTTTGCTTGTCAGGTTTTTTGTGTACCATTTTGACGAACTAATTCTATATGCTTAATAACTAATATTCTTTTCTGCCCTTAAATAGTTGGTGCCACTCGGGCTGCTATTGATGCTGGATTTGTACCCAATGATCTCCAGGTAATGTTGTAAAGTCTGAAAAGACTGCATTTAATAGTCATTACTTTTGTCTAAACTTTATATATATGCGACTGATTTGTTTTTTTTCTCCTCATTTTAGATGTGATTAATGAGGCATTTTCTGAAGAGCTGTTTTTATTTAGGAGGAAAATAATATGCATATGGTGGATTACTTAGCATCAATAATAGGATTGGAACTACCATATAATGTATTTTGTTATGGTTTTTCATAATTAATGTAAATTTAGATGTTGAAAAATTAATGCTTTAATGAAAGCTGTTATTTAATTTTTGTCTTTTATTTAGATTGTATTTATAATTATATTACTAATAAAATAATATTAGAAAATTATATTTAGAAGTCGAGAGTTATTCAACGTCATAAAATATCTATTAGAATAATTCAACGGGTCATATGAACCCAATAGGGCTATATCATTCAAGATCATAACAATCGTTGCAATAATTTATGTAGATAGTTGCAATAATTTATTAAGTAGCTAGGTTACGATATATAAAAGTTGCAATGAACATTCGGTTGCTTTAATTATGAGTCACAACCAGCAATATGGTTGCAATTGATGGTATTTTACCACAGATATATATTTGTGTTAAATACTCTACGTCAACTATTCATTCTTGTTGCAATAATTTAGTGTCACTAAGCTTCTCCAATTGTTTATCTTGTTGCATTAGATGGATGAGTTGCTACGATCTTATTCGTTGCAATAATAATTATTTTGCGACAATCTTTTGTTGCCTTAAATGCATATTGCAAAGAATTATTTGTAGTAATACATCTTTGCAACAAAATTGTTGCGACAATAATTTTGTTGCAACAGAAAATATCAATTGCAACGACTATGTCGTTGCGAATCTGTTGCCACGAGATATATTACAACCACTGACAACATATCTTCTTCGTTGTAAATGCATTATGATGCAACCATTTAGTATCTATTGCAACGAATTTTCTGGTTGCCTGACCTTGTAAATGGTGTAGTGATATGATATTTATTGATTTAGAGAAAGCGTATGATAAAATTCCGAGAAATATCATGTGGTGGGCGCTCAAAAGGAAACTAGTCCCAACAAAGTATGTTACTCTTATTAAGGATGTACACAAATGATGTGACTTATGTCAGAGCATGTGACGGCGAGTCCGATATATTTCCTATTAAGATAGGATTACATCAAGGGTCAGCATTGAGTCCATATATTTTCACCTTAGTGATGGATGGGATCATAAAAGACATACAAGAAGATATTCCTTGATGTATGCTCTTTGCTGATGATGTGGTGTTGATTGACGAGAGCAGAATTGGAGTCAATCAGAAACTAGAGTTGTGGAGACAAACTTTAGAATCGAAAGGTTTTAGACTTAGTAGGACAAAAACGAATATATGAGGTGTCGGTTCAATGGGAAAACTTAGATGACGGAGATGTTAGTTTGGATGGACGAGTAGTACCCATGAATGACACATTTCGATATTTGAGATCGATGTTGCAGAGTGAAGGAGAGATCGATGAAGATGTTAGTCATAGAATAAGAGCTGGATGGGTAAATTGGAGACAAGCATCTAGTGTTCTTTGTGACAAGAATGTCCCAAACAAACTAAAAGGCAAGTTCTACAGGACGGTGATTAGACCCGCGATGTTGTATGGCGCAGAATGTTGGGCTACAAAAGGACAACACATCAAGAAGATGAGTGTAGCTGAAATGCGAATGTTGCGCTGGATATGTGGCCACACAAGGAAAGTTCGAATCAGAAATGATGATATTAGGGACAAATTTGGGGTAGCACCAATTTAAGAGAAGCTGGTCCAACATCGTTTGCGATGGTTTGATCATATCCAACGAAGGCCTCCTGAAACATCGAGACGTAACAAAGATTTTAAGTCATCCTGAAAATACAAGAAGAGGAAGAGGTCGACCGAGATTGACATGGGAGGAAGCAATAAAAAGATATTTGAAGGAATGGAATATACCCAAAGAGCTTGCTTTGGATAGGAGTGCGTGGAAGATAGCGATTCATGTACCTGAACCATGATTTAGGAGTTATAGTCTAATAGTAGAGTTATAGACTTCATATTCTTAGATTTTTTAGGATTTTAGGATTTAGAATTTAGAAATATATTTCAGAAATAGAGGTTTATATAGGATTTAGAATTAGATTTTAAAATAGGATTTTAGGATTTAGAAATAGATTTTATAATAGAGGTTTATTGTATTATTATTATTATTATTGTTATTATTGCTACTATTATTAGCATATTATCATTATCATTATCATCTTTATTTATATATTATTATTATTATTATTATTCTATTTTTTTCTTCCATCATGTTCATTTTTATCACTAATATTTGAGATTTTTGATCTTATGTTTTCCGATTGGGTTTCAATTCTAGCCTACCCCAATTTATTTGGGATTAAAGGCTTTGTTGTTGTTGTTGTTTGTTGTTGAAATGTTTTTACATAGAAAAATACTATGAAAAACAAAGAATTTTTAGAAATAAATTTGAGTCAATTTGGAGTTTGGGAAGGCCTCCAAATAATTTATTTACTCTTTATTTTTAATTTTCTATTATTTATTGATAGTTGGGCTTAATGAATTGGGCTGAGATTTAATCCCTTTTAATTTCTACGAATTGGGCCCAATTCTAATTCTTCCTATTATTTTTCACAGTTTGGTCTGTTCTTAACCGGGCCGCAGTTTAAATGCAGTATTTAATCTGGGTCGTTGGATTGTGTTGAGATTAGTGCAGAGTTTTTATTTAAATGTTTAATTGCACGTGGGCAGCTGGATTTGATTAAGATGCGTGCTTGGCAGATCTAAGGCCCAGATCTATTCAATCTTTAATTTTCTTAAACTCTTGACAGATCTCATCCATTGATAGACTTCAAGATTAGTGAGGCGCTTCAACAATCGTGCAGATAGATTCTCCCAAGCTTCTGACTTACCGATGCTTCAAGATCCGTGTGATACAGCGTTTCTGGTGATCGAATCTCTTCTCCTCCGATCAGACTAGTGAATTAGAGTCGTCTTAGTGTGTGGAGTATCTCTATCGTGTCAGATCTAAGATCCATACGGTGGTTGATGTTGCGCGATGGTACCAATTGAGGTGTACCAATCGGGATTGGTACCGAGTTGATTTCCTTACCAAATTTGATGAATTCAATCAATGTTATTGACAATTGCAAGCTTAATAAGCATCGCCTTGGCATGTTGATGTGATCTGAGATGAGTGTGAGAGTTCTTGCTCATTGATAATCGTGCTGAAGCACTTATGGCTTGGAAGTGCGCGGTACCGATTGGTACCGGCCTCAATTCCTCTCCTATTTGAGATGCTTATTGAACTTACATACTCAATTGACACCTCTCAGACCTAAAGGCTCACCCAGACATTGCTAGGGTCAGTGGCTCACTGAGTTACAACGTGTTAAAGCACAATGCCAACTGGTTGTGCACGAGACTGATCAGTATTAGTTCTGAATTCATCAAAAACTTGACTTTCACTGAATTATTGCCCTCAATTGGTGCTTCTCAAGCCTAAAGGCTCACCCAGACATTGTTAGGGCCAATGAATCATTGAGATTGCAACAATGGAGATTGATTCACTTCTAAGAACTCGACGATATACTGATTTGTGTCAGAATCAGTATATCTATTATAATTTGCAAAGATTAACTACTTTAATCAATCAAGATCTTGCAGCTAAGATGAATAAATTGATGTTCTTTAGAGAAAGAACAACAAAGGAAGAGGAGCAAACTTTCAAAAGGAAATAGCAAGAACAAGAACAGAAATTCGATTAACTGTCTAACAAGCATGAATTGAATGTTTAAGCTCAATTTCAGAGAAAGAAATGCAAAGAAAAACTAATTGAATCAATCAACATGGCTAATTATCTTTAATTCTTAACAATAACCCAAATTGAGCAACCTTCTTCACTAATTTCTCACTCTCTCTCTACAGCAGTTAGAGTGTGCGTGTGTGTGCTCTCAATTGCTCAATTTCCAATCTTGCAGCAGTTTAACTTCTTTCTCTTTTTTATCTTACTATTGTTGGTTCTTCAGTTTATATAGGCTGCAATTGATTAATTCACTCGATTTTGATTGGTTAGCTGCTCTTCACTTGGATTGCCAGCTTGGATAGATCATAGGCCTTCATTTCAATCGCTTGAACGGCTGTGATTGAGTTGTGTTTGTTGCCAAAACTTTTTTTGTTATAACTTTAACTATGTCGTGACTCCAATTGACCCCAACTCTCAAATGCTTGTGTGTTTCGACTGGTGAGTAAGCCCTAAGTTGCCAACTCCTATTTAAACCCTTCATGGCTAACTTGAACGTCATTTCATTCATTTGTGAGTTTCAATTTCTCTGAGCTCATTTTTGTCCCGTTTTCAACTCTTGACCAATTAGCATCTCATACATCCAATTGCCTCACCAATTCTCCTCCATTGGCATCGCCTTACCTCAAAGAAGCTTCCTTGTAACTCAATTTGATCTCTAGAGCACCAATTGGACTTCTCTCCTTGGCTCAATTTCGGGTACTAGCTCAACTTCACCTTTTGTTCATCTCATCTTCTCAATTGATTTGGTAGCACCTCCTATCTCATCGCCTAATCGTTGCCACCTCCCAGATCAACTCTAGCTATGGTTAGGCGTCAAGGGAAAAGAATGATGCAAGTTGCATCAGAGTCGGGCAATGACGAGAAGAAGAAGGAGGGAGAAAGCTCTTCGGCTGGGTTGGATGGACTAGGCTTGCATGCACCAAAACGCAGAAGAGGAGAGGAGCAGCGAGTCAGAGCGTCTGGACCAGGTTCACCTTCCCTTTCATCTCTTGTTTAAATCAAATTGCGTTGAATTGAATAGGTAGGCTAAATAGATTTGTCTTATAGTTTTAATTTATGCGCTCACTCTCATTGATCTGACGGTTAGGTCCCACATGTCAAATCTAAGGGTTTAGATCTATATGCTTAGTTGGCAGTTGATTAGTGTTAATGTACTGAGGTGGCAGGGTTTGATTGGTTGTTTATTTAATGAATAATCTTCTTAACACTAATGATCTGGTTAATGATGGGCTGAGGTGACTCTGACTAATAGTGCCATGTGTGCTATCTGTGCTGACTTGTACCAACCAGAGAAGGCCACATATCATTCTTGTGTGTAATGTGTGATGACATGGCACCAGTCTGTGTCTGTCACGTGACATGGTGGTGGGGCCCACCTATCAAGTCTATAAGGGTGTGGGTCCCACCTAGTTGAGGTGGACCAATAGGAGAGTGTCACGTGGCATCTTGATGTACATGGCCCAATCTGGTGCTGCCACGTGGTACACCCTCTCTCCTCTTCTATTTTCTCTGTGCTTCTTACACCTAGTTTGTACCCAAGGTTGCTGTTGTCTCCAAGTTGTACACAGAGTTGCCTTGATCAAATCTCAGCCCTTTGATCAACCTATTTAATCTGTTTTATTTCTCACTGAATTTATTTTAATAGCTCCACTTGTCCAAAAAATTTGAAATTTTCACCAAAAATTCTTAAATTCATGGGATCACTACTATAATTTTTAATTTCAATTTTGCCCCTGACTCTTTATGTCAAAAAATTTTTTGTCAAGAAAACCTTGTTTTCTCCTCTGAATTAATCTCAATTTTTAACTGTAGCTCAATGTCTCTGCCAAATATAATTCTCTTACAGAAACCCCCATAATTAAATACCAATTAGACTTGTATTGATGCTTCATCAGGGTTTGATTTGATCAACAATTGATTACATGTCAACAATTGATACAAATCCTGACTTGATCACATGTTTGCAACATTGACACCTGATCAGTCTTGTAAAATTGACTTTCAATCCATGTTCATGAAAGAAAAAACACATTGAAATTTCTTGTAGTTGGTTGTATCAAAATATTGACTTGGCATTGACACAGTTCTTGTTGTACATGAATATACTGTTTCAGTTCTTAAGGTTTGATCTTAGAATTAGTTCATAGGGTTTAATCTTGACTTTCCTTGATTTCTATCACTGAGGTGTGAGACTCACCTATCAGTGAAGAATAATCAGATTGATAACACCTCAGGAGATCTCTCTCTCCTGAATATCCTGGGGGTTATCCATCTCGAATGAATTGGAGGTGGCAGAGCTTTTATACCTCTGACTCCTATCTAGGATTTCCTTGTGGGGTCAATGCTTAATCCTTGTTTCTGGCCTGATTAGATTTAGTGGGTAGGCTAGGTTCAGGCTGTTAGGGTTGCTTATGTGGGACTATCAAGTGGACCCCACTTGTCAGAGGAAAATGAACACATAAATGACACCTCAAGAGATCTCTCTCTCTCTCTCCTGAATCTCTTGAGTGTCATCCATCTTGAATGGACAGGAGATGGTAGGGTATTTATACCCTTGCCTCTTACTCAGAATTTCCTTATGAAACAAATAGACTTGCCCCGGAGTTAAGCAGTGACTCCTTCTGACTGGTGGCCCCTTCTCTTATTTTTCTCTCCTTTTTCTTATAATTTATTACTGATAATTAATTATTATTTTTAATTATTCAGCTGCTCTACACTTGAGATCTTTTCAATGGTAAAGAAAAGCAAACAACAATAACAACAAAGGCTTTAATCTCAAATAAATTGAAGTATACTGGAAATGAAATCCAATCCAAAAATATAGATATCATAGATCTCAAATGTAAGAAAAAGAAAATCATGATGATAATAATTAAAATAATGATGATAATGATAATAATAATAATAATAGCATTAATAATACAAACATTCATAATAGTAATAATAATAATGCTACTAATAATAATAGTTTTAACTGTACAGTAAATCCCCTGGAATTTAACAGAAGTTTTAGCTCTAAGAAGAAATCAAACTTGTTAAATATTCAGATTATGCCTATTATGAGAATAAATCAGTTACAGAAATTGTACATCTATAATATGAGTTAATATCTGAAATGTCCAAAGGCTGTGTTAATACAAAAATTATAAAAAAAAAAAAGAGGAAAAAGAAAAGGAAAAAGACTGCAGCCCCCAAAAATAGAACTTAATACTGCATGACATTTAACTTCTAATTCAGGCTCCACGAGCACAGCAAAACAGCTACTGCAGTTATATCCAAAATCTTCTGTATGCTTGGGGCTAAATGATCACAAGGCAGTCTTTCCCTTTGAAAGGAAAACATACCTGTCAGGCAATGACCCAAATGATGCATAATGAATAAATAATAATTGTCGATACAGACAGGCATAATGTGAATTTCAATTTTCTTACTACATCACAATTGTCACTCACTCACTCTATAGATTATATATCAACCGAGTTCCGTATACCATAGAAGAAATAACAGAGTATGACCTGCTAAGCTAAACTACCCATGGGGAAGAAAACCTCTCAACACAGACAAAACCACTATAAGGCTAGTTGGTTGTCACCGTAGAATAGACAATAACAATAGAGCAAAAATAAAGTGAAATTAATTGTCATCTTTTAAAACTTTAATTATACCTATATCACCAAAGATAGTACCTGTCATTAAACGAAAAAGGAAAATAAGATATACATCTTCAAAAAAGTATGGTAATACCGCAAATAGTAATACAAACAAGATGACAGATATATAACCATTTCATATTAGTAAGATGCAAGAGCTGGTGCTTGTACAACTTGAGCACCCATGGGTTTTCTTCTGAAATCTCTTCAATAATATTACCATACAGGCTCTTGAGAAAATAGACTCAAGAGTTGGGCTTTTTCTTCAGCAACGGAAACCTTTTCATTAACTTGATGAGCTCATATATTCTCACATTATGCCCTGAGTAAAGGCCAATTTGCAATGGAGTTAACCCATCCTGAAATCATGTTACGATGTGATGAGGTTTATTTGGACAGAATCATAAATGCATATATAATTTGTAGACGGTAGCAGCTAGACTACATTAGGTATTATCTCAATTTAAATCTATCCTGTAGTGATTTAGCCAAAAAACACTATCTAAGCAACAACTCTGCTGCAATGGAAAATAACAACAGGAATGGGAGTTGAGCACCACTGACTAAAATATCATTCATAAGTAATAAGCAGACGAGCACCAGACCTATTTCTTCCCCTTACCACCCTACAAACTACAAAGCTAGTTTCTTTCTATGATCATAGATTTGGAAAATGCAACATCCACTTGAAAGAATAAACATGAATAAAACTGACATTTACAGCTTACATTATTTTTAATTGACTGATCAGCTCCTTTTATTAGCAAAAGTTTTACAATGTCTGTTCTTTGTGCCTGTACAGCAAGATGTAATGGAGTCCAACCGTCCTAAATTTTCAATTTACAATGATGTCAGCCTGAGAGGAGAGAGAAATGTTTGTGTGTGTGTGTGTGTGGATGTGTTGGTGGGAGAAGTCTGGAAGGACCAGAGAAAGTTACTGGCATACATGGTCTGAAAGATTAATGTCAACATTATATAGCAGAAGAATCTTTATAGTCTCACTTGATGCACTCTGTACAGCATAATGCATGAGTGTAGCCCCATCCTGTAAAACAAGCCAAAATTAACTGTGAATAATTCTTTTAGACTTCAGAGACTATGCTAAGTTACACTTATTAAGATAGTTTCTGGTAACTTCCCTTAACATGTAAAGCAAAAATAAATCTAAACATAAAGCTGTCAGTTGTATAATAGCATGAATTTTGTCAGAAAAGAAGAATATACTGTGAAAGCCAAGGTCACAAAAAGTAAATATACTTGAATAACAAAAAACACATGTAGCCTTAATAGTTTCCAATGAAGGTACTAACATTATCTCGGACAAATGGATTCGCAGAGTTTCTCAAAAGATAGTTGATGATTGCCTGCTTTTTACAAAGTATGGCTCTATGAATCGCTGTTAAACCGTCCTGCAACAAATTCAGATATCTTGTTATTGACAAAACCAAGTGAGTCAGCTTGCACTCAACTTAATTTGATCTTCTGACCAATTTTTATTAACTATTCCTCCAAAATGTACATTCAGTTAACAAAAGAAATAAGAAAAACAATATGCAAAAATTTCATCTCTCATTGTTCATGAAAAAGTTAACACAACAAAATAAGATAAATGGAAAAAACAAATCACCTTATCAAAAGTGTTAATATCAACAGTGTGCTTAAGAAGTCTATCCAAAAGATGAACTTCTCCCGAAGCGGCAAGAATGTGCAATGGCAACCATTTTGTCTAAGCACAACAGAAAATAGAATCAGTAAGAAAAAAGAAAAGAATACAGCAAGAAATTAAATAATTTACTGTTAATTTCAATATTTCCCAGAAAAAATAAAACAATACTCACTGAAACAGCAAAACTAAGGTCAGGTTTTCGTCTGTTCATGAGGACCTTCTCCTCATTGGTGAACAATTTCCGTTGACCTGGTAGTCATAGAAAAAGAAAAACACTGTGATAAACACTTCCCTAAAGTTTAAACAAATAACTAACTCTAATTTGTGGTAACAAATTTAACCAAAAAACCAAAGCAAATTACATAATCAAAATTACATTCAGTAAATATGTTGGCAAGGAAATATATACCAGAAGATTGTTATTACCATGGCATTTGAGTTCTTGAAATGACACGGGAATGATGGAGAACATTAACACTCTTAGACTAATCAGAAGTCTAAAAAGACAGATGCAATCTCCAATAATCTACACTAGCAACATTAAGGTACTAGTGTACGGGTTAAAATAGCGACCACAACACCAGATTAAGGTAACAGTCAGGCTGTACCATATTATATGCCTTTAAAAGAGATAAAACCCTACTTACAAATAATTTATTTTGGGTTAGTTCTTCTGTCTAATATTGATGACTGATTGAGTCTTAACTTTGATTGATTAGTGCTGAATCAGTCTTTTAATGGTCCTGTTACAATGCAAAAGTTTGTCGTGGAAAGGACAAGTAAAGGAATTACCTGCTGGTTTCTCATCTTCATTCTTCTCAACAGGTGCATACTCACTGCTGTTAAAGAAATCTGAAATATCATCCAAAGTTTCACCTCCAATCTCTAACCTAGGATTTTTTGGTGCCACTCTGGATCTGGGCTCAGGTGTGATCATCACGTCGACCTTCCCAGGTGCAAATCTCTTTGGTTCATCAATAACAACTGGCTTAAGCTGAGCCAATTTCTTTTCTCTATAAGCCCTGCACATGAAGAGGGAGAAAAAAAATAAAATCCCATATTTATTTAAAATTTAAAATGTAGAAGCAGTTATATCCTTTAATTTAAAAATAATTTCTCAATTTCATTCAGTATTTGTGAGGATAATCTAAAGATGATTCAATACATGGTACTATGATGAGTGTTCATTGAATAACATACTTACCTGGTCATATAGGTTTAGGTGTGGAGGGAAACCAATACTCTTAACCATGCCAACTGCTACAAACCAGAGAAGGATTCAAATATAATATCATTACCTGTACTGTTCTATATCTGGCAAAGGGGCCGGCTTTCGCCTCTCTACACGACTTCCAAATTTCAGGTCATATGCAATTTTGCGCTTCTCCTTCTTCGTCAGGTTAATCTCTTCAACAGCTTCCTTCCACTTGTCCGGCACCAGATTCTGTGGCTCTGGTTCTGACACCACCGGCTTCTTCTTCTTCTTGTTCTTTCTTCTGTCAAATGTGTGCTTAATTGCATTGGGCTTCGAGGCAGGGAGTGAATCCACAGGCTGTTCAAATGCACCGTCTTCAAAAACGAGGCAATCGCCGATGATGACGACATCTTCTTCCTCTTCTGGGAGAGGATTGCGTTGGAATGGGGGCTTAGGGTATTGCGAGAGGTTGGAGAAGGGGTAAGGGAAGGAGGGAAAGGGGGAGGACAGGCGGAGAACGGGGAGGAAGGAAGGAGAGGGAGACGGAGAGAAGGTACGGCGGCGGGAAGGGAACAGAAGGGCGGGAGAGGAGAAGGTTTGGACCAGAGGCGGCATCTTTTGGTCTAGCTTCTAGTATCCACTATCCAGAGTCCAGACACGAGAAATCCACAGTTCCACACTCAGCATTCAGCATCATCCAATGTCAGCGCAGCGCTACTTTTGTCTATTGTATCAAACGGTTCAAATATTTTTCGCATCACAATTTATTTAAAAAAATAAACGACTCTACTGATCCAAAAGGTGGAGGAGTGTGTATTTCAGAAATCATAATTCACACTTCTTTAGTATATTCCGATTTTTCAATGTCGCTCTTTTATTGTTAATTTAATTGAACCCTGAGCATTTTACTGAGTATACTAATACAAATAGTTTTGAACTGAGAAGACAACTTTTGAATACTTCAGTTATTGTTCACCAAAATCGGGTACTTCAAAATTTTAAAACATTTTTTTTATACTTTAGTTTTTTGTAGTTGTTACTAGACCAAAAGTTAAACGAAAGTAACTTCTATTGCAAGATAATACACAGTGAGATGTAAATATTTTTTGTAATTAATTTCGATTAATGAAAGTGCAATCATATTAATGGCCCAAAAATAAAGAATGCTCCAAATTGGGCCTCGATGCTTGCCAATATGGACGAATGAAAAATTAAAAGTAGCGCAACAAAAAGGCCGCGATGTATGATGTCTATCACGGGCTATTAATCTACAGTGAAAAAATCTCTCAAAGGGACAATTCAAAGTTCTTCATCATCATGATTCTTTTCTAGAAAAGGCAAATTAGTTTTTAAATGTCCGTTTGTAATCATCTTGATTCTTAAGTTTTCTGAAAAAAATATTAAGTTGTTCTTGATTTTTTTTTTGAAAATAAGTTGGTTCTTAAATTTTAAATTACATCAAATAATTCGTTATCCTTTTGAAAAAAAAAACAAAATTAATCTGTGAACGTTTAAAAGAAGGGTGGGAATCACATGATAATGGGTCATTTTGACAATTTTGACAATGAATTTTCAAATAAATACGAAAAAATTCTTATGAATATATTTTTCTACTTATAGATTGATGGTAATTAAAATTTCATGTAATTTCATTATCGTTTGATACTTTATCAAGGATAATCAAAATTTTATATAATTTGCAACAGTTATTGTTAAACCATAAAATTTAATTAAGCAATAATGATAATTAAAATGAATTAAAATAAATTAATGTTAATTTATTTTAATCAATCAAGGGAATACACATAATTAATTAAAGAAATAAATAAATGGGTAAATAGAGTTTATATATATATATAGATAGATAGATATATATTAGTAAAGTAATAATTAAATTACTGTGTGGTTGATGACTTATGTAGATAAAATGAATAATCAATTTTCTGAAGTAAATTTTAAGAATTCAATTAAAAATCAAATAAAGATAAAAATTCAAAGTTTGAAATGAGTAATGAATAAATCAAAAATTGGAACATGAATGAAACTAAGTGAGATTTAGATATCGAATAATAGACTCAAAGATCAAATTAAAATATATAAATTTTAATATAAATAAAATCATAACTAAGTAACCGAAATAAATATCTTGATCCATTGATTTAATGATTTGATAGGGAGTCTAATAACGATGATAATAACAATAATAATATTAATTAATTAAAAGAAGAATGATGGACTAATGAAATCTAAATTAATGATTAAATTTAAAGAATATAGATTGGTTAGTTTCGACAAGTTCTGATAATTGAATCATCAATAAAATAATAAATTGATAAATTAAATTAAGATTTATATCTGTCATGCAAACAACTGCACGAAACCGCCACAAAAAATCTCAGTGTAATATCCCTCTCTCTTCATTAAATCCTGCATTAAATGCAGGACACACACTCTCTCTCCCCATCCTCTCTCTCCCTGTCCCGTCTCTTAATTAATGTCGACGACTCTCCCTCTCTCTTGTCTTTTCCTTTCGCTTGTTTTCGCCCATTTCGCCCTCTCCGTCGAATACTCTCTGACCCTCTCTCTCTCGGTCTCAAACGGAGCCAAGCTCCTCTGTTCATGCCGATCTCCTTCAATCTCCTCTATTAATACTTGTTGAGACCCACCTCATCTCTCTCTCGACTTCCCCTTCGCCTTTCCGCTGGCGCCAACGCCACTAACCTCTCATCGACCCTCTTGTCTGAGCCCTCATCGTCAACAACCCTTCTCCCTCAAAGGGCACGACCTCGCCCCCTGGTGTTGCTCGCACGTAGCGCCCCTCTTACTACCTCTTCTTTGACTGGCCGATCTGAGACTAGCCACACTTTCTTTCCCCTTTGTGCTGCCTTCAACAAATCGGGTATTATCTCTCTTTATCTAGGGCCGTGTGGGCCCTTTTGTGTGCTGAGCTGAGCCTCGTGCTTGATTGGTTATTGTTCTCTGTCATTATGTTTTGAATCGACAGTCGGCTGAGCCGTGCTGCCTCTGTTGCTTGCCTTATGCGTTGATTCGTTGTGTGCCTTGGTACACTGGGACCGGTTGGTACCAGTGAGGCGAGGCCTTAAGCTTGTGCTAGTATATGCCTGGGTTCTTGCTTGATCTGTGTTGAATGTCTGATATTGTTGCATCTACCTTGATTTTTGTGATGCCTAATTTCTTATGTTGTCTGGCTTGTGTTATGATGTGTGGTTGTTTTAGTTTTGGGTGATCTGTTGCTTGGGGTATTGTTGCTTGATATTAATTTGCTTGAAATTGTTTGTGTCGCATGTAATTCACCCCTGGCCTGTTGTTTATTGATGTTGTCATTTTGTTAGATTATTGTTGTGCTTTGGTACAATGGTACCAATTGGTACCATTGATGTAAGGCTCGTGCCATGTGGCTGGTTGTGATTGTTGTTGGCTGTTATTGTGCCTTGGTTTTCTGTTGTACCAGGTTTGCTTTGTGTTGACTCGATTATGAGGCATTCATGCTTGTTGTTTGAAGTACTTGTTGTACGCTGGTACCTTGTTCGGTTTGCTATATGTGATGGGTTGCTGCCTGATTTTCTTGTCTAGTTTGGCAGGCGCCAGTCCGTTTGCTTGAAATTGGGTGGTGTTGTTGTTGATCTGGCCTTTGGTACATTGGTACCAGTCGGTACCAATGATGCGAGGGTGATTTCCTTAATTCTCTCAATTTTTATTGGCCTGTTGAGATTTTGTGATTCGATTATGTTCCAGGTTGTTGTGTTATACTTGTTTGGTTCTGGCCTTGTGCCTTACTGTTTATGCGTCTGGGTCTGGTTTTGCTGGTTTGTACTGGCATTGGGTCTCTTTGCTCTTGTTTCCTTACTGATCATTTACTTGTGCCTTACTGTCATGTCGGGGTTGCACCCCTTGTTGCCACCTCTGATGTTGTTTTGCAATTCTTGTATGATGTACCCTAGTCTAGGGACTAAAATGTGAATTAAAATAAATATAAGGGCCTAAACAAATTAAATGTGGTAATAACTCTCAATTAGAGGGTTATATGTGCATAAATGGTCTGATTGATCTTATGACGGTTCAGTTCTGATAAGTTTTATTAAATGGGCCAAAGTGAATAAAATTACAGGATGAATTTTTAATCGATTTTAGTCTTATGGGCCGAAAGGTATAAGCGGGCTAAAAGTATAATTAATTAATTGACAAGTGCCATAAACTAAAAACGTACGCAACCGATAATTAATTAATACTTAAAGAGAAACTCGGGAGATGATTACATGATCTGCCTCAATAAGGAAAATTCGAACAGATACAGTGGTTTCGGAGGCAGCCTATGATCCCAAAAACACTAAAACACCAACACATTTAATTGAATAAAAACATTAATTAAATTAAAATTAATTGAATTTCTTTTCTTTTAATTTAATTTTTAATTTTAATTCTAGTTTTATATAATATATTTTATATTTTCTAAATAATGAAAATAATATTAAAATATGAAGTGAGATATAATTAAAGAATATGATATAAATAATTAGGGGTTATAAAATAATAAATAAAGTATAATAATAATTTATAATATAAAATATATATTAATCAATTTCTCTATTTTAATAATTAAATAACATTAATTAATATATATAAATACCTATTAATCAATTTCTCTATTTAATAATGGAATAATATTAATATTAATCAATTTCTCTATTTTTAATAAGAACAATATTAATTATATAATATTATATATTAATCAATTTCTCTATTTTTAATCAATTAATTTTCCTAATTAAAATAATTGAACGATAACGTTAAGTTAACTTAATCAATTTAAATTAAATTAAATTAATTACATCACTTAAAATAAATATAATATGATTATAAATTTCAATTAATAATACTCCCGTCTCCTGGTCCGGTACCCCTTGACCTAACCAGACCCAGCATGAATAGGATACTCGCCAATTTAATTTATCTTGACTTCATAGGTTCTCGATTCTTATCTTGACAAGCCGACCAACGAGTACACTTAGGATGAGACGGCTGACGAGATCGTGAGCATCACCGGAGACTAAGCAATTTGACGCTACCGACCTGATCAAATTATTCTCAGGTACGGTTTCCTGGGATTTGATTTTCTTTCTTCAGAATTAGGAACCCAAACCGAAAAATAAAATATTTTTAAAATAAATCTGAATTGCGGTGTTTTCTAACCAAACATTGATTAGAGACTAAATCTGACCTGTCATATGCATCCGGTAAATTGACCAGCATATTCGAGACATACCCGTATTCGCATGTCATATCATGTCATACTGCATGTACACAGGATAGGAGTAGGACTCGGAAAATAGTCCCGAGATAGGACTAGGTTAGAATTAAATAAATAAAGTTATAGATTATAATTAGTAAGTTAATATTATTAATATCACTAATTATTAATTAAGTTAGGCAATTAATCATGCAAAATGCATGGGAAAGTGCTGAGAGGCGGGTCGGATAATTCTCAGTCTGAGGTTGCCTTGCATAACCAGACCGTTGTGGTTACGTACGGTGACCCATAGGCCCGAGGGACCCACCGGTCTGTATATGCACTGTGCATCTTTGCCTGTCGGGTTATCCACCGATCCCGTCATTTGGCGGGTTTGGCCGTGTCAGAGTGTTTTATTTTTTATCAATATTATACTATTACTATTCTTAATATGATTAAGATTTTTAATCCAATTTGAGCTATTAGGATACCATGTCTTTCGGTAATTAGTGTGGGCGGCCATATTCGAGACTGGAATCTACTCCGAGATATTATATTATATTATTTATCCGGCTTATTTAGGATCCTGGTATTGTCCGAAGGGCTTTCTCCTTTAGCCCGTAGTTGGTACAGAGAAAGTCGGGATGCGGTCCTCTGGCCCTAGTGGGTACAGTGTAGGCTCCCATTTGTATATACTTTGTTTTGTTATTTTACGGGATGCGGTCCTCTGACCCTTGGTTGGTACAATGTAGGCTCTCATTTGTTTCTGATTTGTCAATTCACGGGTACTTATATCATTTGGCGATATGGCAACTGAAAGCATAGTTTGTAAATCTCCTTTGCTCATATTATTATTATTATTATTCTCTGAGGTGGATCATCAGATTCAGAATACCGAGTACGTGCTTTTAGCCGTCACTCTCCTAGGGCGTTATCGCTCCGGGAGGCCGAATTTTCCTAGGGTATTCAGGGCATTGGCGCCCGCTTACTCGAAAATCCTAAGTTTATAAGTTGGGCCCGAATACGTGTCTGCTTAGGTAAGTCACAAGTCCAGGGCCCAATCATGTGCCCGCTTGTGGATGGACTGATGATCTGCAACTGGGTTATATAAATTCGGGTGTTTGAATTTTTCGTACTGTATATTTTATATTATATTAGTACATCCACAGATTTTTTATTTCGGGTTTTACTTGTCATTTCATGTCATTCATATAGGTATTTTCTCAAACGTGCATAAAATATTATTATATTTATCTATATTTAATATAATGCATTTAAAATACAGTATCGGTATTTGGGTCCAGTCTAGGAAAGAAGATCAAATCTTAAGGCTGGATCTAAATCCGTACTGAGTAATTTTTAAATTACTCACGTTTCCACGGTGGTTGTGGGATCCGGTATTTCAGGTGCGGGATTGAGTGTGGATGAGAGTGCTAGGCGCAGTCCTGCGTGATATCAGAGGTGCTTCACCGCATAGCACAGTGAGGCGGGTAGATGATTAGGACTTATCGGGTATCGGGTTTTTATTTCTTTCTTTGGGCTTTATTTAAGAGATTTTGCTACCCATTCCGATGAAGTTAGCCCCGCCGGTGTTTGGCGTTGTATTTTACTGTATATTATGGACTGTTACTGTTTTGTATTATTATTATTGTTTTGTTTATTCTGAGATTTATCTTATTTTATTCATTTAGCATTTCGTACGCACGTCTCGTCGTGTGTACGTGGCGGGATTTAGCACCCCTAATCCGATTTAATTATTCTGGGAGTGTGACAGTTATAATTTGACGGTCTTTGCTGGACTATCAAACGATAATGAAATTATATGAATTTGGATCACCTTGAATCTATAAGTAGATGAACATACCCATAAAGTTATTTTTTATTTTTAAATTTTTTTATATTTATTTAAAAATTTATTTTCTCAAGATAACCACTGTCAAATGATCCCTTCCCTTAAAAGAAAAGGTTAATACACGTGCTACACTCTCACTGACGGGAGATGGTACGTATCAGCAGCCAAATTAGTTCTCTGTTCAAAAGTTGAAGGACTTATTTGGTATTTAAACAATTAAAGTTTAAGAATCAATTTTTTTTAATAAAATATTGGTACGGAAAATGAATTATCCCTTTTCCCAAAATATATTTACGAGTGAAATACCGAAACTCAAGTCCTTCATGTTCATGTATTGAAACAAGTTTTGAAAGTTGTAAAATTATTGTTTTTCCTTGTAGACTCCGATATTTATTTCGGTATTTAAAAAATTATCCTTCGTTATTGTACCTAAAGACCATTGGTTTTCATCCAAACGAATATTAATATTTTATTAGCAGAATCTAGGAGGTTTCATCACTTAACGTACAAAAAAAAAATCAAATTCGTATTTGGATTGCATGTTATAACTTGTAAGCACCTGGACTAAAAATTATATTATTCGTTGCTTGAAAAAAAATGTTTCGTCTTGACGTTGTATGTGATCGAATAGTTAGGTGATATGCGTATTTAATGAATTAATTTTTTTACAGACTAAAAAATATAAATAAATTATTTTCAAATCTTGATTTATTAATCTCAATAAATTCTATATATCATATATGATGGGATATAAAAAAAATATTTTTAAATTTTCTAAATATTAGTTTTGGATTTTTTTTAAGATGATTCAATAATAATAATAAAATAATAAATATTTTCTAGATTATTTTTAAAAATCCAAAATTAATACTTAAAAAATTTGAAAAACAAAAAAATTTTATATCCCATCATATTTTGATATAAAATTTTATTGAGACTCATAAATTAAAATTTAAAAATGATTTAACTATATTTTTTAGTCCGTAACAAATTTGATCATTAACTACGCGTAGCACTATATGATCAAATACTTAATTTGCTCCAATAGATCTAGTTTTACTTGGAAAACTACAACAGCATAAAAAAAGAAAAGAATTACGCGATATTTGGCAAAAATATGTAAGAATCAGATCATAATTTCACATTTTTCACATTGTTGAACGTGACAACGACCAAACAATTCCACCGTGAAGGAAAGAAAACGATATTTTCCAAATTCAACCAGTCTTTCTAAAACGACCCAACAATAAATAACATATTCCTTCAAAAGGAAATATCAAATTTTATGACCTCAATCAATTCCAAACTTTGATTGCTTGCGGTGTTCTCTAATTTATTAATGAGTCCTTCCACCATAGCCTGAGCTCCTGAACAGTGCTTGCTTGATCTCTTCTGAGCTCACAGCTAATCTCTGTTCTTCATCCTATGCATCCAAAGAATTATGGCGTTATTTTCTATGACAATATATAGAAAAAAATGGTACGAAAAAATCAAGCACGTATGCAAATTAATTTCATCCCCAAATGCATGATTTTCTTTTACCTTTTTTTTTTTTTGAGGAAACAAATGCATGAATTTTGACTAAAGAATTTTGTCTTGAGTTGAAACATTTTCTAGATTGAAAAAAAAAATAAGACAACCCGTTATGGGCCAATCTAAAAGTTATACTCTGTTCAAAAGGAAGGAGAAAATAAAGTGTGTTACTGAACTAAGTCAATGAGTTAGTTTAGACTAGTACAAGTAAATATTTGAGTTGAATAGACCAAGGCTAACTTATGGAGAGTGATAATTGCATCCTCTATATATCACCGTTTTTGTACAATATTAAATATACACACTTTTAAATACATAGTTTCTAATTCAAGTTCTTAAATATATACTTTTGAGAAGTATTTATACTTAACGTTGTGTGCAAATTTTCCTAATTTATGTCGTCCTCTTTATTTGATAGCACGTGCATTCAACTGCTAGGTATATTTGAATTTCACACACAAAATGTTAAGGTTCAGTTGCCCTCTAAGCTGGTAGATATTGGAGATGATAACGCAATTAGTGATAAATTTATGGGTATAAGCAATAGGAAGACATGATATAATAACATATATAGATACCATTTTTACTATATCTGCACCTTTCGTGAGGTCTGTGGAAATAACAAAATCTTAATGATGTTAATATTTGATAGTAACATCTTGGAAAAAGGTTACCATTTTTCTATCATAATATATTGGTCTAGTTATAATACTGCTGTGTCCTGGTCAAAAAGGCTACCATATTTATTTTATATAATCTCTACAAGAAAGATGGTGCAAGCAATCTTAACTAGACAACGTTCAAAGGAAGCAAAATGGATTATAATATTATAATCCCTTACTTCAAGGCAAGAAGCTTGCATGCCAAAATCACTGAAGCAGCTTATTACACATTGTTGGATCTCCATCCCATAGCTCTCTAAAGTGCTAACAGTTGAAAACAGAAGCCCTGGATTTGCAGCACAACAGATCTCTATCCTGGCGTTGCCTTCGTGCCTTTCCACATCAAACTGATCAAGTTGTCCATTTACATATCGCGCAAGTTAAATCATGTTTGTTCATTACACAGTATTTTGGAAAATGAAATGAAAAGGAGTACCAGAAATCTCAGACGGCAATTGTGCTTCCCTCTATGTATACATTTGCATATTTTAATTATTTCTTTACCTTTTATCAATAAAATATATCAAGCAAATGAGAGATTTTCTCTTTAACATGTATCTTTCTCAGAATGTCTGCTTTTTATACTTCTATCAAAAAGATAATTTATGACAGACTTTCGATCAGCGTCTAATAATTAGCAATAGATGATCGATTAAACTGTAGATATATATCAGAATATCTTACAGAGTATCTGCTTGAGATTCAATTGACTTTCGGTTTAGGAAAAGTTTTTTTATTTATCTAAGAAAATAATAACTTTAACATAAGAAATCTGAATTATTGATAAGTGGGGCTATATGGTGCTATGCATAGCACGGATCGCTCATGTATTATGGATCGGTTTTTTATTTTCAAAATTAAAATGGTCGATCTGAACTATTTAAAATGATTTTCATATAAATATCCACTTGTAGATTAAATTTTATATTTTTTAGAATTTGTTACTATTTTTTAAATAGTTACAAATTTATTTTCTTTAATTATTATGAGTCATTCAGAAGAAGTGATTTTCTTACTATCTAAGAAAATAATAAAAAAAATTAAAAATATAAAATTTGAACTACAAGTGAATATATATATATATGATTAAATATACCATGAGCTTAACTCAAAAAGTATATTAAATTATCTTCAAATTTTAATATATCATACTCATTAAATTTTTATATTAAAATCTTGTGGAATGTAAAAATTTAAAATATTTTGAGCTTTCTAAGTTATGGTTTTTAATTTTTGAAAATGAGCTCTAAAAATAATAATAATATATTCAATATTTGAACATTATTTTTAAAAATTAAAAATGATGACTTAAAAAACTCAAAACACTCTAAATTTTTGCATCCCATGAGATTTTCATATAAAGAATTTAATGAGCATGATAAATTAAAATTTGGAAATGATTTGATGTACTTTTTGAGTTAAGCTCACGATATTTTTACTCTCTCTATATATATATATATCGTTTTGAACAGTTTAGATCGATCATTTTGATTTTAAAAATGAAAAATTGATCCATAACATGAAAGTGATCTATGTTATCCATAACACCATAGCCCAAATCATTATTGATATTCTTAATTATTAAGTAAAGTTTTGTTGATGATTATATATTAGTGGCCAACATAAACATAATATTGATCCAATTTTTATCACTGTTACTGAAAAGAGTGAAATGAAACTTCTTATAAAGGGGACCTTGAAAATCATTAGTTGTTAATTTTCAAGCTTTTTATTCAAAGTAAATTCTTTGAGTATGATGTGTACGTCCTATATGTGTTCTTATTTTTATAACATTTTACTTACAAAATAACCTTACACTTATATCTACAACAAGATCGAGCTTAAGCCAGAGCGGAGCTTGTTAATATTGTCTGTGTACCTTGGTAGAATTCCTTACAAGCATCTCATTCGGACTCTCTTTCAATGTACCCAGCAGATCAAGTTCATCGGAACTGACACCGATCTCTTCTTGCAGCTTCTTAATCTTCTCCATAAGCTCTTTTACATAATCAATTGTATCTCCCAGTATTGATGTCTTATCCATCTAATTATCAAAGTTAACATTATTAGTCAGTGCATTAATTTAACTCAGTAATTAAATATACATCTATTTACATATAAGTTAACAAATCTTTGAATTTTGTAAGATTAATCCTTATATAGCTTTTCAAGACTATGAATCATACTACTTGAAAAAAAAATCCCGATTGGTTTGAAAAACTGTATTTTTTACTAATATTATTAATAGATTTCATTGCTGATTGCCTGATTCCAACAATATGAATGTACCAAAAGTCCAAGACAGAACAGTACAATATGTAGTTGTGACGACATAAGGTTATGAACCTTATGATAGATTAGTGTTTTAACAAATAGCACATATGAATTATAAAAAAAATTAACCATTAGCTAATTAAAGGCCCTTCTTTGTTCGAAGGTGATGTAGTCGAAAACATATTAGAGGTTTCATATGATTTATAGGGTCTGAACAAGAGAATTTCTATCAATTTGTAAAAAAATAAAAAGAAGAAGAAGAAGTCCGATAATAATTGAAAATAGGAAGGAAAAGATTTAAGAAGCCTGTAATGATCTAAATAAATGATCCAACCTGATATTTGTTAGAATTTTAATCACAAAGATTCAATTACGGATTTTCTTCATATGTTGGTTCAAATCTATCAAGGCACTTATTGCTCCAAGCAGATCAGCCCGAAATATGGAAACCATATTTTGAGATCATGGATGTAGCTAATTACTAATGTACTTACACAATTTAATTGTATCCTTTACCTTGCTAATCTTAGGCACAATAGATCTGAGCATGGAAAGACGGTCGTTAAGACGCTTCCTTCTTCTCCTTTCTGCCATCAGATTCTTTGATGGAAGCCCTTGTGTCTTCTTCGCATGGGGTCTCTTCTTCTCCCCAGAAGAAGAACTCGTGCTACCAAAAATCAAAGAACTCTCCGTATGTGCTCTTGCATCGAGCCCATCACAAACCACTGTATTATCTGCTGATGAGATGCCCCTTTGATAGGGGCAACAAACCTCACTTAGGCAGTCAAAATTCATGGTCTCCTCAGAATGAACTAGCCCTTGAAAGTTGCTCTCTTGGTAGGAATCTATTTTCTCTTCTCCATTAATGGAGAATAGAAGCTCGCTCATTCCTGTTGGGTAAGTACCCCATGTCTCTTTCCTCATTGCCATAAGCTCGTTTAGGAAGGATGCTTCATCAAGCTCCATTATTTCTTTTTCGTTTCTTTATTTTGTCTATCTTTATTTCAATTCTTTGTTTAGATTTTGGACACTCTTCTTCACAGTTTGAACAGTACAAGGGGAATGACTAATGGGAAAAGTCGGAAGGGAATGAAGCACAGTGATGATGAATCAACTTGGGGATTATTTTATAGGGGATCAAGTACGAATTACAAGGATAGCACAACTCTAGAATTAAGCATGCGAATAGACAATATTTTCCAATCGGCAGATTACAGTATATGGGATCTGGGCAGAGGGACAAAAAGATCATCTATGAGCTAAAAGGATAAACATAGAACAAGTGAAAAATAGTACTGCCATAAAGTGATACAGTCCAGTACTTTCTGAACTTTTCAACACATAAACATCACTTTTTATTAATAATAATTATTATTAAATTAATATTATTAAAAATAAGAGTGAGAACCGTAAAATTTCAAATATACAAATGGCAGAGTGGCGCGTTTTATTATTTTTATGAAATGCGTCACTGCCAGTGGCGTGTTTCGTCCAAACCCCGCGCAAGTGAGATGGAGAGGCGCTGTGTGTTTTGTATATATAAGAAGTAAACGCGTCACTGGATGTGGCGTGTTTCATAAAAATAATGAAACGCACCACTGGCAGTGGCGCGCTGCCATTCGTATATTTAAAATTTTACGGTTCTCACTCTTATTTTTAACAATATTAATTTAATAATTATTATTATTACTAAAAACTGCATAAACATTAGTAAGTTTTATCTACGAGAAGCTTTTGACATATTAAAAATGTGGAAACGAGAGATTGTTAATCTTTTAGATTCATTTTAATTTGATGTGCAAGATTCATATATATTTTTCTTGTATACATTGTAGGAAATATAATTTGATGTGCTATGTATGGCACTAGTTTCATCTAGTGGTTTGAAATGGACCGGACGGTTCAATCCGTTCCAGATCGGATCGTGACTGTGGACCGTCCCGTGCCCTATCACGGTCCGGTTCAACGGTGGATCGGTCCTCCCTTCATCCAAAAATGGACCGTGCCGACCCGTCTCGTGCGGACCCATGGACCGGACCGTGGACCGTGCGGGACCAT
Organism: Schoenoplectus tabernaemontani; assembly: GCA_037127355.1. Lineage (NCBI taxonomy): Eukaryota > Viridiplantae > Streptophyta > Magnoliopsida > Poales > Cyperaceae > Schoenoplectus > Schoenoplectus tabernaemontani. Next base: position 1,467,544 of record CM073749.1, on the reverse strand, counting down.
GGACCGGACCGGACCGTGAACCGGACCGGACCCCCGATTTTTTGTATAATTTGATTTTTAAATTATTAAAAAATACATAATTAATTCGATGAAAATTATTATTTTAAAATTAATAAATTTATTTTTCAACTTTTATTATTTTTTATAATTTTCTGAAATTTTATTTTTTTTCAAATTTTAAAATTTTTTAGTACTATTAGATTTTTAAACAATTAAAAATAATAATTCGAATTAGTTAAAAATTATTATTAAAAAAATATGATAAATTATTAGTTTTCCCAATTTATAAAAAAAATAAAAAATTCGGATCGTACCGGACCGGACAGTGGACCGTTATGTCCCGTCCCGTGGGGGTCCGACCCCCAGGGGCCAACGGTGGGACGGATTCGATTTTTTCGAATTTGGACCACCTAGGACCGGCCCGTGTGGACCGTGCGGGACCGTGAACCGTCCGAGTTTGGACCGAACCGGCCCAGACCGGACCGTCTTCAAACCACTAGTTTCATCTATCCAATATGTAGTGTCATTAAAAAATAATAAGTAATAAAATGTTTTGTGAGATAGAAAAGGAATCAAGTTTTTCAACCTTAAATATATATATATCCGCATAGGATCCTCCAAAGTTTTGAAACTACAAACCAAATGTACAAAATATATTATCTGAAGTTCTTGGCCATTAAAATCAAATATTGATCATTAAACTAAAATATTTATACGGAAAGAAAAGATACATGTTTTTTTTAGTAAAATAAGATGGGAGTTTAAGTTATTTAACTTCTAAATGTAAGGATCTTTCATTTAAGTTTGGACTAATAATATTGTTTTTGTCATTATATTAAAGACAGATCATCATATTCTTAATATATAAAAAGAATTAAGTTTCTAATCTTTTTAACCATGCCACATTATCAATTTTCTTCACCGTTGATTTTGTTTAAATCTTTTCATCTTCTTTAATCCAAGGATTTATATCAAATAGTTTCTCTCCTCATTTAAAATAATGTGTGTAATGTACTTAAGGTGAAACTTAACTCTTAAAATGATTTGTTTTTTTGTATAATCATTTATAGATTATTATGTATTTAATTATATTATTTATTATTATAATAATAATAATAATAATAATTATTATTATTATTATTATCATTATTATTTATCAATATTGTGTATAAATTTTCTTTAATGTAAACTTTTATATTATTGGTTATTTATTTGAGAACTATATTATCGGGGTGAAACTCGAGTTACGGCTCTAGTATGTTTAAATTTACGTACCTTGATCTTAATGTTACGTCATAAAATGAAATAAGAAAAAAATTATATTTCTTGGCCATCATAATATAAAACTCATTTCAAAATACGACTATCGGAGTTGGACAAACATGCATTATGGTTACTGAGTAAAATAATATACTTGTGAAAAGTAGAATTTATCATTAGAAATATATATGATCTTTTACTAACATCGCGAAAATGTGTTTTCTAACTCATGAAAAAAAAATATGAAAGACAATTGAACGAAGCAAAATTTGACACTGGATCCTTCTTTTCTCTTTCTTTCAAATGAAACTTGACATGGACATCAAATTGTCATTATGTAAATTAAACAAACCAAATTCGAAAAATGTATTTTTCTCATCTTACAATGGTAGTATTCTGCCCATTTCAGGAGATTTCCAATTAAAAATGAAATAAAACAACAAAAATGATATATGACAATGATTTTTTTTATATTTTAATAGCCAACTAGGCAAATATTTTCTTCGTAAGATCCAGAAACCCACATAAATGTTGATTAAAGGAGGAAATTGCAAAAAATATCATATTTTAATTGTAACGTACATATAAAGATGTTTAACATTTTTATTTGGCTACCAAATTTATTTTTAGTTACCACAATTTTTAATGTTTTCAATAATCCAGATTATCCATTCAAAAACAGTTATCATTGCAAATTTCCTACGTTGAAACTTGAAAATAACTTGGCACTTCCCATTGATTTTTTAATATAATAATTAGATTAATCATATTGTTAATAATAATAATAATGAAAAAAATAAATTTTAATACTAAAAATGATAATGTGTTATTGCGACTGGCACATAAAATATATGATATTGGGATTGACGCATTTAGAAAAACATCACTCTCAATGGCGTCTTCATTTTTTTCCTCCATCTCAGTTTTAAACTGATTGCAACAAAATAAAAAAAAATTGCAAGTAGAAGTGTGTCACTCCCACTGGTGTGGTTCTCTTTTTTTTTACAAAGTTATAATAAAAAAGACGTCACCGTCAGTAACGCATTTTTAAAACGCCACTAATAGTGACGCACTGTCATTTCTACTATTAAAATTTTATTTTTATCATTATTATTAATAATACTATAATTAATTTAATTATTATATTAAAAAAATCAGTGACACTTCCCGGTCACATTAGAACCAAGGGATTTACTTGGATTTCAAACCTGGTCAATTGCAGAGGACCAGCAATTATTCCCTCATGAAATGGAGATTGGTTGCTCAGGGAATATGTGTCGGAAAGCGGTGGGGCCCCTGCACAGTGACGGCACAGAGTATGAATGGGATGGAATCTGATTAATCTTCTCTTAAGTATAAAGCAATTATTTGACGTCCCTTTCGTTTATCGTCTGCAAACCGCAATCTTCGAAGCATAATTTAATTATTTAAAACTTGGAACTTGTAGTCAAAATAAACATGGACGACAAATTTAAAGGCGCATGACGCATTACTATATATTGCGCACAAAATGATAAGAAAAACAAAACTTCAACTAAATATCAATGGTTGGCGTCAATATGTTTGAATAGACGAGAATAATACTGACTTAAATTATACAGTTTTTTTTTTATTTGGATTTGTTAGCAGTTTTTATTCTACTCTAGTTCAACTAAATATTGTGTTTGCAGCTTTATTTAAAACTTTGAGTTAGCTGCTGATCTCATTATTTTAGCTTCTAATGTAAATATGTTAATGTGACGTTTCATCATGACCAAAATATTTTATCTCACTTAAGTGCAGGCGCTGGATTCCGAACATATAATAACTTATTAAAAAAAACATTACTTTTTATCTCATGCTCATATAGTTTTTGTTACAAAACACGGAGGATGGGTCTACTATAGGGGTGTAAATTATTGATCCGACCCAACGGATTAATCTGATTTAATCCGAACTTGATCTGACATGAAATGATCCGAAGATAAATGGGTCGGATATAAGTTTAATTTTTTTGATCCGAATCGGGTCGGGTCGGATTCATGTCAACCCAATTAATTATATTTTTGAAGTATTTTTGTGATTGAGTACTAATTAAAGATTAAATATATACTAATTGAGATTAATTATAAATCAATTAATATTGTATCGCTGAAAATTATAAAAAATATTTAATAAATATTTAATTATTTTATACGAATTGGGTCGGGTCGACCATGATCCGTCGGGTCGGATATGGATGAAAATTTTTTGATCCGAATTTAATCGGATCGGGTCAAAAAATAATAAAATAATATAACCCGAGCCGAACCCGACCTGATCCATTGATACCCCTAGTCTATTCCCATATGGTGCAGTTGTGGCTCTTTTTTAAGGATAATCCAAGGGATGCGATGCATTTTCAGGGGTAGAGAGCATAATAGTGATGCCCACCAATTAGCAAACTGGACAAGAACTCGAAGATTTTCTGGTAGGGGTTTAATTTTTCTTTACTGTGTGGATGTTTATGTAAGTCTAAATGACAATGTTGTACGCTGAACTGGTTATTTTAATATCAAGCCTACGGGCATATTAAACAAAACAAAAAAAATCATTGAGGATGGGTCTCTTCTACAACTATTTATTTTGAAAATCTTGATATGTAACTTTATATAAATTGAACAATTAGTACAATTTGAGTGACATATGAAATTTCATTAAAGAACATCAAATTTAAATCATTAAAATTATCATAATTTTTTTATGGTCTTTTCTTAATATCAAATGCACGCAATTGCATCAAACTTGTAGTACAGTAATCCATAAATTTAAGAATATATTTGTAAAGTTTATTTATTTTGAAGATTTTTTTTTTATAAATTTATATGAAGTTAGTTGTCAAGATTGTCAAAATAAACTATTGTCCATGAATCACCACTCAAATATTAAATGTGATTTGGAAATTTGAAGTCGGGCGGATGCAAGATTTTGATCAGGGAAACTTGCAATAATTGGATTATAATAGCTTATTGGGTTTAAACTCATTAACTAATCGGGTATTAAATAAAAAATTAATAATTTAACATATATTCTCACCTAATAAAAAATATTAAAATAATATCCTTTTATATATTGAAAATAATAACAAAATAAATTTTAAAGTAATAATAATTAAGTCAATGAAAAAAATTCTTCTATAAGACTTTATATTTTGAAATCTTTGCATAGTTATTTTGTTATCTATGATAGTAAATATTTTTTTCTTAATGGAAGTACAAAGTGACACAAAGAGTAGATCCAAGGAGACATATTAGCAAAAATTTAACCTAAAAGTATTATTTTTCAAAATCCAAAGAAAGTGACTGCCCCTGGTTACACATAAATCTGCTCCTGTTTGAAGTCCTAAGTAACCAATTGTTGTTTTGCTGTGATCGATCATCCAGGTCAAACTAACCAATCGAGATCAAATTTTTGATTGTTTTTATTGTTTGAAGATTATAAGATCAATTTTAAATTTGTTTACATCTTAAAATGTATTACTTAAATTAGAAACATTATATTACTCAAGAAGATGTGCAGTGCAAGTGTTGGAACTGCAAGCATCACAAAAGTTAGATGTATACTAAAATTACTCTTTGTGACATAATTAAAAGTTTATTATGATAATTTAAAAGTGCAAGAACATATCTTTTTGTTAATTTGATGAAAAACACTTTTAGATATTTAATTATTGTACAATAAAAATAGAAAAAAATATATTATAGACAATGTTTAAATAATAAATAATTACAAAAAAACTTTATACAAGCACAAGTATTATCTACCTTGACAAATTTTGAAACCATTTTTTTACTTTCATCTTGTAATACAACGCTCTAAAAACATTATCATCCCACTTATAAATTAATTGTTATTATGATATGGCCATGTAATTTAAATTTTATAAGTACTGTATGACACTTATTGGTTTAGGAATTTCGTTAAAGTAGCAAGTTTCCTAACAGAGCCGTAACTATGAAAGTCCTTTATATATCATCCGTGATATGAACATTTCATTACTGCAAATGCAGGAGTTTTAGTAATTACAGAATTGAGAATTGGTTTGTTGGTGAACTATAAATTGTAGAGACGGGACATTCTGAAATTAAAATTAAATTATATATATATAAGCTAAATTGGCTCATGTTAATCAACGATTACAATTGCAGAAAATATTTTCCTGTATATAAATGTTAATCTATTCTAGGGAAATGAAATCATGCAAGTGAGGGCCCGAGGCGGAATCAATTGCATTGAAATCCATCAACTTGTAGGCAAGTGTGAGTCGATCCCATCTAGATTGCAGCGGATCCAATCTCATAATGACGCGTTCATTTCAACTTTTTGACAGCCCATTTAAATTAGGGTGGGATCACTTGAAAATGGGTTATTTTGATAATTTTGATAATAGACTCTATAATAAATATAAAAAAAAATTAAAAAAAAAATTTATAAATATATTTTGTTACTTATAGATTGATGGTGATTCAAATTTATACAATTTCATTATCGTTTGATAGTCCATCAAAGAACGTTAAATTATAATCGTTGTAAATTATATTAAATTTTGATGATCTTTGATGGACTATCAAATGATAATGAGATTATATAAAATTTAAATCACTATCAATCTATAAGTAAAAGAACATATATAAAGTTTTTTTTTCTATTTTTAAGATTTTTTTTAATATTTATTCTAGAGTTCATTATTAAGATTGTCAAAATAACCCATTGTCAAGTGATCCCCAACCCTTTAAATTATCCAACAACTTAAGAATTAACATCATCTAAAGTACTTTATATTACATGGATAAAGTGTTCAGATTAAGCGAGCATCATGAATCTAAAGTTGGAGATTGAGTTTGGACACTTCGTCACACAAATTTAAGAACCGTCATGACTTCGGACAATTACTCTACCATAGAGTACTCTAGAGGATACTCACTCATAATGTAAAGGGAGAATTCCAAACAATGAGCTATTTTGATAATTTCTCATGTTTTTTAAAGCAATTTGGATCTAATGCTGCGTCTCTCCTAGAAAAGCCTTATTAGCAAATTTGCATGTCTTTCTATTTTCAAAATAAATCAAATAGTAAACTGAGCTGCAAATAATTTTTTATTTAAATCTTAAAAATTAGAAATATATGTGATGGAGTAGAGAAGGCTGATAGCTCATGAGTTGAATTGTGAAAAAAAATTTGTTACCCAAGAAATTTTGTAATCTCACTCCTAGCGGAGGGAACCAGCAAGTCGGATGCGGCAAGTTAGCTCTGGCTATGAGGGTTGACTCCAAATTGATAGATACTAGTACATATCGGTTGATGATGGATGATCAAAATGAGTGTGTCAAAGATTGGGCGTAGAGGATAATCATTTCATTCTAATTTGACTTCTTCTCCTTCAACTTTTGGAGCTTTGATCTCGACAACTTTTGTAATAAACTTTTCAATAAATAAAATAAATAAAAATAAGAAAAATATAGATAATTTTTTTACTACTAATTGATAATGATTTAAATTCAATGTTCATTTGATAGTCCATCAAAAATTAGCATTTGTTGTGTGATTTTTAATACACAAACTATTTATATAAAAGATAGATATATATTAGACAATGTGATTTGTGCTTATGAGACACTGTATACTATTAGAAAAAAAATCTTAGCTTTTTATTTAAGATAGACTTTGAGAAAACTTTTGACAAAGTAAATTAGAATTTTTTTATTAGAAATATTAGAGGTTAGACATTTTGGTGATAGATGGATTAAGAACTTACTCTATAGTAGAATTTGTGTGAACTTCAATGGAGAACTAGGAGAGTATTGTTCACATAAAAGAGGGATAAGATAAAGAGATCTTCAACCTCCTTTCTTTTTTGATCTTGTTACTAATGTTTTACATAGAATTCTATAAAATGCACAAAACAATGGATATTTGCTAGGAATTCAAGTTAGTGAAAGTTATTCTAGGATAATTTGTATTTTTCATATGACATTTTATTTTTCTTAGAAGCAAAAGATACCAATGTGGATATACTTCAATGAATTTTGATAGGATTTGAATATTTATCAAGAATAAAAATTAATTTCTCTAAGTGTGAGTTAATTCCTTTTAATATTTCACATAAACAAGGGACTTCTCTTGCTACTAGATTTGGTTGCAAATTTGGCTCTTCATATTACTTACTTAGGTTTTCCCTTACACAATAAAACTTTGACTATCTCTGATTGGAATTTTCTTATTGATGAAATAAATAGTAAATTATTATCTTATGGAGGTAGAATTACACTTCTAAATTCAATTATCTCATACATTCCTCTATATTGACCCTCTTTTTTAAAAATTCTAAAAAAAGATTATTGTGCAAATTTATAAACTTAAGAAAATATTTTTTTGTTTGGTGAGAATTAAGTTAGGAAAAAATATGCTCTTATAGCTTGGAGAATAGTTTGTAAGAACAGAAGTCAAGGGGGCTAGGAGTTCTTGAATTAGCAATCATGAATTACAGCTTGCTAGCTAAGTGGTTAGTTAGATTTTATAATTCATATGTTCAAGAACTTTAAAAAATTATGCTCACCGCCAAATATAGTCACATATCCAATAGAACCTAATTTTTTTTTCTTTTGGTTAGGTGTACAAATTATGGACACTAGTGTAGATAGAATAGCTGAGAATGAATAGATAGTCTATTTCTGACATGATAGATAATATAATTATTCTAATTTTACTAGTTATTTTCCCTTCTTATACTCTATTGACACTCAACCTAATATGATGGTTTATGCTGCTTTTATTTTAGAAGTGCTTAACTTACAATTTAATTATATTTTAGATGAGATTTATTTACAAGAATGACAATAATTGAATATTAAATTACATTTTTTTTCTCAAAATCCTAATCAATTAGATGATATTAGATGGAGATAGAACACCTCAGGCTTTTTTACTGTACACTCTCTATATAATTGGTTACAATATGGAGGTTTTGATAATTTAGAAATTTTATCAATTTAGAACTCTAAAATACCTTTGAAAATTATTTTTTTTCTTTGGCTGGTAAGAAGAAATAAGATCTTGACTAAATTAAACTTGCACAAAAGAGGTTGGCAAGAGCTCCTACGATGTGTTTTTTGTTCTAGCATTGAGTCAACTTATCATTGACTGTCCATGATTTCTTCTGATAGTTGTAGCTCACTTTGAACTGTCAAAAAGAAGTGAGAAGAGAGTTGAGAGACAAATAGACTAATATATTTTTCGATATGTCCAGTTTATGTGCCTTCAATTTTGAAGCGGTATTCATTATTTTAAGAATGTGCTCCATGACATTACTTCTGTCATTATACTTCATTGTGTAGAGTTTATTTAACAGAATGTTTATTTCAGTCTTCTCATTCCTAACAAACTTTTGTTCAAGTTTCTTAAGATAGTCCAAGGCAAGAGTGGAATCAGAAACAGTTCCCCTAAAACTTTCAGGAATGGTCTTTTACATGACCTTAAGACACAAGCGATTTGACCTCATCCACAGTGCATGTGTATTTTTCATATTTTCAGAACTATCTTCAACAAACATAGGTGATTTAGCCTGCTGTAACGTTATGTCCAAGTCAAGACACCCAAGAATAATCTCTAAGGTATTTTTCCATTCCTTATAATTAGAATCCGTCAGCATCAGAATGCTATTGATGCCGGCAATAAAATTAGTAATTTTTGCTGAAAAATATATGCAATATAATGAATCAAATGTCTAGATTATAATATTAAATCAAAATAAAACATATTCCATCAACTAAGTATCCTCGAATAATAAATATTCTTTGGAATCAATTATTATTCTAAGATAATTAGGTGTAATAATGATATATAACGGTTTACACCTAAAACTTATTGACCATTACATATTCATTACTACAATATGTTTACATATAATAAATGATTATTGTCTTTCCTTTTGGCTAGTCCAAGAATCAAATATTATATGTATATCATCCGTATACAAGTCTGAAAGATAATTAATACCAATATGACAACTTACTTTAGTAAGATAATATTTTTGTTAATTATTTTTTAAAAATATATTTTTTAATCCAAAGCCTTCATAACGATTTAAAATTATCTGAATAAATATCTCAAATATATTGGCTTAATCTAAATATGAATTTCATGGGTTCATACAATCAATATCAAATAACCAACAACCAACATAAGTGAGATAGTATGACCTAAGACATGATGACCTCCTTTGTAAGAATCTTCTTCATGACATCCATCATCATGTCCTTCATATAATTCTCTCATTCTTACTAAAATATTATCCTAACAATAAATAAAAATTACACAAAGTCCTAAGAATGATACATACTTATGTGACATGCAAGTCATCAAAAATAAAAAATAATTAATGGACATCTTAGACCGCTTATACATATCAATCATTCATGCATTATAATTTTCACACAAGGTAACAAAGTCATACTATCTCATAATCCATCTACAAAAAAAAGTTAGGCATACAATACAAGACAAATTTTCTAACCGCCAGTTTACATAACCGATAATAACTTATTTTGACATGATTCAAAAATAACCACAACGGAATACATATCAAAATTTACACTTTCTTAACAAAATCATGAAATTTGACAGTTAATCATATATAACTCAGAAACTATTTTGTTGGCCAATCAGTTTCTGAAATATTTCAATTTTTCTGAATTCTGATAAACTTGATTTTCAAAACCGATTTGCCAATCCTAATTTTAATTTATGGAATTTCAATTCTAACAAACATATATATATATATATATATAGATTTTTGAATTAATCATAAACTATTTGATTAAAAGAACAGATCCAATTGAAAGGTACGAATTTCTGAGAAATTTTTGAATCAGTCAACAGATCTTAACAGTTCAACTAGAGTATGCTCTAATATTAATTGTTAGAAAATCTTAGGTTGTGATCCTTTATTGAACCCCTAATCATAAAATATATTACCTTGATCCATATTGTCGATCTTCCAGAGAGACACAACCTCGTTGATCACCAGATTCTTTTAAGCCTTCTAGCGATCTTCCTCTAATTCGATGGAGCGATTGAGAGGATCAGCACAGATAGTTTTTCGTCTCTTCTGGAACTTTGTCTTGAGAGAATAATTGGATTTTGTTTGAAAATGAAAAGTAGCCAGAAAATGGAGAATGAGGAAATTGTCTCGAAAACCAATATTCTTCTTGTATATAATGGACGTCCATAACTAAGCCAACAGTTTTTTCTTAGCGGGTCCATATCATATCTAAATCCTCTCTTAACGGGTTTGCTGCTTAATCAGAAAACTGTCTATAGTTGTGTTCTCCAGGAATCAATAGCATAATTATATTATTATCAAATTTTATATAATTTAGACCATCACTAAATCATAAAGTTATTAATATGCATTCTACACATTAAATGACCCACTTCTAATGACACATATTAAACCCAATTAATAATACGGAATTTGATAACTTCATAACGGATATAATTTGACAGTCTGTTTTATATAATATATATTTATTACATATAAGTCCATACATGTTGTAATTAATAATAATTAATTTTAACATTGACTCCTCGAGTTCCTTTGGCTTTGATGACTACCACTGGGATAAAATACTTGGCAAAGGACACACAGGCCCCAGATACGGTATCAATTCCTCTTTTCATGTTTGGAAGGGAGTTTGATTAAATAGACCTAGTTTTCTAACTTTATTGATATTTCTTAGTGCTGATTCTAAAACTTATCTTTTGTGTTGTTGAAATACTTATTTTGTTTCTATTATGCATGACAGTTGTAATAGGTGTTAGTTTTTAACAGTTTTAGTGACTCTGCTATAGGATATTATGCACTATTCTCCAGACTAGTACCGGCTGTTTGGTACCACCTTTGGGTTATACTTTTGTAAGTCCTTCTCTATGGTTTCAATGAAATTGATGGAGTTACTCCATTATAATAAAAAAAGTTTTAAATTAATGATCTTTAATGGACAATAAAATTACATGAAATTTGAATCATTATCAATCTATAAATAAAAAAAGACTTATCTATAAATATTTTTCTATTTTTAGTTTTTTTCTAACATTTTTTCCATTTTTAAATTATATATATAGAGAGAGAGTTAGACTATTGTGAAAACATTTGCATTTCGAGTCAAAATGCATACAGCTCAAATTTTATCGTAACACGCCTGAAATTCAAAATTATCATTCTCATTAAATTTTTCATATCAAAATATTGAGTGATACAAAAATTTGGGGTATTTTGAGTTTTCTAAGTATTTGTTTTGGATTTTTGAAAATCAGCACTAAAATAATAATAAAATATTAAATTATTGTTGCTGATTTTCAAAAATAAAAAACAAATACTTAGAAAACTCAAAATACCCTAAATTTTTATATCCCTTAATATTTTGATATGAAAATTTTAATGAGAATGATAATTTTGAATTCCGGACATGTTACAATAAAATTTGAGCCGTATGCACTTGGATTCGAAATGCAAATGTTTTCATAATAGTCTAACTCTCCCTCTCTCTCTATATATATATAGTTAGAATACAGTGTTACACGTAGGACGGATGAGTCTGCATGCTATGAACTATTTTTCCGTCTCGAGGTTCAAATGATCGATCCAACCGGTCTTAATGTTTTGCATATGGAAATCTAGTTGGGGTTCAAATTTTATATTTCTTAATTTTTTACTATTTTTTACTATATATTGTACAACCATACTCAGAAAAGAAAAAATATTTTATTTTGTACATCATGTTTTTCATTAACAACTAATTAATTTTATTTGAAAATATAAGAGTTTTTAAAATTTATTTAGACATAAATTATATTTAAGTAAAATATATTAGTTTTTATAATAAAATTCATGTTAGATATAAATAATTATAAAATTAAGAAGGTCCACTAACAACAGATACATTCTATAATAGTTTACTTAAAAGTCAATTGCCAAGCGATCACTCCCTTATCCTAAATCCCTTTTAATCAGGGGCGGATCCGTATATGGGCAAGCCCAGGCCAGTTTATGGGTTTGAATTTCAAAATTAAGTATTAAAGTAGGATTTTTTTTTGTTATGACCCATTAAGTAAGCTAATATATTAGATACAATGCTTAGACTTGATTAAAAAAATTAGAATTCTAAGTGTCTGAACGTTGAGCAATTGAGTTACTCATAAATTTAAATTATAAATATGTCTGGACTTATTTAAAACCCGGATCCGCCACTGCTTTTAATTTCTGTTTATATACATGCATCTCTTATTCTCTTCACAAATGATGATATAGATATAAAGAGACGTTTTATCGAGAACTGGATAGAAGAATTTCAACAAGCCAACTACAAATGGATAGGGTCTGTCGGTAAGGGATAGGGTCAGGGACCATCTGATTATTCATAAACCATAAATCATAATACCCTGGTGAAGTTATTATCGCAAGGCAAGCAAAACAAATCTTGATTCGGGAGCCCTGAGAGCATTGACCATGGATTTATAGTTCTGTTCTGTACTAACTCGGAAAGGGTTTTGGTCTTGCATGGCCCCTAGTAAGCTAGCAGTTCAAAAAGCACAATTGTCACGGCCACCTATGACGAATCGACCTGGAGTTTCGGTTCTCTGTGCCAGTACCCGCTGCAGCAACCATGTAAAAGACCACTCAAGCAGGCTTCGTCGCTTGGAGAATGGAGAGAAACACAGTCAAGTTCAATATGAGAAAGCCACACCTGAATTTTCTACAGAAAAACCAGGACCACACTTTATATAGATTCCTTGGCAGGGAGCTTCTTGGCTCGGCTCAGGTAGAGCGCAGATGCTTCTGGATTATGTGCAAATTGTATAATTGTTTAAAGCTCGGAAGTTGAAATCACACGAAATTTGTTCAAGCTAATTAATATAAAAGCCCGTCTAATATGCGTTTTATGGATAATGACCACGTCCCTATCTACTAGTCTCCAAGAAAAAACATCAGCTTAGGCTGGCACTTGGCAATGACAGGAGGTTTAATGCAATGATTCTTTGGATAAAGTTCATGTTATCAAATCTTAATTGATATACAACTACAATATTTTTCAAAAAGAAAAACATTCGGTCCAAATCTTAATTCACATAATATAATGAGTATCTTTTAGTATTTTCCATAGATAAAGAATTTTACATTTTAAAGGAATTTGATTCAATATATATTTATTATTTTAACTTCAATTTTTCTAATTTTAATTATCGGAGTCCCATTGAACGCACTACTATATATAGTTATACTAGCGCGGTAAGTCGGACTTCGCCCCGATAAAATAGTTCACAAATAAATAATTAAAAATATAAATATTTAAATATTATTTAATAAAAATTTCACATTAGAAAAATTTTGAACATATATTTTTTAAATAACAGAGATATGTATATAATATAATTAAATATGATAATCCTGAAAGAATAATATGAAAAAGTGATCATGTTAAGAATTAAATTTCACCTCAAATATATCACACATATCTATTTTAAATGAGGAGAGAGAAAAAATATATATGAATCATTAGATTTAGGTAGATGAAAAAAATATAAACAAAATCAATGATAGAGAAGAGTGATGATATGACATATTTAAAAAGCATGAAAATTTAACTCTTTTTATGTATTAAGAATAAGGAGTTGCGAATTTTCCCCAGCCACTTTTAGAAAGTTTGAGGTAGGATCACGGCGAGGCTCGTAGTTTTACTCTCTCTATATATATATTTTTATAAACAAACATGGCTAGCAGGGTCAGAGGTATAGTTGTTTAATATTGTAATCCGTACTTATGCGTCAAAAAGATGATATGTCTAGTTGTTCTTCTATCGGGTTATTTGTTAATGCAAGAATTAATACAAGGTCATTTTATAATTTTATGAATCAGTTTTAAATGATAAATTCTATTTATTTAAATTAGCATATTATCTTCAAGCATGAGTTGGAATGAAGATTCTCAAGTTATCTTCTATAACGGAAGTGGGTTTTCAAACTAGCTAGATCCTCATTTATAGTTTTATCTTGATCTATTTTAAAAAAAAAAGTGTATTAGTTAAATGATGTGTCCTTTCATGATTTGCCAAAATATTTTTTTCACGTAACTTGTTATCACATGTTAAAAAATAACCAAAGTGAGATACATCACACATATGACACATTACGTTAAAGGAGGCAAATTAAAAGTAAAATGGAGATATATATAATCTATGGCACCTGCAACTGTATTTAACATACTTTTTTTTCTGGGGTTGTATGTGGGTGTGAAATAAAATCAAGAAAGGGACTTGGGTAGATTTTAAATCCTCCGTTCAAGTTTTAGCTGCACAAATTTGATTTATTTATTTTCAGTCATCAAATTTTATCCTAAGTCGCTATTTCCATTACCTATCCAAGTTAATCAGCTACATACAAATTAATTATAAATTAAGATTTTCAAATAATTATTTTCTAGATGTATATTTAGCCATTGGTTTTGCATGCAAGAGAGGATTTACAAAGAGCTAGGGGTATCAGCTGACCCCTTGATTTTAAAAAATATTATTTTTGTCGATCTGATCCTCTGAAATTAATTTCTAACCACGTTAGATTTTTTAATAGATTTTATTGGGAAAAAATTTAATATTGTGGATCATGAAAAAATGATGCAAAATTTTTAAAATAAAATTATTTTTTCTTCATTGACTTGATTATTTATTATTTTAAGTTTCTATTATATTTTTGATATGTAAAATGATATTATTTTAATAGTTTTTTTACTAGGTAAGAATATATGTTAAATTATTGATTTTTTTAATTAGTACCGATTAGTTAATGGATTTGAATGTGATGTGAATAATTAGTACCGATTATTTTAATACCCTATTTGCATGTGATGTGGATAATTATCTACTACTAGAATTAATTATACTTAATACTGTTGGCTCATCATGAAACTCTTTAAATTTCCAAAAGCCCATATAATTATATAATCTTTTTCAATTAATTAGTTAGAACTTTCCGAATGATTTTAATTTAAAATATAGCTAACAACTTAGTTTTAATAAAAATAGAGATCTATTGTGAAAAATTAGACACACAAATAAAAATAATAAAAGCCTTCTAATAATCATAGTGTTGTAAATAATGGAATATGTTTGACGGACGGATGGAGCGCCATCAAGCGATTAATCATTATGTAACCGATTAATCGGATTTTTGCTTACGATTTGGTGTTTACATATTAAAATAAAATTATTTTTTCATATTAAAATAATATTATTTTGTATATTATTATTAATGTTGTTGAATTTTTTATTATTTTACATATTAAAATATGAATACCAAATTATCTGTAAAAAGTTTATTAATTGTCATTTAATGATTAACCGATTAGATATATGCATCTGTTAAACGCATTCTGTTATTTACAACACTGATCACGACCTTAAACTTAAACTCAATCATAGATTACTAGTTTTTTTTTCCGTTGCTTTCACATTTTCACTTCGAATTTTTCTCTGCTTTATGAATTATGAGACATAATAGATTGCTCAACAGTTTTTCCTACTTCTACACTTTTTGACGCTGCAGATACTTGGCCGTTTAAATATTTATCATTCCTTAAATGGTTTTCACAATATATTCTGATCCTACTCGTGCTCACAAAACAATTTTTGAACTTGTAGATTGAAATTTTTTACAATTTGTCATAATTTATACGTTGTTTGATGGTTCATAAAAGTTATCAAAAGTTTATACAATTTGATGGTTCTTTGATATACTGTTTAAGAATTTCAGACGATGATCAGTCAAATATCAGGGCCAAAAATATTTTTTTATCGATAATACATTTTGGAGTCTGGTTAAGGTGCTTTTTGCAAAGTGTCCGGGACGTGCTTTGCGCTCAAAACTAATTTCAAGTAAAAAATGATTATTCAAAATCATTCAATCTAATTTTTAGATAAAAATGTGTTAGTAAATAAAAATTGAATTTTTAGAATTTTTTGCTATTTTTTGATAAGAAAAAAGTTGTTTTTTTTTTATTTTAGTTCATCCAAAAATATTGAGTTTCTCCCGATCAAAAAATAATAAATAAATTTTATTAATACATTGTACTATGAAGATTAAATTAAATAATTCAAATTGATAATTGAGACACATGACTCTGCACTTTATAAAAACTTTATAAAACATCATATCCTCATTTATACATTTGTCATATAATTGGAAGGCAAAAATTATGATTTGTCTTCATGACTGCGGTTACCGTAAAGAGCGCCGAACTTTGCGTTGAACTTTTGAGTCGAAAATGTTTGTTTCCTTTTGCCTCTCAATCTCGGTAACGCCACGAGGGAATGCGTCGGTCGGTCGGTGTGTCTCCACTCTTCAATTCAATTCAAATTCATGCATTCACGTGCATTATGTATAATAGAGAGCCTACTACAAGACAGAGCAAAGCAACGATCCCATCTAATCTAAGTGTGGTGAGTCCGAGTGGTGACAGGATTTGGCTGTGTAGATACTGCCAAAGCCAAACTCTCAATTCTCAAATGCTCGTTGCCTTGATATATGCATTTTATTAATTTCTTCTTTTTCTTTCTACCTCTCTTGTTTCCCTTCTTTCAAAGAGGATAACTCGCAGGGGCTAAAAAAGTAAATCTCTAGAAAGGCGTTCCTTCAAAAAAAAAATGTCAACAAACTTATAGCTGCACACAGCACACTGCAAAGCAGTGAAAAGGACTGCCACAACAAAATTTGTATTACTCTTGTTAACTACTTGGGTGTTTCTTAAAACTCTTAGACGACTAGCTTAATTAAGGTAGCAAGCAATTTAGATGCATGATTGGAAAAAAAAAACACTAAGCAACCCTCGTACTGCTATGTTATTCCTCAAAGAAAATGACTTGTTTATTTTTTGAATAAAAAAGAAAAAAAATATTTTTTCTGATTAAACATTTTTTTTCAGAGAACCACGCAAGTAATAATATATGATGGGGTCTCGTAGTAATACGAAATCAAAATTTCATGATAATAATAATTATTATTATAAAACAAGATCAAATATATATATATATATATATATTCTTAATATGTTAATTAATAACAATATTCTATCAATAAAATGAAATTTAGAAATATATAAAAACCTTAGAAATAATAATTCAATTAAGAAGAGAAAATTTAATAAAAATGTTCAAATAACAATGATGGAATTTCTAAGAATACAAACGGGACACATATGAAAATTAATCTTTTTTCCCTTTTTTCTCTTTTTTCTTTTTCTCCTTTCCGTTATTTTTTGTACATGTCGAACTTGTTTTCTCCTTTTATTTTCTTACCGACCCACCCCTCTTTTTGATCCTTTCCTTTTTCTTACGCTTTGCTCGAGAGTCGGATAAAAAAGGTGAGAGAGTGGAATAAAACATGAGAGCAAAAAGAGTGTTGCTCCAGAGATATTTTGATGAAAGTGAGATGGTGAAATATTGTGTTAACGAGAAGATTTTCTATGTATAATTTTTTTTATCGAGTCACCCCCGATTACATCTTGTGACTCGTCCTTCGTTTTCATTCTTTTTCTTTCCATTCCACACTGTCTTCGTCAATCTCTGGAGCAAAACGTTATTGACCTCTCTTCTCCACCATCTATTCATTTATCTGTTCCACCGAGAGAGAAATTCGCCGTCTCTCTTGCTTGTTGTTGCTTGAACCGCACACATCAGTCATCTGTCTCACCTCCGCCAAAGTCGCTTTGCCTCCGATCGACCTAGCACCAAGGGTGGAACCCCACACGACCCGAGAGAGGAGTAGTCGCCTCTACCTCATCGGGAGTTGAGGAGGAGGGTAGAACACCGGCCAACCTGCTTGTGGCGTTGACTGTTCATTGGTACGACTTTGAGCTTGTTCTCCATTATATCTCTCTTCGGCGGTGTATGGCGTTTGCTTGGTCTGGGTTGAGCCTTGTTGCTTGTCATGGTAATCAGTAGTATTAGTGATTTTCAAGGTTTTAAAATACGAATTTTAATATGCGCGTGAAAGGACACTGTATACAGCATATGCGATATACAGCCGTATATGCGGATTTGTATGTGAAATTATATATGCAGTTATTCGATAGTGTATTAAGTAGAGTATAATAACAAATAAAATGACACTATAACTAAATATAAGAAATTGTGTAGTGGTAAAGCAAATTTTATATTTTTAAAAAAAATTCTATTAGTAAATCAAATTTTATATTTTAAAAAAAAATCTATTTTTTCTGATGAGGAGAAAATGACTTGATCTGAGAATTTGGGTTCATCCAAAAATGACGGTTTGCCCCATATCCAAAAAAATAGCGAATGAATTCCAAAAAATATAAAATTTGGTTTACTAATAGATTTTGATATGAAAATTAGATTGAGTGGTTTGGATCGATCATTTCTGACTTAAAATTTATAATAGAGCGCAAAACACACAACGCTTTTGTGATTTGCAAAGCACCATAGCCTAATTCAATGTTTCAAATGTTATGTAATTTAGATATCATTTGATAGTTCATAAAATATCATTAAATTATAATTGTTATAAATTAAATAAAATCATGATGATTTTTTACTATCAAATAGTATCTGAATTGTATAAAATTTGAAACACTATCGGTTATAAGTAAAATAATGTATCTCTAAAAAAAATCTACAATAATTTTTGCATTCTTTTAGAATGATAAGATTGTCAAAATCACCAAGTATCATAGGACCCCTACCTATATATGAAACATAAACAATCAAAGGGTTTATATCACAAAGAACTCATTATAAGCATTAGTTAGTGACGGCTCGTTTAAATTCTACCGGTATTAAATAACTATAGGTATCTTGGGTACTTCCAATTTTAACCAGTTTCTTTTCAAAAAAAATTTAACCAGTTTGTACTTTGTAGCCCACAGCGAAATTCCAACAAGGCAACAATCATCAATTTAGAGTTGGTTTGTCAAGTACAACTGCAAAAGCAAGGGAGAAAACTTACATCAAAATTATATATTTTTTATTTAATCATGTTCGATCATATTTGTGATTTTAAATTTACCGAAAATTGCAGGTAATATTTAATGAGTTTATTTGCTATTATTTCAAGAAAAAAAAATAGTACTCTCTCTGTTGTATATATGGTTGATGGTTCGATGTAATGAATGGTCTACAATTCTACATGTTCATTCTATAGCTGCAATTTGCCTTTCCGTTGGGCCGCCCGGACTCTCTTCAAAGTTCAAGTTCAACCCAACGAGAACTTACTATCTTATATAAACCCAACTTAATTCGGAGATTGGAGAAACTTCTTAGAACTTTGCGAATGCAGTGTGCAAATTCTACAAAAATGAACATATTTATTTGGAGGTAAAACAATATCTAGTTTTTTTTTTTAATTGCAGTATTGGAGTGAAGTGCCCGAGTTCTTTAAAACATATATTATGAGAGAACGCTGACAACAACAATCATATTTCTTGATTAATACCTTCCGTAAAGAATGCACAGCTAATTTATGAGCGGACCACTCACATAGAACGGCTACAAATGCATAAAGTAAAAAAATTTGATGAAGGGCGGACCAGGTACATTCAGATCATTTTAAACAAAATTAGTTCTGATATCGGATATCTAAATCTAAATATTTTTTTGATCTAATATTCCAGCTTCAGTTTTAATGGGGGGCAAAGGCAAGGCTTTTTCCTAAAAGACAACAATAAAAAGATAACTAGTATAGAAACACGTAATATATTCATAATACACGTAGTATAGAACTGAAGCGACATGACTAAAATACTTGTAAAATAAAAACACGTAACATGTTTATAATACATGTTTTCTACACTAAGCAAAGCACAAGGCAGTGTTGAGTACTGAAATTCATCAATTGCTTAAAACAAGGGAGGTTTAACTTTTAATCTCACACAAAGGGAACAATAACAATTATATACCTATAGGAGTACTAAACAAGACCACAATACTGCCACTAGTACATGCTATTGTTTAGATATATAAATGATAACACTCCTAAGTGATGCGCAAGAGATTTAAGGCCTGGAATCAGACAGAGAATGGGTACCAGCACTGCGACTGTGGGAATAGCTTTCTCGTGAATAGCTTGATGATGGAGATGAGCTGCGGGAGTAGCTCCTCCTGGACTTCCGCACCTTTGGAGAATTGCTACGGGAATAACTTCGCCTCGAATTTCTCCTTGGTGAGATGCTCCGAGAACAACTCCTGGAGCCTCTTCTATATGCTGGACTGTAGGATCTAGAAGGAGAACGGCGGTACATTCGGCGGCGGTAGCAATTCGGAGAAGGAGAGCGATCATAATCACTTGAATAAGATCTTTCCCTCGAGTAAGATCGCCGGTACCGCCTCACAGGAGATCTGTACCGGTAGTATGGAGAGGGTGAGCGGGAAAAACGGCGCCTATAGCCAGTACGGTATGGTGATGGTGGCCGGGAATAACGGCGCCTATAGCCAGAATAGTATGGAGACGGTGACCGGGAATAACGGCGCCTATAGCCAGTATAGTATGGTGATGGTGACCGGGAATAACGACTCCTGTAGCCAGAATAGTACAGTGAGGGTGACCGGGAATAATGGCGCCTGTAGCCAGAATAGTACGGAGATGGTGACCGGGAATAACGGCGTCTACCGTAAGGAGAGTAGGAACGGCGTCTATCATATGGGGAGGGTGAGCGGGAGGAAGGTCTCCACCTGGAGTAAGGAGAATATGACCTCTCCTTGCTGCAAGGGGTGTAACTCCGTGAATCATGACGTCCTGGTACCCAATCCACAAGACACGAAAAATAAAAAATAAAAGGTGAGAAAAATATATATTCTCACAGCTAAAGTGACCAACAGAGAGGATATAATGCAAAACTAAACTTACCCCGTACAGATCTTGAGCCTAGGTACCTCCCAGGAGTCGGGGTCCTCCCTCGGCTTCTTTTTGCCTGCAGAATCAGCATCATAGTTATAAAGAAATCATGAACTTAAACAAAGAACAAAAATAACAATCAGAAAAAAAAAAAAACCTACGTAAACAACAAAGGATATCAAATAAAATAAATGAACTGAATGAACAATAAATAACACCCTTAATGTTGAGTTGAAAAGTTGTTTGATTGTGTGCTTTTCATGAAGAGCATCTACAGACATCTATCCTGCTGCTGGAAAAGAGCTTTAAGGGTGAAAGGTTCATAATTTTCAGGTGATATTCAGCAGTAGAAACAAACAAATACAAGAGAGAATATATAAAATCAAGCAACAGACAAATTCATGAGAGTACCTTTTCAACAGTAATGACACAACCGTCCAAAACAGATCTATCAAGGTACTTGAGGCAGTAATCAGCATCTCGAACAGAGGCCATTGTCACAAATCCAAAGCCACGGGATTCCCTTGTTCGAGGATCGTACACCAGCCGAACATCCTTGACCTAATAATTCAACATTTCAGTTGAGACACATACCGACAGAAGTAATATATCCAGATCAGTGCTCAGATTGTTCAATACCCTAGTATTAAATTTTATTCATGAAGAAAGCAAAGAACAGATTGTTATCTACTCTTACATGGCCAGAGTGTCAAGCAGACTTGATCTGGCACAAACTGACACAAGATAAACAAATATCAAATAAGTTATAAATAATTAAATAAGCAACTTTTTAACTCATTTGAACTGGGAAACTATAATTAAAGATTAGTGCTCCACAACTAAAGAATCAAGTCCTACAAAAAGAAAAGTCTATTCCAAAGGGTTTCAATTCCTAAATATGCCGTAGTCAATTCCTATATATTTGAGATTTCTGGTCTCTATGATCTCAGGATTGGGTTTCATTTCCAGCGTACCCCAATTTATTTGGGATTAAAGGATTTGTTGTTGTTGTTTGTAGAGGTGAACCATACCTTTCCTTCAGTCGAAAAATGCTTCTCAAGTTTCGCCTCAGTGGTTCGGGATGACAAACCAGTCACGTACAGGTTGTTCCCAGGATTTTCCACATCAATTGATTCGCTGCTCCTTCAAGAATCAAATGGAAGAACAGTTTGTGAGTCATACAACCAGAACTAACAACCCCATTGAAAACATATGAAGAAAAACAAATTTTACCTCGAGGAACTCCTGGAAGTTGACCTACTGTAACTCAAAGGTGAGCCGGAGTACGATCTTGATGTTCTTCTTGAACGTGACATCTAACAAAATCAAAATGGGGAAAAGCAACAATACCAGTTAACACGCTAAGTTAGGCCTTATGCACAAAGGTCATCAATTGCTTTGTGAAAACAGGCAAACTAGCAAACTATATTATTAATTAATATATGCCATACGTTGCAAATATATGATGTTTGTAAGGAAACAACCAAATGGAATACAAAGCTGTCAAGATGATATAATTTGATTAAAAAACCCATCATATAATTTGCAAAAAGTTAAATAACTAGCAACAAATATACAGCTAAACCTGCAAATCCATAATATCTGAACAATTAATCACAATATTTATTATTAACGGTAGTTTTAACAATAAATAAGCCATAAACACATCTACAAGTGGCCATCAAGTCCTAATTACTTAATTTAAATTATTAACAATCCTTTCAACCTGGCAATTTATATCTTGAGTTCAAAATCAGAAAATTTGAATCTGATGTCCACAATCCAGTATCATACATGCAAATAACATGAAACCTGATGCTATGTTTCACCCTATATTAATAAAATTGGAACAAGTCTTGTTTAACAACATTGAAATTGCACAAATTCTAAGCAAGCAATCAATAGATGTCTAACCGCGATCAATTTCAGGACTTTTTTCTAGATAAACAATGACGAATTGACCTTGTATCTTTAATCGAAAATCTGTGAGTTCTAATACGCTATTACGATGCTCGAGAAAAACAATACGCTACTACGGACCATAATCCCTCCAATCCCTGAGGATCGAAACGCCACGAAGAGGCAGGTGGGATAGCAATCCAAACAGATCGAATCAAACCAACATAGGAAACAAAAACATCGAGCGCTATACCTTGGGATTTTGGACCTGCTTGCCCCGCTGGAAATTTGCTCTCTTCCTCTATCGTCTCGATTTGTGCCGAACAGACTGGAAGATGGTCCTTTAATGCTCGAGCGAGCTTTATACAGAAGAAGCTTCTGGAGTCTGGACCCCGGACGCCAAATAATTATTAAATACAATTTATTCATGTAGTTATTATTATATTTTTTTGATATTTGTTTAATGGAGGGAATCCTGATTATCATATCGGATATAAGGGTGTAAAAATATTTGTGATTCGTAATTTCATGGTGTTCGATTCGGTAAAAATTTATAGTTAATTTGTTCGAATTTCAAACTGAAATCAATTCGAATCGAATTAAATCAATTCGAATTAATTTCGAATCGAACTAATTCGAATTAATTTCGAATCGAATCAATTCGAATTAATTTCGAATCGAACCAATTCGAATTAATTTCGAATCGAACCAATTCGAATTAATTTCGAATCGAACCAATTCGAATTAATTTCGAATCGAACCAATTCGAATTAATTTCGAATCGAACCAATTCGAATTAATTTCGAATCGAACCAATTCGAATTAATTTCGAATCGAATCAATTCAAATTCAATATAATTCGATCGAAATAGATTCGCAAATTTAATGAGTTCGAATCTCAGCAGCATCTCAACCATCTGATGAGTAAAAATATTGAGAATATATATACACATTCGTTAACTCTTAGTCTCTCACGCTCAATCCAACTATGAATTTGTATTGCGACTACTTTGAAGTTTGACTGTTATTTAGGACTTTTAATTATTAAATTATGAAATTATATTCTATATTCTCTTCTATGAGATTATACTTTTTTAGAATTATTATTTAAATTATATTTGAAATTTTAGTATTGCACCTCACAATTTTGAAGTACGGAAATTATTTTTTAATTTTTTATAATTAATTTCAAATTGTTACGAATCGAATCGAACTAATTCGAATTGTAACGAATCGAATTCTGAATTCACTCCTCAGTTCGAAATTGGATATCTATTTCGAATCGAATTGGCACGTTGCCAGATTCGATCGAATTCGATTCGTTTACAGCCCTAATCGGATATAATACAAATATGATGGTACATTAATTTTTAAAAATTTAAAATATAAATATAAAAATATATATAATATTTTTATATAAAGATAAATAAAAAAATAAATACATCATTTTTATTAATAATTATAACATAACTTGTTTATTGAAATTTTTTTTTTGAACTTGGATGGATTCACTCGGGATGGATTCACTCGGGACTCCTTAATTGAAAGTGAGTAAATAAGGGGTTCTTCTGCAATGCGCCCTTTGCCCGCTGATAAATTGCTCGAATGCCGATGGTGTTAGTGTTTAAGCTTACTTTTTTCCTTGGTTTTTGCTACGCGCCTCATCTTTTGACAGTACGAATGTTTTCACTTAACTAGCTGAAAGGACGTTATTATTACTAATATAAATGAAGAGATGGTGTAGTAATTTATGTATTAATGTGTATCTCATTTTTTTCAGTTTAAATTTTATTCATGCATTTAGTCGCATTAGAGGTCACACCCAGCTGTACTGGTGGCCCCACCTAAGATCGAATCGGCCGATCAAATTAATTAAAATAATCAGATATGTTACGTGACATAACGGCATCCGATATTTATTCGGTTAGATATATGAAATATCTAGGTAACATAGGATTCTGATAATGATAATTTTGATAAATTTTTTAAATAAATAAAGATATTGATAATTATATCTTTTTTATTTATAAATTGATAGTGTTTTAAATTTATGTAATTTCATATAGATTGCACAAGTAAATCATCCGCCTCGACCGCAGCAAGCTAGCGAATTAGTCTAGCCCGGATAACTAGCCTGATCGATTCCATAGATACTATTACTTTTCAACGTCTTCCCAAACTAAGAGAAAATAGTACTAGTAAGGCTTTGACAATAGTCGTACCCACCTGGTATAAAAGAGCCACCAATGTGTAAAACTAGTTTTTTCCCTACCGCCACATGAGTCTTACTATCCTCTTGTACTAGGCACAAACAGAAGTAATGAGGTACTGAAAAAACTTATTGACTTAAAAGGAGTGTTTCGCACTCAATGGAATAGTAAAAAATTGGAATAGAATAGCTATTCCGACAAATTAATTTGCCAAACGAATTTTAGACTAAGTAGAAGAGTGCGTAATAGTGCTAATCCGGTATACCAACTTATGGGTGGAATACCGGATTAGCTCTCGTCGGAATAGCGATTATTATTTGATTATATTATATTATTATATTATATTATGATTATGATTAAGATTTAGTATTATTATATTATTATATTATATTTATGATTATAATTTATTATTATATTAATATTATGATTATAATTTATTATTATTATCATTATATTATTATTATTAAATTATTATTATCATTATTGTTATTATATTATCGTTACCATTAGCATTATTATATTATTTATTATTATTATTATAAATATAATTTAATATTGTATTATTATATTATGAATATAAATATAATTATTTTATTATTATATTATTATGATCAAGATTATTTATTATTATATTATTATATTATGATTATGATTATTAATACTTATTATTATTTTATTATGTTGTATTATATTATTATATGTTGATTATAGTGATGATTAATTTATTATTATATTATTATAATTATAATTATTTATAAATATTTTTATGATTATGATTATATTTCTTTTATTATATTATTATGATTATGATTATGGTTATATTATTATGATTATGATTATTATATTATTAAAATTATGATTACTTATTATTATTATATTATTATAATTATGATTGTAATTATAATTTATTATTATTAGATTACTATATTATGATTATCTTTATATTTTTATTATATTACTATTATAATATTATTATATTTTATGATTATTTTTTATTACTTTATTATTATTTTATTATGTTGTATTATATAATTATATATTGATTATAGTTATGATTAATTTATTATTATATTATTATAATTATAATTATTTATAATTATTTTTATGATTATGATTATATTTTTATTATTATATTATTATGATTATGATTATGATTATATAATTATGATTGTAATCATAATTTTTTATTATTATATTACTATAGTATGATAATGTTTATATTTTTATTATATTACTATTATAATATTATTATTTATTATGATTATTTTTTATTACTTTATTATTATTATTATTATCTTACTATTATTATTATTATTTTACTATTATTATTATTATCATCATCATTATTAGTATCATAATTATTCATATTTTAACTATTCTGTGTAACAACTGCCAAACGATATTTTCACTCTTCCGAATAGTCAAGAATATCACTCTTCCAAAAAAAATACTATTCTATCACTCTTCCAAAGATATTCCTTGATTTGCCAAACGGACCCTTTACGAATACGTTGTGGTTTTTTGTTGGTTTGAAATAAGAGAGAAGAGGCGCAGAGCACGTCGAATTAGATATGATTCCAATTCCACATAGAAAGATCCCCTATTATACTAACAATGATGTTAATATAATAATAATAATAAATAATAATAATAATCATCATCATATTAATATAATAATAAATCATAATCATAATAATAATATAATAGTAAATCATAATCATAATTATAATCATAATGTATAATGTAATAATATAATACAACATAACCAAATAATAAACGTTATTCCGACGAGAGCTAATCCGATATACCATCTATAACTTGGTATACCGAATTAGTACTCTTATGCACTCTTCTACTTAGTCTAAAATTAATTCATCAAAATATCCATTATATTATAATTTTTTGTTATTCCACCAAACACTCCCTTAACTCTTTCTGATATTATGAGATAGAACCACTACTGGATTGAAAGCACACTCTTTCTTTATTGACAGGTACTTGACCCATCATATCATCCAAAGACACGGAAAATACCAAAAAGTTCAAATTTACAGTATATGTCGCCTCAGTCCAAGAAGTTCACCTGAGCAACAACTGACATACATATTTTTCAAAAATGTGTTTTTTCTATTAAATATCATTAGAATTTCATTTTATTTATAACTATTTCAATTTAACTGTCTTTCATGAACTATCAAGTGATATTAAAATTATATAAAATTTAAAACGCTATCAATTTACATGTAAAATGATATATCTATAATTTTTTATATAATAATAATAATAAATAATATAATTAAATATATAATAATCTATAAATGATCATATAAAAAATGATCTTAAATTTCACATTAAATACATTTACACACAGTATTTTAAAATGAAGAGAGAAATTATTTTATGTAAATTTTTGGATTCAAAAAGATTAAAAGATTTAAATAAAATTAATAGTGGAGAACATTGATAATATGGTATGCTTAAAAAGCTTGAAAGGTTAACTCTATTTATATATTAAAAATTATAACGAGTCAAAATCTTACCCTGCAACACCAACCAAACAAAAGCTTTGATTTTTAAGTGAGAAATGTATTTTCCATAACATAGTGAAATCATGATTTGTAATACCACTATTAGCAACAAATAAATAAAGAGATTAAATTGTAAAAACACCCTTTGGTTCTAAAGATCAACGAACCGTATCAACACCCATAAAGTTAGTTGATAAAGCCTCAAAGATGACCCAAACCTCAGCCTTCTCATGCCTTAACAAAATACTAGCCTCCCGAGTCAAAGGAATTTTTTAATTACTTTGATTCAGACCTGAGCCACAGTGACCTTCTCCGCATTCTTAGCCTTAGCAAATAAATGAGACGTGGAAATCTCAAGTGAAAAAATTCCCATTTCAAACATCGAACCAAAACAAAACAGAAACTCAACAGAAACTCTAGTGCCCACAAGATGCTTCATATTGATACGCATAAAAGGAATGATTGTCTTAATAGAAGGCCAAAATGTGGAAATAGTGCCTGTAAAGATAATATTGTATTTAAAATGTAAAATCTTTTTCCATATCCCAGAACAAGAATCCAAATTATACCTCCATCACCATTTGGATTAATCAAATGTGCATTTTGAAATTTATACAATAATTAATACAATTGTTCACATTTATTAAAGCGAAATAAAATCTATATCCCTTATCTACATCCAGTATTAAATATAAATACTTCTCAAATATACATATTTTAGAATTTAAATTATAGATTGTATATTTTTGAAGAATATTTATATTTAACATGAGTGCAAAAATTTGGGATGAAAAATATTTTATCTTATGGAAATACTTTCCAGCCAGGTTAAACAAATTGTTTTAGCTGGAATAGTTGTTATATGTACTTAACAATAATAAAATATATTTTTTTAATGTTTTCATATCTATTTTTCATTTTTCAAGAGCATGAATAAATCTCAAGAGAGGCGTTTAAAAAGAAATTAAATCACGTCAGGAGTTATCTGGTCGACCAAACTTTCTGCGTTGCCTCTTGTCTCCCTCCTGGTTTTTACTAATCTGCATTTATCATGAGACTTAAGTAGGAGTGCAAATGAATTGAATTCGGTCCAATTAGATAGTGTTTGACTTGATTTAAAATCATTTCGAACTAAATCGATTTCGAGCTAAATCGACTTGAAGTCTAAACAAACTTAATTATTTTAATTTTTATATATATTTTATATTATTATAAATAATTAAAACTAAAATAATTAATATTTTATTAATTTTATATTAAAAATTAAAAATTAATATTTAATAATTTAATAATAATTTAATAATTAATTTTATAATAACATAATTATATTATTACATATATTATTGACTAAATAGTTAACAATATATATAGATAACTACATATCGAATTATTACGAATTAAACTTATAGTTTAATATAAAAAAAATGTTGAACCAAATTCAGATTGAAATGATAAAAAAAATTAATTAAATAAATCAAATTTAAATTAAAAATCGAATAAATTATGAATTATGAATTTTTATTTCAGCCGTGGTTAAACTGTTGTATCGACTATTTCTCGCTTTTGATACTCGGTGCTTTCTGATTTCTTACACCTAATCGATAAATCTTTTGATTACAACTAAGGATTTTCTGAAATTATATATAGTAACTTAAATTTATGTTGCTCATAGATGACCAACCCTCTCGAAAAGCAACTATATGAGCAGTGAAGGTCCGGAATTTCAGTCATCCATTACATAGTAACAAATACGGATCTGCCACAAATATTCGCGCCCGGATCATAAAGCGACAGTTACAGCGCCAGATCTCAGCGCACTGGACGTGGTATTTACGGTACTCGCTGACATGTGGAGACATCTGGAATATCCTGGTCTGGGGACCTACCTACCAGTGACACAGAGTGGAATTTGCTTATTGCCTGTGGGCGGAGTTAGATAACAGGCTAATTTCTCATTCCGACCGTCTTCTTGATCAATCGCAGTAGCCGCTACTAGAAATAGGTCAAAATTGGCAATGGGAACTCTAGCGAGATCGGCGGTCGTCGATTTGTGGAAGCGAGAGGAGGGGATTTTATCGCCTCGATGCTTCGCTCGTCGGTTGGCTGGCTCCGAGGTTTATCTTTCGTCTCAATCTCTATGTCGATTGTTGATTTTCTAGACACCATCTGGATTGTTTCTTCTTTTAAATTCGCCTTCCTTGATCTGATTGGTTGGAGTTATTATCTGTTTCTTGTTATATGATGCTATAGCAGTATACATTGTTATGGACTTCGGGAGATGAATACCACGAGGTTTAAGGGTATAGCGATGTTGGTAATTTTGTTTTTCTGTCCATTTAGAGTTCAAATAGATAAACAGAACGGCAGAAGCATAGATTTTTCTTCGAATTGATTGAGAGCATACGATAAAAGTTTAGTATTTTTGATAAAAAGGAAAAGAAGATAGTGCCCATCTGGAGAATTATATCTCATTGTAAACTATCTAATCAATCTGAAGTTCGCTACTGTTTGAAGTGACTTCTTTGAGTACTTTCTTTTTTTCCTCCCCCCTAAACAAATTGATGTATGTCAGTATATGTAATCAAGAGCATACATCTATGCACAAATTGTACAGGCTCTGATTATGCGCCTCAGGAATGACAAAAAGCTTGAGAAGCACCAAGGTTGTGTCAACACAGTGAGCTTTAGTTCTGATGGGTCAATTATTGCATCGGGGTCTGATGACCGCAACATTATTTTGTGGGATTGGGATGCTGGCACAATCAAACTTCAGTTCCATTCAGGCCACTCGAATAACGTTTTTCAGGCCCGGTTTATGCCCTTCACAGATGATAGGATCATGGTCACTTGTGCTGCTGATGGAGAGGTAATTCCTAAGATCTGTTAGCTCCTCAATCCTAGTATTGGTATTTAGGCATCTTTAGATTTTGTATCATTGTGTTTTTGTGTGTACAATGCAGTTGCATCTCTATCTCATTCTCCCTTATTCATTTGTGTAACCAGGTTAGACAAGTTCAGATTTTAGAAGGTGGTAAGGTGCGTACAGCATTGCTAGGGGTACATGAGGGGCGGGCCCACAAGTTGGCTATAGAGCCAGGTAGCCCTTACATATTCTACAGCTGTGGTGAAGATGGTTTGGTACAGCATGTAAGTTATAATCTTAAAGCCAAGTATATTCTCTGAAGTTTCATATGCTCAAATCTCATCTTTATCTGGCTCTTTTTGTTCTTTGTAAATCACCAATTCATTCTGCACATAGTTAATAATATGGAATACTGTCTACTGATTGTAGTTATAATTTAAGTTTAGTTTGCTTGAAAATTTTGCATATAGTTTGCTACTTGATCTACTGACATTAACTTGTACTGTCTAACTCCATACCAGTTGCCACCAGTTGGGGTTAGTTACTAAGTTACCTTTTCTTGGATTCTTGTTGCTTAATTGCATAACTGAGGATTGGTGGAGTCCCATAGGGTTCTTTTGAAATTGATCTCGAGAAGAGGAGTTCCCATTTGGGATGTCTAAAGAAGGTTTGACAATGTTGAACTACTTTTGAGCAAGAATTTCGAGACCTTGTTTTGTACAATTACTCGTTTATTTAAAATTTATGAAGGATTTAAGAGCATTATTTCACTTATTGCACACAGTTTGACTTGAGAACAAAGACGTCAACAAAACTGTTGACATGCAAGAGCACCCAAACATCAATCATCCACCTCAATGCAATTATTATCAATCCAACAGATCCAAATTTATTCGTGGTGGGTGGTTCTGACGAGTATGCTCGCATGTACGATATTCGAAGGTACCTTCAGTTACTTAATTGACAATGGAGCTTTTTCCAAGACTGATTTGTTTTCCGTTGACAGTGAACATTCAGCATATTTCACAGAAACCTGACCTTTTTAATGTTATTTGCAGTTATTACCCAACTAGAATGAGGTCAGTCCAAAAAAGTAATTAGACTAAATTTTTTAAATATAAAGATCAAAGCTGCTTTTGGGTATTAACCCTTTTAAATTTGTGTACAACCTCAAAGTTAGGTGTTATGTTCAGACACAAAAAAAAAGTAGTAATGGTTTGTCTGTAGAATGTCACTTTCAACAGGCATCAAAATGGTTTAATACATGCAGGTAATAAGTATCCCAAAGTTATAGATATTTTGGCTTGTTATTAATAGCATGTATCTCACAGATATAAATGGGATGGTTCATCTGATATTGGCCGGGCAGTCAACTTATTCTGCCCAGCTCATCTTATTGGTGAAGACCACCTTGGGATAACCGGCGTAGCATTTTCTCAGTATGGGGAGTTACTAACATCCTATAATGATGAAAACATCTACCTCTTTCAGAAGGGACAAGGATTGGGACCTGAGTCTTGGCTTGGGCCAAACAGAGAAGGGCTTGGTCCTGAATCAGACGGGCCTATGGTTTTTGAAGGGCATCGGAATTGTGACACTGTGAAGGGGGTGAGTTTCTTTGGGCCAAATTGCGAGTATGTTGTGAGTGGATCTGACTGTGGGCGGCTGTTTATTTGGAGGAGAAGTGATGCCAAGTTGTTGAGAGCAATTGATGGGGACAGGTATGTTGTGAACTGTATAGAATCACACCCTTATGCAACAGTGATTGCGAGTAGTGGGATTGACAGTGATATTAAGATATGGATCCCCAACTCGACAGAGCCTGCAACTCCAGTAAATCTTTCTGAGGTAATGTACTTTGTTTCACATCATTTATTCAAACTGCTAACTGTCTCCTGGATATTACTCGCAGCAGATCACACATATGCATAATTGCACTAAGCCGAACATAGTTAACCATTGGTTAATCTAGTGGTGACCGAAAGTCATGGAAGTCTGACATTGGCACTGTTTACGTAGACTGGAAATGAATTTTTGCATGATTCTAGTTTCTAAAATTCTGATTAGAAGCTCATGTGCTTTGGCTTTCAGTCTTTACCCCCACTAGAATTGAACAGCACCTTGAATCAATCAATCGTCTCCCCTCCACTATGCTTGTTAAAGAGCTGTTTTTGTATTTGACTTCACATTTGTTTGACCCGCAACTTGAATAAATCTGTCGTTGCTGTTTTGGAAAGTAATCAGGAGTAGTCTATTTTAGAAATAATAATGTGGTATGGGATTTTAGTGGAGTCGTTGCGACATGTCTGCTTGTTTGAAGCTTCAATGGAGAACATTCTGGTACTAGTGTTATTTTATTCCTGCAGCTGTATAGGTTCCAGCATTAGTATATTTGAATGAGCATTTCTGGCATTATGTGGCAGTCTGACTAAAGTAGATGGTTCACATATGATAGAAAATTCCTGGCCCATTGTTTAAGCATGCCGATCCTGACTGGCCAACTTTGGTATCACAGTTCTAATTTCTAATTATAATAAATGGCTGTTCCATCAGAAAACGGCAGTGAGTACAGTCCTGTGTTGCATTCAATGACTTTGTTTAATATTTACTTGGTACTTCTGCATATTTAGTGGGACTTGATCAAACTAACTGATTGCTTATTTGACGGCTACTGTACTACTACTATAAGTTTGCGAAGGACTGATTTTCTGCATATTATGGTGGACTTCGTTTATTTTTTCAAATTAAGGGCCATGGAATCAAACTTAGTTTTCTACCTGATCAACAGTTCTCTGTTGTTTGCTAAATTACAAGCATTGCTTTATTACTAGTCATTACCATTCTAATCTGTATTATTTCCATCTACCTTAGTCATGTTATAGCCACTGGTAGTAACCTAGTGTTTGGAAAAAGAAAATCAAAATTAGCATTTGAGAACTAGAATTGAAATTTTTGAGCAAGGACAGAACTTAAAAGTCTGTCTTGATTTCCTAACTAAACTTTCTAAGTTCTGCCATGGCTTTAAATTTGTTTCTGTGACTGGAAAATTTTAGTTTAGATCCATTGCACCACTTTCAGAGTCTTTTTATTTTTCTTAATTCAAAATTTTCTCAATTCCATTCCTCAAATATGTCAAAGTTTGACAGGATAAATTTATTTATAGCTCAAAAATCCTTATTTTCTACTTTTTTTTTCAACTTCAGCTCTTAATGTATATTTTGGTTTTTATTTTGTTCATGCCAAAAATAAAAATTTTCTTTGAAGTGCCGCTTTTTTCAGTTCTAATTTTGATAACTTGCTGTATGAGTGTACCATCTGATTATCACCGCGCTAATATGCGACTTACATTGATCTCTCCTATCTGACGCTCCAATATGAAAGTTCAGCTTGGTTGCTAACATAAAAATCATTAGGTTGATATTAATTCTGTTGAAGAGATGGACAATAATCC
This sequence comes from Schoenoplectus tabernaemontani, assembly GCA_037127355.1. NCBI lineage: Eukaryota > Viridiplantae > Streptophyta > Magnoliopsida > Poales > Cyperaceae > Schoenoplectus > Schoenoplectus tabernaemontani. The sequence goes on along the minus strand of CM073749.1, from coordinate 1,433,418 downwards.
TTGTCAAGACGTGCATTAAGCCATTAAATTATTGTTTTGAATGAAAGATTCTCAAATGTCGAGTCAGCATAGGCTTGGATTTCTGTCCGTTGTTGGATTGAAAGATGACCACAAGGACCAAAATGAGATGAGTGCATATGTTTAGGGACTGAAATGGAACATTTGGTGGTTCATGTGTTCTGGGCTATGTATATATAATTTAATCACATAAAATTAGACAGTGAATCAAGCAACTTTCGAGTAAGGGTGTAACAGTCAGCAATTATTATTTTTTACACTGATACTCTACTATGTTGGTTAAAAAATTGGCAGCTGAGGCACAAGAGAAGAAACAGATTCTGGCGATTTGCATTGCCGGAAGATTTGATAGCACAGGTTCTGGCAATGCGAAGGCAAAGGAGGGATGACGATGAATCTGATCCTAGCAACTCTGATTTGGTCAATTTATTAGTGCAGATGGCAAATGGAGATGATTCATCTGATGAGAACAGCGGCCAAAGCTCAGAGGGGCCTGGTGATTGCAGAGTTAATTAATTCCCATTTTGGGGCTTAAACTAATGAGTTGTACATAAAACTTGCATTTAGTTGAAATAAGGAATGCTGGAATTCTCTGTTATATATGAAAAATGATAATTGCCGCCCTTTTGGCCAGTCTTGTTGGTGCTCTTTGTACACTAAATCAGTTGAACTGTGATCATCAGTTCTGGCTGGATGTTAGTTCATAGAGTGCTCTTTGTACAAGTTTAATCTTGCTTGATCATGAATTCTTAATTCTTGAGATCTACACAAAATTAAACCTATCCTAGAAACCTGCAGTAATACATCTAGAATGCTGAAGGAAACTATTGATGGGAATACAGTTTGTGCTTGGAACACAGTAGCCTTGTTCCAACACAGCATCAGCATTTATCATACCGATCTCAAATCAGCTTGGTATCATGTATATGATCATTTCACAAGTTTGGTTCCTTGGCGAGAGTTGGTACTGAGCCTGAGGTTTGTTCTTCTTGTTGACCATCATTTGTAATTAACTCTCCAGTCTGTATTCTTACACTAGAAGCTACCAGTGCAGTAAGCTGAGCAAAACAAAAGAAGGTTCATGAGTAGAACAAAAATTTACATTACGAGCATAGGTTGTTAGGTACTGCTTACAGTTGCAAATCCAGCACACATGATACTAAATCCTTTGAAGTGGAAAGGGGCATTGTCTGACAAGAACCATGCTGAAAAGAAAAATTAAGAGAACATCCTTCTTGCTATAAATAGATCTTTTGATGGATCAAAATTTGACTTGAACTTGGAAAAAATGGATGAGACATTAACCTGTAAGAGGAGTAAAGAGTAGCGGAGAAATAATACTCGCAAATGAACTTACTCCTGTTATGCATCCCTGTGCCATTCCCTGGTAGTAGAACGAAACAAAATGAATACAACTGCAGAAAATAGAGAGTTGTTGGTTTTCAAGTACCGATAATTCATTGTGAAGCCTTTCATGCTTATAGCTTGGAATTTGTAGAACCCCGGTTTGTTCGGTATTTAAAAAATAAAAAAAAAGAATTGAAAAAGAATGTCCAAAGAACTTTTATGTACCTGTTCAAAGGATCCGACATTTATTGATACTACGCTCCTGATCTGCTCAGTATATATGTAATATAAAAAATTAAAGTATTGTTCCACTTCAGTACAAGAAAGGCAGTAACTAACTTAATATCAAGGATCATTTATTGATTATTGACTTACACAAGAGTTCACAAAAATGCTCAGCAAAACAAAAGTGGCAGCTAGGTAAGGCACCTAGGAAAATGCATAAAGGTCAACAGGTATAAATAATCAGAGAATTTGTGTTATATAGTTATCTAGTGGTTTGATCATGAGACAGGTAATTAAAAAAATACTTTCCTAAATACCATTTTGTTTAATTGTCAAATTAAATATTTAAGGATTCTTGTGAGAATTCTGAGAACATATATAAGGGAAAGAATAAAATTAACTAGCAGCAGACTTTTGGTCCCACATCGGGATTGGACCTGGGATTAACCATCAAATCCGCGCATGCCTGGACAGGCAGGACAAACAAGTGCTGGTGTGGTTAACTGATACTGCATGACTTGTTTAGATATATGCAAATAAACCCGATCAACCTAAGTTGTGAAATGTCATCAATGATACTCAAAATTAAGACTAATGATCCCATACTTGAGCTTTAGCAATGTAATATCAAACATAAAAAGAGAGATAAGTAACAGCAATATTTGTCAGATAGGAAAATTACCCAGTATGCCCAAGCAATGCTATACAGAAAGACCTGCAAAATAATACAAATTGTCTTCAGACTATCTCAAAGAGTCAAATAAGTGTCACTTAAGCTAAAATAAATTAAGTAAATATTTGAGAAACAGGGCATTAAGTTTACATGAGCACAACTGGCGAATAAACCAACAGTAAGTAGTTTCTCTTCATCAATCCTTGGGGCTAAGAAAGGCATCAAAGTAAGCTGCACAACAAATACAACTTAGTCTGTCTTTTATGTTACTCCTTGAGTTTGGCATTTCATTGCCATTTGGGAGCAATACCTTTCATGAAAATCACACTTTTAACAAAGTTCAGTTCTATAATATATGACTAGAAGAAAGGCTAAAAAGAATGTTCAAGTTTACCTGTGAAAATGTCCCCACAATCCCAATGATAAGCAATAAATCAGCAAATTGGTCTTTGCTAAAGTGAAATTGTGCCTTCAGATAGTACTATTATGACAAAGAGAGAACCGGATTACATTTATGAGTAAAATCTTATCAGCGGTGAACATAAACATTTGAACAGCTTTATGGGGGGAAGGGATTAGAAAAAGGGGCGGATCCAGACTTTTGTCGGAGAGAGGGGGGACCAAAATTAAAAAAACTTTCAAGGAGGCAAAATAAATACATTTTCTATTTTTTTTTCTGAAAATATACATAAAAACAAATATATTAGTACAATTTTTTTTTTAGATGGGGCAGCTGTCCCCCCGGCTCCACCTCCATCCGCCCCTGATTAGAAGAAATCTAAATAAAATAGAACTTGATTAATAGAGACATTTTTTTTTTAAATCAAGTTCTTGTCAGCATGTTAGTCATTCAGGACTGTCTAATCTAACAAGAAAAAAGAACATACCAATAAAGCGGTATGAAGGCCATTTTCACCTAAACTGTGGAAAAATACAACTACAGCCGCTCTTGATAAGGTCAAGCTACATAAATTTATATGGCTTTCAGATAATTAAAACAATTTTGAAGCAAAATATAAATTTGGCTTGACCATATGATAACATTGAGCATTTAAATTTTTTTTTTGTGTGCTGGCAAACAGAATCAACTTCTGAAATTTTAACCGATAGATGGAACTGCATGTTTTGCAGTGCAATAAGAAAGATGGAGGTTTCCAATGCATTTGTTAATCTGAGTTGAAGTCATCACCTGCCTAACTAAAACTTTTGAAGACAAATGTGTTATTTATAAATCCTCAAAATGTTTATTATCCAGCCAATCAATTAACTCAAATTCAAAATATTTCAAGACTGACCAAATTACCCCTCAGGACAACTTGCTAGTTCAACATTTTATATTGCAACTTCATATTCAGAAAATGCATAATCTACCTTTCTAAGGCAACTTGCAAACTCATTCTCTTCCAGAAGCAAAAAGTAAGAAAGAAAGTGAAAGTTACCTGCTGGTAAGAAGGCTGACCATCTCAGAAAAAGACGGTGTCTTCTTCGAAAGCGTAAGCCTAGGATGTGATTCCTCATCTGGCGAAGAAGTAGAGCAGAGAAGCTTAGTGCTTTGATCATCATCCTGTGCAACTGAAGTATTTGATTCCTCTAGGAACAGTCTCAAATAAATCGCTGTGGCCGTGCCAGCAATAGCAGCGACTTGGAAAGTGGAGGAGACGGGGAGGAGACGTGCAAGGACAGTGCCGGACACGAATCCAGCAGTGGAGACACCTAGTAACAGGGCAAAGGCAGAGGAACGACGACGCTCGCACACTCTGTCAGCCTGAGTATATGGTAATTGCAAACAATAAAACAGGCGAAATGCTGAAATTGTATTGTGATGTTGAAGCATAGCACTTCTTTATAGAGTTACAAACTAATATTGAACAAAACAGTAGTGGAAGCACTGTTTTTTCTTTTTCTTTTTTTTTTCCAAAATGATTCTAGCCTGAATAGTTGATTTTAAAATTTGTTAAATTACCACATAGGCAAGGGAGAGACATTGCATACAGCCTTCAGCAAACATCCCAGCCAACATTTTGACAGCATAATATGCATAAATGAATTCCCTGCTCCGGTTGTAAGCCAGTATTGCTTCAGCGTAAAGGAAAATGGAATTTCAATGTTTAAATCTTGCATTATTCTCTGCCAAAAATCAGACAGATAGCATATAATTTTTTCCTGTTGTACCTAATGGTAAAATGATGATTGTTGTTGGAAGCGTAAGCAAGGCCTTTCGGCCATACTTATCTGACAGATTACCGACAAGAGGTGTCACTATCAGCGCCCCAAGTCCTGTCACCTGCATGTAAAAAAAGATGGTAAAGTTTGATGTATATATGTATAGCTATAATATTGCTCCAATTACTACTTTTCTTTTTTTAAAAAATGGTTTTTAATTATCAGATTAATCAAGGACAATCTTAATAAAATTTTCATTATTTTTAATAGTAGTAATATAATACATTGAATTGTGGGAAAAGTGTTTTTTTAATCTCATTTTGTTTTAAACGTCTCAAGATAACAACATTTTTTTATATTGATTTAGAATAAAAGTGAACAGTGCTTTTGTATATCAATCAATTTTTGTTGTTGTTGTGACATCTTCTCTTTTATCTTGTTCTATTTGGATAAGTTCAGCGGTACAACCAACTTTTATTTTACATTTAGCTTCCATGCTATGTACATTTAAAATATTATCATTTAAAAAAAAAAGGTTTTCGATGTGTTCCCAAGTTCTTAGATATGACGCGCGTGTATTAAATTTGAGTAAATTTGAAATTTAAATATTTTCCATCGTGAAGTCATTAAAACTCTACTCCTTAAAAGATTTAAATTATTTGATAGAAGGCTAAATTTTTACGTTCTTCATATATATATACATCAGAGTTGAGTCAACTTGTTTTGCCCTCAGGAGATTAGATAATACGCACGAGACTTGGTACATATTCTTTCCCCTGATTTTGTTTGTGACTATATCTTCACACTCACACATGCTTATACAATCTGATAATATATTCGTGTGGGTTTACTTTACCATCCCTGAATGGTATACTTCGCAATCAACTAATTAAACAAACGTCTGATTAAATTTATATAAAATACTCAAAACTCTTTAATATATATACTAGAGAATAACCATAAATATTTACTATATATTTGTGGTTCATGCTTTATCCTAATTTTTTTTTGTCAAGGACCACCATGCATTTTTAAAGACTAGCATGGAATCTGTCTGTTATGCGGACCCTCTTACTTTTAAAAATATTTATATCGAACACTAATTTTATTATAAATAAATAATATATTTTACTTATGTATAATTTATATATAAATCAATCATTAAGACTCTTAAATTTTAAATAAAATTGATTTATTAATAAATAAAAGATGATGTATAAAATATAATAAAATTTACTTTTGAGTATGATTGTAGAATGCATAGTTTTATTTTTTACAATAAAATTTAATGATAGTTGATATTTAATTTATTTGATATATAATTTATTTTTTATAAAATAATTATATTTAACATTAACTATATTATAAAATAATATATTTAGATATAATTTATATCTAAATCAATTATAAAGGATCTTAAATTTTAAATATAATTAATTTATTATTTAAAAAAAAAGATAATGTATAAAATATAATAATTTTTTTCTAGGTAAGATTGTACAATGTATAGTTTCTTTTTTCTAAATAGAACTTAATAATAATTGATGTTAAATTTATTTGATATATAATTTTTTTAGATCTCTTAAAAATGCATGGTAAAAAATAGTAAATGGAATGAAGAGGAAAAATGAGTTTGAGTGAAATCTTAACCATTGTTTTTTATAAAATTCATTAATCTCAATCATAAATTGAACTATGAATATTTCGATCATTACACATTATTTGATAACATTATTGGGCAAATTCACTACATATGCTCTTTATAATATAGTATAGATAAAAAAAAATTGGGAGAGATATATTGATATCATAATAGATACTATAGATGATATTAATTTTATTATTCATAATAATGACTTAATTATTCAACTTATTTTGTATAGTTTTATGGTATTCAACTTAAATGAGTTACTATTCAGAATAATGTATTTCAATTGAATAATAAAAGTACTGTAAAAATAAATTGCACAATTAATTAAATTGTTGTTGTGAATAATAATTTGTTTAACTTGAATAATAAAGCTAATGATATCAGTTATGCCATCTGTCAAATATTTTCCGAGGATTTTATTTCTGCAAATAAATACTATTATATAGAGTAATGATACGGTGAATTTAACTCAAAAAGTACATCAAATCATCTTTCAATTTGTATTTATCATTCTCATTAAATTATTTATATGAAAATTTTATGGGATACAAAAATTTAGAGTGTTTTGAGTTTTTAAGTCATAATTTTTAATTTTTGAAAATCAGCTCTAAAAATAATAATAAAATATTCAATGTTTGAACATTATTTTTAAAAATTAAAAATAATGATTTAAAAACCTCAAAACACTCCAAATTTTTGCATCATACAAGATTTTCCTATAAAGAATTTAATGAGAATGATAAATTAAAATTTGAAAATAATTTGATGTATATTTTGAGTTAAGCTCATAGAAGATCTCTATAAATTTAAACTCACTATATCTTTATTTCTATTATATATTAGTTATTACTTCTTGATCTTGTCATTTTAATTCTTTCCTGAAGTCGCTTTTGTTAGGTTAGATCCAGAAAGCAACTTTTCATTCCAGATTTGTTTCTGAGGTGGATTCATAATCCATTACCAATTCTTATTCAGCAGTAGCTAGCTAGTTCTCTATTGGGGAATGAGTGTAACTATCAGTTAAGCAGTTAACTTCTAGAACTTGTGCTCCAAATTAAGCAGGGCCAGTGACGGATCTAGAATTTTGATTAGGGGGGGCCAATTATCGGATTGTAATGGCTTATCGGATTCAAATCCATTAACTAATCGGGTACTAAATAAAAAAATTAATAATTTAATATATATACTTAATTAATAAATTTTTTATTAAATAATAACATTTTATATATTAAAATAACAATAAAATAAAGCTCAAAGTAATAGATAATCAAGTTGATGAAGAAAGTTTTCTAATTATTTCATTATGCACGTGCTCCAAAAACACTTAAGCAGGGCGAGTTAACTACTCTGACTATATTTTAAGACATATAAGCAACATTTTAAAGCAGTGAAAGATTGTTTTCTTAGTTGAACCAGCAGCAATTAATGACCATAATAAAGGGCCTCCCTAACATATCTACGGATAAATTTAGTATCAAAAAGAACCAACCCTTTCCTCTAATTGGAAGGTTATATCCTAGAGCTAGCCTTGGACTTCTTAGTCTTCCTCCTGTGTTGTCACTTCCTTTGGTAGATATGATATGTACCAGTACTGCTTCTATGCTGTCATTTTCCCGGAGTGGCACACTGTAAGTGCTGTCCATCCAAGTTTCAGTATGTTTATATGTTAATAACAACTATTATGAAATTATATAACTATCAGCAACAAAAAAATAATATCATATATTTTTAACAGCATCAACTAATTAAATTGCAATTACATAAAATAGTTTTTATCCTTGACATGTAGCTTATGAGAATAATATTATGTAATCCTTTTTCTTTTCTTTTTTCCTTTTTTCAATGAAAATAGCGCTTGATGCTCTTTTTATGTGGTCGTGGGATTTGAACTCAACTTCTTTAAGACCATTCAATTAATTACCACTTGATCTACTTGGTCGTTTGAAATTATGTAATCGTTGTTAATAGATAGATAGATAGGTGTTCTAACAGATGTGTAGATCAGTAGATGGTTAGACCGACAACAATTAATGGACAGTAATTATTTTCTTTTTTGTTCCTTTTTTTTAAGTAGCTGGCAGGGACTTAATTATTAGATTTCATTAAATAAGAAAACTCGTTACGTACAGTGGGAAGCTAACCCCTCCCATCCTTAAATGCTAAACATATTCTTGTATATTGTGATTTACTTTTTTTTTTCTTTTCCCAAACATATAAGTTATGGATGATATATCAGATTAGTTTTCATCGGAATAGCGATTATTATTTGATTATGTTATATTATATTATATTATTATTATTATTATTATATTATATTATCATTATAATTATAATTATAATTATTTATTACTATTATATTATTATGATTGTGATTATCATTATATGATTATTATTATCATCATCATTATTAATATCATAATTATTCACATTTTAATTATTCTGATTAATAACTGTCAAACATTATTTTCACTATTCAAAATAGTAAAAAATATCACTCTTTCAAAATAATACTATTTTATCACTCTTTCAAACTTATCATTCTTCTATGACTATTTTTTAATTTGCACAAATCCTTATGTCACAATATGTGCAATCATTCTGTTGCAACAAAACTCCCAATTTACTAACTTCGAACGTAAGAAATACTGATCGATATTGGTATCTCTTTGATGTTTTAACACACATTAAGATGCAGAGAACACAAAACAGAGTACAGCTTTTCAAGAGCAAAATTAACATAATTAAATTAAGAAGGTTACCGCATGTTGGAAGCCAGTGAGATAAATGGCAAGAGAACATTGATTCTGACCAGGACACAATGCTTCCATGGTAATATCGGTGATCGCCGGGATCACCATGTATGCCGAAAGATGAAACAGAAAGACCGAAACAAACAAGTGTCCCAACTCTCCTAGGTCTTTCATCTTCACCCGCGTATATGATAAACAAGTGGAAGTATCTCTCAGTACTTGAACAACTGAATGCAACTGATATGTGTATGTTTATATATGTAGATATTGCATGAATGCCCAAGAACTAAAGGACAAAGGAAGACCTTCCTTCGAAGAAATTAAAGAAGAAGAGTGTGGGATCTCTCTGATAAATTAAAGAGGAGTGTGAGATCTCTCTAGTGATTTAAAAAAATCCATCTGGGTAAAATCCGTCCGGGTAAAGTCCGATCCGCGGAATTCATCTCCGTAATCTTATCTGACCCGTTCTGTGCTCAAACCCATTCAAATCCATGGGTCTAAAACGGATGCGGGCAAAAATAATATGAAAAAACCCGTATAAGATCCGATCCGATCCGTGAAACCCAGAAATGAAATCGAAAAACCCGCCTCGTGAAACCCGTGCCCTTTACCCTGGCAAACTCGACCGAACCCGTTTAAACCCGGAAAAATAAAAAAAAAACTATTAAAATAAAAAATATATTTTTTGGTCAAGAATATTAATGGTTATATTTTTAACATTTTTTAATAATTTTTTTTTATTTTTAGGATTTTTGAGAATTTATTTGAATTTTTCGAGTTATTTTGGAATTTTGGAAAAAAAAAGAAACTGACCCGACCCGTCCCGCCCTTAGACCCGACCTGACCCGACCCGTCCCGCCCTTAGACCCGACCTGACCCGACCCACCAACCCGACCCGATCCGACCCGACGGGTCTAGCATGGATCGCGGTCACACCCCCCAAATCCGATCCGTGCTAACCCGTCACGTCCAACCCGTCCCGTACCTATCCGGACCGTCCCAACCCATCCCGTTTTTAATTTACTAGATCTCTCTGATAGCATTTTTTACTTTTAGAAAAGTTCAATTTTTTTGGGAATCTAGTCTGTTGTTTTGTCGAGATAAAATTTCAATCATTTATATTTTTCTAATTCTTTACATTATTTTGTACTTCTAAAACGAGATAAAATATAAAGGGATAGAAATAAAATTTCAGTCCCTTTTAAAGAGATCAATTTTTTATCTCAGTCACTTGCAGTTTGTGAAAAAAAAAAATCATACTAGATTCTTAAAAAAAATTGCATTTTTCTAAACATAAAAAAAAAACTGCTCAGGCCTCAGATATGTAGCTTAGTGGAGTGTCTTATCAGTGTTAAATCTCACTTAGCTTTATTGAGATGGCACACCAATTTTGCACTATGGAGTAAGCGACATGGCGTCATCTATGTTGAATTAAGGAAAGAGTTGGTCGCTTTTGCGTGAAGGAAGAATCGTTGCTTCCTGAACACAATTTTCATCCGATCTTTTATTTAATTTTGAGAAGGTAAAAGCAAAAGTAAATTTAATTGCTTTACTTAACGAATATTTGCAATGGAATTGATCTATAAGAAAGAAAATAAATCAAAGTATCCAGACACAGGGGCGGACCCAGTCTAATCCAGGGGTATGTGTCCCCCCTGGATTTTAAAAAATAGTGTTTTTTGATAATGTTTTCGGTAATTTGTCCCCCCTGGAAATTTTTTTTTGCCCCCCGAATTGTCTAGTTATTTTTATTGAGAAAAAAATATTTAATACCGTGCATAATGAAATAATTATGCAAAGATATCAAAATATAAAGTTTCTTAGTCGAAAACTTTCTTCATCAACTTGATTATCTATTACTTTGAGCTTTATTTTATTGTTATTTTAATATATAAAATGTTATTATTTAATAAAAAATTTATTAGTTAAGTATATATATTAAATTATTTTTATTTTTATTTAGTACCCGATTAGTTAATGGGTTTGAACCCGATAAGCCATTACAATCCGATAATTGTCCCCCCCCTAATCAAAATCCTAGATCCGCCACTGTCCAGACACAACTTTTAATTGTATTTTGTTTCAAGAGTCTTCTTTTTGTAAAAATAGAGAAACGCAGTTCTAAAGGACAATTGCCGCAACAACAATAAAATCTTTAATTTTAAATAAACTAAATAGGTTAAAAATAAAACTCAATTCAAAATTATAGAGATTAGAAATCTCAAATATAAAATAATCAATAATAGTATGATAATGATAAGAACAATGACATGACAATGATGATGAGAACTTTGTTTCCTAAAGGGCGATTCATGACTATATATATTAACATGGGGTTATACATTAGCCGTTCTTAATTAATAGATTGAAACCAACATAAAATAAGATTAATGTCTGAAACTGACATGATAAATTTAATTTTCTCCGATTATCATCTAAAAAGTTGTAATTAAGAAAAGTTGACTTGTAAATCAATTTGTTAGTCTTTTTGGACATTATGCCAAAAATAGGAAGGCATTTCCACATCAACATTCAAGATATTAAAAAATTGTTCCCTTTTTTTTTTTAATTTTGGTAAAATGTAGTGCTCATTTTTTTTCACTATAATTAGGACTGGGTTTGGATTTGGGTTTGGATTAGAGTTCAGATTGGATTATCATTATTTTATTGATAAAATTTAAATGAGTCACGGGTCCCTCAACTCAACCGGAACAAGTCACAGATAAAATTCGATCAGATACAATCGAGTAAAACAATTAAGTATGATTCAGATAAAATAATTTTTTATGTATTAAATGAAATATTAATTAAATACTAATTAGTATTTAATTAATTTTAATTAGTATATAAAAACTTTAATTAGTGTTAATCATAAAATAAATATAATTAAACAGATCAGGTTGATCTGACCTGTAAGAGATAAAAAATCTTAATATCTGACCATTTATTTTTTACGTATTTCAAGTCGATTGGATGAAATTTTGACACCCAACTGTAATATACAGCAACTTAACTAACCATTTCAACTTTTCAAGGAGATCATTTGTGTTAGTCTTGTTGATATAGTAAATTAGTAATATGAGAAAGCGCCAAGTTCCTTGATGTCCTCAATAAAAGACTAAAAGTAATTTCACCCTTTCCTTTTTTTAAAATAATAACAAAGCACTAAGTTCGTGCAGCATTTCAAGGAGGTAGGACCAACTAATTTTGTCATGCAGCATTCACTCACTAGCAATAGGAATCACCAATTAATTAAACCATGTTTTATAGAGAAACAGACAAACAGTAAATAATAAGAGCAGGAAATTTAAAGTTTATAAGTTAATTTTGTTTGGTTGGCATAACATCGATCTTTTCGTCGATTGAAATTTTATATGTATTAACATTGTTTATCGAGTTTCGCCCCGAAATAATATAGTATATATAAATAATTATATATTTAAAATAAAAATATTTTTCTGTAAATAATTTTTCTTTGAAATTTTTTAAACATAAATATTTTTTCAAAGTGCTAAAAATATATTTAATGATAATATTATAATTAGTTACATAATAATTTATCAAAAAAATAAAAAAATTGTATTGCTTTAGTATTTAAAATTATAGACATCATATCATCTCTTTAAATGAAGAAAGAGAAAAATTGTCACACCCCAGAAATAATGAATCGGATTAGGGGTGCTAAAATCCCGCCACGTACGCACGACGAGACGTGCGTACGAAAGGCTAAGTGAATAAAAATAAAGAGAATTCCGTAATAAACAAAATAATAATAATAATACAAAACAAAACAAATCCGAATATATACAGATAAATACAACGCCGACACCTATGGCTAACACCATCGAATGGGTAGCAAAATCTCTCAAATAAAGCCCAAAGAAAGAAACCAAAAACCCGAAACCCGATAAGCCCTAATCAACTACCCGCCTCACTCGATGCGGCGAAGCACCTCTCCGATATCACGCAGATCGTCGCACCTAGCACTCTCATCAAAACTCGAGCCCATACCCGTAAACCCGGATCCCACAACCACCGTGGAAACGTGAGTAATTTTAAAATTACTCGGTACGGATTTAGATCCAAATTAAGATTTGATCTTCTTTCCTAGATCTGACCCAAATACCGATACCGAATTTAAATGCAATGAATTATTCAAATATATGTTAATGTATTATTATTCTATACATTTCGAGAACACCTCTACATGAATGACATGAAATGACAATTAACCCTGAAATAGAAAATCTGAGGAAATAGTAATATGATAATAAATATAAGGTACGAGTAAAATATCCCAATTTGCAAATCACCAGATCTATCCCAAGCGGGCGCCACCGGCGTCCCAACTTACGAACTTGGGCCTTGCTTAGCGGGCGCCACCAACACCCAACTTACGAACTTAGGACTTTATGTTTATGCGGCGCCAATGCCGCATAAACGACAATTCAGGCTCCCGAGGCGATAACGCCCTAGGAGAGTGAGCGTGCATAAGCACATACTCTGGTATGCTAGATATGGTAACTCACCTTACAAAATAAAAGCAAACGGATAAATATGTCTTCAGTTGCCATATCGCCAAAAGGGGATAACTACTCGTGAATTAACAAATCGAAATCAAATGGGAGCCTACACTGTACCAACCAAGGGTCAGAGGACCGCATCCCGTAAAAGTATCAAAGCGAAATATAAACAAATGGGAGCCTACACTGTACCCACTAAGACCAGTGGACCGCATCCCGACTTTCTCTCATGTACCAACTACGGCCAAAGGAGAAAGCCCTTCGGACAATATTAGGATCCTAAATATGCCGGATAAATATAATAATATAGTATCACGAACTAGATTCCAGTCTCGGATATGGCCGCCCACACTAAACACTGAAGTACACGTTATCCTAAAACGCTCAAATTTGGATTAAAAATTTAAACATATTAAGAATAATAAAAATATAATATTGATCAAAGAAAAACACTCCGACACAGCCGAACCCGCCAAATGACGGGATCGGTGGATAATCCGACAGTACACGTACGCGTGACATATACGAGACCGGTGGGTCCCACGGCTATGGGTCACCGTACGTAACCACAACGGTCTGGTTATGCAAGGCAACTTAGACTGGGAATTTTCCGGTCCGCCTCTCAGCACTCCCATGCATTTAATGCATGATTAACTACCTAGCTTAATTAATAATTAGTAATAGTAATAATATTTTCCTAATAAATATAATCTACAACTTAAATTATTTAAGTCTATCTAATCCTGTCTCGGGACTATTTCCCGAGTCCTACTCCTATCCTGTCTACGTGCAGTATGACATGATATGACATGTAAATGCGGGTATGTCTCAAATATGCTGGTCAATTTACCGGATGCAAATGACAAGTCAGATTCAGTCTCTAGTTAATTTGGACAAAAACACCGCAATTGATTTATTTTAAAAACATTTTATTTTCGGTTTGGGTTCCTAATTCGAAGAAAGAAGATGGATCCCGAAGAAACCGTACTCGAGAGTCTTTGGTGAGGATCGCGGAGTCGCTCTACTCCGGAGGTAGAACACCGGCCTCGGGGTCGGTGTCCGCGTACGTCGGCCGGGAATGACCTCGTACTCCGCGAGGGGATCCGAGTCGATCGTATCACCTAATTAATTTAAATTAGACGTTTATTAGTTTTACTTGATTTACTAATTAGTAATAGGGTTAGATTGATAATTTAATTAAATATTTGTTCGGGTTTTATCGTCTCTTCTTGAAATTTCGGCAGCGTTTCTGCTGCATACATGCGGCGTCGAAAATTTTAGTTGCTCGCATATAGATCCGTTAAATTGTGTTTATCGTTCTCGATCGCTCTTATACGATCCTTCTCTATTTTAAATTTCGAGTTCATGGATTTAAATATTTAAATCAATTAATTTTAAAATAGAGAAATTGATTAATATATATAATATTATATTTAATATATTTAGTATTATTCTTATTAACTTAAAATAGAGAAATTGATTAATATATAATATATAATATATCTAATATTTTATTCTAGTATTCTTTTGCTTATTCAAAAATGAAAGATTTAATTAATATATATATTGTTATTTTATATATATATATTCTTTATTTTTAATATTCTTTTAAATCTAAAAATAGAGAAATTGATTAATATATATATATATATGTATATATACTCATATGTATTCATTATATCCTAATTATCTTTTCTTATTAATTTGGCTTTTATTATTATGTATATGTATATATATACTTAACCTTATATATATTAGAAAAAATAATTTAAAATAAATTAAAAAGGAAAACTTAAAAGTAAAATTAAAAATAAAAAGAAGTAAATAAATTTAAGAAAATTATTATCGTTTTATTACTGTGTTGGTGTTTTAATGTTCGGGATCATACACTGACTACCAAATCGTTGGTGCCAATGCACCGATATCCCGAAATCGGGGGCAGTCAGGGAATATAATCATTTCCCGTCTTTGAGTTTACATTATTAGTAATGGGTACCGCCAAACCTTTCGGGACGGCTCCCAATTAATAAGTCCCATTTTATTTTGGTCATTTCATTATCTTAGGATTTTTAAGCTATTGGGCCATGATTACTTTCATTAATCCTAATTAGGCTTTAATTTAGTTAACTTCTCATTTACCAGCCCAATAACAATTTATTCATTTCTTAAGTTTTTATTACTAAGTGTTGGGCTGAATAGTTAATTTAAGTTCCTTATTATAAATCCTTGGCCTAATTATTCATAGCCCAACATTAAATACCCAACAAGCTTAGACAGGTCATCAAGCAAGGTATAATTACAACAGTCCATCTACCAGCATGAAAAGAATTCGACAAAGATAGCAGGTAACAAAACACCACAAGGCAAACAGAAGGACAGCACAGGGCCCAGGGCTGTACCAGTAACTGGTACAGTCACAAACAAATTCATAGGATGATACAGACAAACAAGGCAAAGACAACCCAAGAAAGAATAAGGAATCCCAAATTTGACGAGTAAAACGATTCGCAAGGTAAGACCACATCAATCCATACCGAAACCCGTAAACCGAATCCAAAGACCCATAGCAACACGAAAAACGAACCCATAGGCCAAACAAAAGGGTAAACGGCCAACAATATTGTATCCAAGGAGCAATAATAACAAGAGTGCAAGACTGTATAGCCTTTACAACCAGTATAATAGCCCAGACAGATATTAATTACAAGGGTCAAGAGGGTAAATCAGTATCGGCAACAAAGCACCAGCAAGGGTCACAGAGGTGGGGGCAGATCAATGCAGTAACAATTTAAAATACCAGTCAAATAGGCAACCCAAAAAAAAGAATGGGCAGTATCAGACAAGCAACCATCAAAAGTCAACCCTCAGATCATTCCATATCGAAACCCCACCCCAATCCAATCACACAACTGTCAGGGGCTTACCAGAAAACCCAACAGGGGCAAAACAAGAACAGGTGTTGGTCTGGTACCAGCAAACCAACGACACCTGGTACCAGCCATTTACAGAACCCGCTTTCGACCGAGCAACCAAAACCAGATAGCTCACAAGGAAACCCCATAGATAACATAAATCCATACCAACAAATCCAACTAGAACCCACAGAACCAAATCGGGCACGAAGATAGCAAACCGAAACGAACCCAACTAGTGTAGCAAACAAAGCCACAGGCAACAACACAAAGAGAACGAAAAACAAATCCAACAAACAATGCACCCGCATTAACCCGAACCACATGCACAACATTAACAAGCAATCACACAAATCAACACAAGTTTGGGGCTAGGGTTTACCAAACAAAGGGAAAAGGCCGAAATAGACAAGCAAGGAAGCTCAAGGGGTACCACCTCCTTTCCGACAAGGCTCGCCACCACCCTCCTCTCCTCCTTACACCTTTTTTAACCAAAAATTACTTAGATCCGCTCTTATCTCGTTAACTTTTCTTTTGTCTCTTACGAAATTTCTCAACGCATGAGAGCCAAAGGAGGGAGAGAGAGAGGAGGGCGCACGCTCGGCTTATAGGGAGAGGCGGTAAGGGCTCGGGTCAGGCGCCGGGGGTCATGAGTGGGGAAAGTGGCTCAACGGTCAGCGGGAAGTGACAGGTGACAGAGAAAAAGGGGCGACAAATCTAGGGTTTTCAACCTTATCACAAGGGACACAGCACAAACCGGGGGCAAGAGGGCGGAAAGGGGCGAAAATGAAGGCAACTTGTGACGACGGCGACAGCACTCTCGGCGCTCCCAAACAAGACAACAGTAGGCGAGAGCCGCCGGAACTTTGGGGTTTCACAACCAAGCAACAGTAGAGAGGGGGTGCTAGGGTAGGCTCTCGCCGAGAGCAGATGGGAGAGCAGGGTGGAAAAAAAAAAGGAAAAGGACTCGGGGTTTGAACCGAGTAGCAAGAGAGAGCAGAGGGGAGAAGAGACGAAGGGACGGGGGATTTAATGCGAGGGGACAGGGAGTGGTGCAGAGGGGGAAGGCAGCGGAATTAAGGGAAGAGAGAGAGAGAGAGAGAGACCGAATTAATGGAGAGAGAGAGAAGAGGAGGGTGCATTTATTTAGAGATTAAATGAAGAGAGAGAAGGAGGAGAGAGAAAAACCATGGGGGTTAAGATCCTCCGTGGCAGAAAATTTATGGCTATTGGTGTGGTGAGTTGTTTGAAATCGAATATTTTACAAAATGTCCTATTATTTCCTGTTATTAATATATATATATATATATACCTATGTATGTTTATATAACGAGACATGTTACTTACAGATTGTCTCAAGCCATTCTTATTTGGATTTTGAATTTTATCGATTTGTTGTTTATTTCAAACTTAACGTTTATTTTATTATTAAATTTTAATTTCCAGTTCCTTTAATCCAATTAGAAATTGAATTTGCATCCACTTAATTTCGTAGGTCATTAATAAATAGCAAAAGAAAATTTAAAATTTATTAAACGATTTATTTATCTATTTATTAAATATTATACATATACATATATATAAGTATATCCCCTTAATTGTTGAATTAAATTATTTATTTATTTACGTTAATTTAATTACGATCATTAATGTCTAATTAAAATTCACAGTTTAACAAAAATAATATGAATAATTTGATTAAGATAAATAAATAGGGAGAAATAAAATCAATGATGGAAAATATGTATGATGCATCATAACTAAAAATTTTAGAAAATTAACATTCTCTCTGGATATATATAGAATGACGTAAATAATTTGAAAAAAAAATCATCCTTCATCTCACGCTAAAAAAATTACCATTCGTTTTTTTTTAAACTTTTTATTCGATTACAATATCTCTCATTCATAATTACTCATTTATTAGTGGTTTTCAACAATACCATTACTTTGTTTGAATAAGACTATGCAAAAATAAATAAATAAAAACGAGAGGTAAAAAAGTGAAACCAAAAAAATATTTTCCATTTTAATTATTGTTTTCACATAAAGTAATGATAAAAACCATCCTGCCATTTTCAGTAACAAAAATATATGAGTTTTGCCCGTCAATTTTTTTTTTTATCTGAAAGGCAATAATTTAACTAAATGTGTTAGACATGGTTCTCCTAACCAAAGAGAACGAATATACAAGATCTATAAATTGTTCTGTCTTCTGTTTAGTTATTTCTATTTCCTCACTGAAATATGATGTAAATTAGCAAATTAGCGGTCACCAGTGATTGCAGAATGGAAACGCTATGTTGGTCCCATTCCCTGAAGTGCTGCACCAACCTAGTGCACGCTTTGCTATTTCACTGCACGACAAAAACTAATGCAAATGACTTAGTTTATTACACGGATGGTGTTTGAGTATTATATAGGGGTAATAAAATTTGATACGATCCGATCTAAAATAATCTGAATATAAATGAATTGAATATATAAAATTTGAGAGTTTAACTTTCATCTTTCCAATATGATCCAT
Organism: Schoenoplectus tabernaemontani; assembly: GCA_037127355.1. NCBI lineage: Eukaryota > Viridiplantae > Streptophyta > Magnoliopsida > Poales > Cyperaceae > Schoenoplectus > Schoenoplectus tabernaemontani. The sequence continues at coordinate 1,414,629 of CM073749.1, read as the reverse complement.
CACAGATTAAGTCGGGTACGGATCGACCCGACTTGATCTATTTAATTATATTTTTTGAAATAATTTTCTGTTTTAATATTAATTAAAACTTAAATATACCCTAATTAAGATTAATTATAAATTAATTCATATTTAATTACTTAAAATTATATAAAAATAATTAAAAAATACTTAATTATTTTATATACATCGGGTTGGGTCAACGCGTGATTCGATCGGAACAGATATGAGTTAAAAAAATTTGATCCAAATTAAACAGATTAGATCAGATCGGAAAAAAAATAATGATGACCTGATCCGAACTTATCCGACCCACTAACACTCCGATTCATCTATTGAAGTTTTAAAATTATCAAAGTATTAATTGATCTAGTGGTCAAGTACTTTGTTGTTTTCTAAGGTGGGAGTTAAAGCCTTTGTGACTATTTTTTCTCAGTTTAAAAAAGATTAAAGTGGACACTTATCTGCATATTTATTAAGCTTATTTATTAAAAAAGAAGGCAAATAATACTTCGAAAATCAATTATATGATTTACTTTTATATAAATTTAGGAGCACAACCAGAAAATCTGGACGTACTCTCGGAAGATTTTGAATTGAGATTTTTTCTATAAATAATTTTTATATCCTTACGCCATAAATTTCTTATGACAAGAGATGTAACAGACTTGTTAATTTATATTTCAAAATTGAACACCCCCATTCAAATCAAAAAGTTGATCTTGTTGACTTTTATATCGTGCAAAGTTTTCTCAGATCGGACAAACATTGGTTTTGAGTGCAAAGGTAAAAGAGAGCTTGACTGCAAGATTCACCCGTCGAGCGGGGACAAATTGTATACTAATAAATTTTATAATTTTTCAAGCTCTTTCCACACTAGATCAAATGGTAGTAAATAAATGAATAATTTAGTTAACTATGATTAATTAATTTTAATAGATTTATTTTATTATCATTTAATTTAGTGTAAAATAATTTTTAAAAATCATAAATTTTATGAACGTACATCTAATATAAAAAAAAATCAACGTTTAGGATTTAAAACTTGAGTGACAAAATTTCCAACATAAATTAACAAATAAATTGGTCTCGTGGTATTGGAACCCATTCAGTCTATTGTTGAAGCTTGAACCTTACAATATATTTTTTTAATAATTACTCATCTATTACTAGTTTCAAACAGTAACCATACTATATTTGAATAACGCGATGCAAAAATAAATTTTAAAAATAGAAAATGTAAGCAAGGAGAAGAAAAAGAATGAATCAGAAAAATTATTTTTCTGTTTTTTTTTCTTTGAAACCTCTTTTTTGATAATTCAAATATTTTTTAACATAAATAATGATCAAAATCATCCAACTATTTTCAGTAATAGATGTGAATTTTGAGTTTTTACCGCTAGCTCTTTCTATTTCCTCTCTGAAATATGATGTGACTAATGATTACCTTTTACCAGTTATTGCAGAATAAAAACGCTATGTTGGTAATGCTGCACCAACCTAATTACTTGCAGTATATTAAAATGCAGTTCCTACGGTCATCTATGTGTGTGGGTCGGTCAATGTTCAAGTTAATATGCATACTGCATATAAATGTATACGAGAAACAACCGTCATAAAAAAAATCTATGATTTTTTGCCACACTTAAAAGCAAAATTCGCTAGAAAATTATTGTTCCAGGCGGGATTTAATCTGGGAAAGTGAGAATAGCGGTCAACACCGTCACTTCACTTGTAATTTATATTCGTTGCATTTACATATATATTATATTTTAAAGGGTTAAATATTTTGATGGGTCAATGAATTTTAATATTTATTTATATTTGATCACTGAACTTTTATTTATTTATTTTTAGTCACTGAACTTTAATATTTATTCATAGTTGATCACTGTCATTAGCTTTTCACTCAAAAATAATTGAAATAAATTATATTTGTTGTCAAAACTAATTGGAATGAAAATTATATTTATTTTTTCATTAGTTTTTCAATTATTTTTGAGTGAAAAAACTAATAGAAGTGATTAAATATGAATAAACATTAAAATTCAGTGACTTAAAACAGATAAATAGAAGTACAATAATCAAATATAAATAAGGATCAAAGTTCAATAACCTGCTAGAAAATTAATCTTATTTTAAATATATAATATAAAATAATTATTTCTTACAACTGAACTGCATATATCACTCCGCACATACACTATGCAAAGATTCTCCGTACATTGAAATACATATTTTAAAATCTTTGTTCCTGTTATATTACTACACAACAAAACTAATGCAATATGCAAGTAAGGTAGTCTGAATTTCAGTGGTCAAGTCTCAAGTGCCTGAGTTGTTTTCTAAAAAATGGAGGTTGAAGCTCCCCTAAAAGTTTTTCCTAGGAAAAAAAATATTAAAGTGAACACTTATCTGCTTACTAAATTTCAAGATCGTCATTTTAATTCTTAAGATTTTCATTTTTTTTAAATAGGTTCTATAAATCATGGATCATAGGAATCTTCAAAGATCATTCATATATAATATAATGTTATATAAATTTTACACTTGAAATTTTATCGATTAAAATAAAACCAGTACGTAATACTTCCAAGATTATTTATATTATTTACATTTATATATAAAATTTTAGGAGCAGAATGTAAATTTATTTTAGAAAAACTGGATAAGACCCGAGTTGGTATTCTTTTGACAATAAAAGTTGAACAACTGTCCGTAGATGACAATTTATAGTACTGGTAATTTACAGTCTAACACCCGAGATGGTATTCTTTTGACTCTGCTTAATTAATGAATTATGTTCATCAAAGCGGAATGAAATGAGTAAATTACATTAAACGGGTTCAAGTTCCGGTTTGGTTTGCAGCTTCATTAAATCAAGTAACCCAATACAACAATAATAAGTAGCTTCCTTAATCAAGTAACCCAATACAATAATAATAAATAGGGGCATCTACCATACCGATCTTCGTTACAATACCATTTGAAATTACTTTTATCCTTATCTTATTTTTACTCATTAAAATTAGACTTACTTATACTTTATTAAATCCGTTAAAATAAATAGATAACAAAAAAGTAACAAATACTAACCAATAATGCTAACATATTAATTATTTTTATTATCATTTATAAAAAATATCTTAACTCTTTTTTTCATACAAATAAATCTCTATTTTACTAATATGCAATAAAAATATAAATATATAATTAATTCTAACTTGAGTCATTTCAAAATAAATAATATATATATATATATATAAGTATCTCTTGTCAAACTTTATAATTAAAAAATAAAATATATTAAAAATAAAAATAATATATTATCTAAACTAAAAAATTTAGATTACCTCATCCTATCATTTTAAGAAGTACTCTATTAAATATTATTCAAATAATTTGTCAAAAGGTAGAATTTGAGGAAGATAATAGTTATAATTCATAATTCATAATAATTAACTCAAATTCGAGCCAACTAACACAGGGGAAAAAATATATGACAAATAAATATGAAATAATCTTTATCCATATCTTTATCCATTTACTTAATAATTTTTTTATCCATGTCCATATCCAATAAATTAAGGAAAAATATATTTACTCATACTCATCTTATTATACAAATACAATATGGATTTTGTTTAAAAAAGTATCACTGACACCGTCGATAATAATAAGCAACCTAGATTTGATGCAAAGCTCTCTCACAGGTCAATATCTAGGGGTGTAAATAAATAGTAAATTATTAGATTTTAACTGTGATTTGATCCGCAAATAATAAAAATTATGTGCTTTGTATCTGATTCAAAAAATATTTAATGAATAAAGATATAATTTAGCTATTAGCTATCCGTATCCGATAGTTTAACTATTATCCATCAACATCTGACATTATTCGAAAGCATTCGATCTGATATTATATGTTTCTATCTGATTACATATCTGAATTTTTTTATTATATTTTTGATTAAATTTTTAACATATATTATATATCTAATTAATTTTATATCAAATTTAAGCTAATGTATCATATTTTTTATAATTTATTGATACATTTTAACTATTAATATAATAATAATAATAATAATAATAATTAATATTTAAAATTTATGATTAATATTCAATTTTATAATTAACGATTCTATCAAAATAGTATGAAATTATTTTTCAATGATATATATAATATTTTATTTAATGTATATGTTGGTCTAACATGAAATATCTAATCCTATCCGGAAGTCTATCGAGAATTAATTTATATTTTATATCAGAAACTATCCGAAAAATTATTACGAATGCGGATACGATATCCGATCCGTTTATCACTTTACGCCGTGCTTCCGAATTGGGGATAAAAAGTTACAGGATGTGAGCGGAGGAGAAAGAGAGGTTTGATTTAACTTTGCTCTAGAGTCGATATCGGAGAAGGTGAGAGAGGGTGGCGAGGGTTAACGGGAAAATTGAGGTATTGATTTTTGACGAATTTATTCGGCCCGGATTTGAAGGGGAGAAGTTTTTAAACTTTCATTCATTTTCGTTGTCTTCCATTCCATCCCTTCCCTTTCCGTCGCAGCTCGGAAGCACAGCGTTACAGATTTCCAGTGGAGTGCTTTCAGGGGTTCAGGCACTCAGTGTTGTGGGCGCAAGGTGGCATCCCGAGTCCAATAGTATGGAGGGAAAGAAGGAGATCGGATCCGGGCCGGTACAGGAGTTGGCCTTGAACGGCCGATATCCACCCAGCTGTTACGTCCAGAGCATCAGTCTGCATCAGTGATCGTCAATTGAATGCCCCTCCGCACCCTTCTTCTCCAGTTCCTGTAATCGATCTCGACCGTCTGTCACGATCCGACAGTGCTGATGAGACCGCGGTCAAGTTCAGATCTGCGCTGCAGTCTTGGGGACTTTTTCTTGTAAGTTTTGGCTTTAATTTCGCTTCACCTGAAGAAGAAGATGAAACAAAAAAGATATACGGGAGGAAAAGGAAAGAAAGGGAACTGGCCCTTCAATTTTAGCCTCAACTTTGTATTTGAATTTGCCGTGATTACTTCAGAAATCTGTAGCTTAGGTGTAAAATTAGCCAACTAGTTGCATGGTACATGTTTGATGGAATGACTAGCTGATGATTGGGCTATCATTCCAGTTTATCTGTTGTATGTGATGCTTCCTGACCAATTTATCAGAGAGTATATACATAATATGAGTATACGGTGATGACCAAACACATTAATTTGTCAGGCAGTCTAGTTGATTGTACACGGCATGTTGTTTTCCCTGAAAACATTTTTTGTGTCTGATAAGTTTGTTGCCTTGCCAGGCGATAAACCATGGGATAGCCAGCTCTTTTCTGGACGGGGTGCTTAATTTGTCACGAGAATTCTTCCACCTACCATTGGAAGACTAGAAAAGGTTTTTGAACTTGATAGATGGAAAATATTTTCGATTGGAAGGCTATGGGAATAATATTGTTGTGAAAGATGGCCAGAAGCTGGATTGGAATGATCGGCCGTATCTCTTAGTTCTGCTAGAAGATCAGAGAAACCTAGTTGTTTGGCCTATCATCCCTACTTTTAGGTACAACTTTTTATAAATGTTGAAACCTATATGTAGGATTACTTGCTTCATTAATTTACACTCATGGGAGGACTAGAAATTAGTTCACATAGATTCAGGTGCACTCTGTGCTTTCTTGTTTGGTCAATAACTCTTATCATACATAAATTTTCTTAGAAAATTCCATTGTACGGTGCACATAATGAGCAATGGCATCTTTAGGAGCCCAATACATCGAGTACTTGCAAATTCAGAGAAGGAAAGGGTCTCTTTTGTAATGTTTAGTGCACTTAACCCGGAGAAGAATTTGGAGCCATTGGATGAATTGATAGATGGTAAGAGGCCAAGGATGTACAGGACAGTCAAGACTAAAGACTTTATAGCTGATCACTATGAGGATTTTGCTGAAGGAAAGAGAACTATGGATTTCTACAAGATTTGAAGCCCTTTGATAGGTTGATACAGATCAAATCATGGTATTTCAAATCTTTAATGTTATGACACGTCTTGAACTTCTCATGTAGTTATGACAGATGGATGGCTGAGGATGAATCAAAGATCACATGATCCCTCCATTTATTTATCAGTTCTGTTTGGCTTTTGTCAGAATAGGCAGACTAGTTAAGGTCGTGATAATTGCAAATATGGATTTTTTTTTCAATATTCTGTTTTTATCAGAAATTAATGAATAAAAAATATGTTTGTGGTGGATTACTATTATAATTTGAGGATTCTTAAATAGTTCTAAATCATACATTGAGCAATTTGAATTTCTGTTGGTGGTTCTTAAACATATCTCATTGTCTAATACTCGATGGAAGTTAACAAGGTCTCAGCCCACTTTATCTGTTTTTATGTTCTAACAACAACAACAACAACAACAACAACAACAACAACAAAGCCTTTAATCCCAAATAAATTGGGGTAGGCTAGAAATGAAACCCAATCTGTTTTATTTTCCACCATTACATTAATTCTTTTACCAAAGCCTTTTTCTTTTTTAATTTGTTCTCATTTAGTGCATTAAGCTGCAACTTCCTCTGACAATGCACCAAGGATAGACTCTGTGTTTTCGTCTACATAAATAAAAAAATTGTCAAATCATACTGCATCAATGCATCTCTACCATCAACTATATGTTGAACAACTTCTGCAGTATCTAGGTGGCTCCCGGTAAATTCTTTATTGGTCTGATATCTTGTTTGGTTAGCGTCTTACTTTTGTTTGGTTTTAAATATGTAGACAGAAGAGTTTAATCAGCCTAAGTTTGAACTGAACTGCTAGGTAACATTTCTACCCTCCATTTTCCCTCGTTTTCTTAATGCATAGTCAATTTGAGGTTGATTTTATGAGTTTGTCCTGACATTCACCAAAAATGTTAGAAGAGGGAAAACTTCACTTTTCGTGGACCAATTTGTAGAATGTGCAATTTTTAGTGGCTTGTTGGTACATATATCTTTGTAGGATTTGTTGGATGTCTCACATATTTAATTGTTTTGCTTGTATACAACATTCCATTAGATTTTTTAATGGAATTTTTCTCATGAAAAAGCTCAAGAGACTACCACAGACCTTTGAAGTGTTGTAATATGAGATTTGGCGCTACTACTCTTCACAGCCTCACTGGTAACCTTAATCTTTCTTTCGTTTTCCTAATGATTTTTCTTTGGGTGTAGCAATAATATGCCCCATTGTCCCACATACTTTCATTGTTCTCCTTTTGTCTTTTTCCTGTGCCAAGAGTCTAGATAGTCACCAGAGTCTGGAGGTGTCTAAAAGAATAAAGAAGGGTACAGTACATTTTATCCTATCAGACAGTCAGACTACGTAGCACGAGCATTAGTGAAACTTTCAAAAAAAAAAAAGAACTACTTTGCATTGTATGCTGATTTTCTGATATGGAGTAGGAGACCTCATCTTGCTCTGGTTAGAAGGGGATTTGCTTTATGGATTTATTTCACTGTTATTTTGGAATGTTATATTACATGGTAAGAAACTTTGTATCATGAAGGAATGAAATATTCCGACTGTTCTATATGCTTGAGAAGCAGAATTGCTGTTAATCTGCATTAATTGCTGGCAAGCTGACAATACGTTCTTTTAATATGCATTATATTGGCATCAATATAGACTATGGAGAAACTAGCCGTTGGTCGAGAGAGTGACCCAGATGACATGTTGAAGGAATATAAAATACATGTGCAAAGTCTTTCTTAAAGATGGGCCTTCTTTTCTCAAGTCTCAAGCATATGGGTTGTACCTCGTAACTTGAGAGGACAGTCTGACAAATTAATAGAGGCTGTTTTCTGAAACAAAAATCTTTGTACTCCCCAACTCTCTTCTTCTATGTTCGGAACTATATTAACAATTACATCAGTAGCATCCAATTTAGACCAATAAACATAGATTTTGTTTTGGTGAAATACCATCGACTGACATCCAACTTGGAGAATTTTCAGTGGAATATCAGTGCAGATAATTTTTAGTTAGAAGCAGAGTTACAGCTACGCATCAAATAGAAATTCCAGCAAGAATTCATTTGCGGCAAATATTATAAGAAATTGTATATTTCTCTGTTTTAACCTTCAATAATATTGTGTTTAAGAAATTTGTTTGGGCCTTGCATTTGTTATATTAAAGAACCGTATATTTTTCAATTTTTGGTGATTCCAATTATTTACCAAAAGGTGGAGATTAATTGTTGGAGACTATTCTGAATAATAATTTAAGAGACGGTATCTCTGTTGGAAATCGCCTATTTCAAGAGCTGTAAAATTTTTTAACCCAACTTATTTGCACAAAAAAGTTGAGGTGCCTTTTAGAATTAGCACAACGCTAACTTATGTCTCGTTTTTTAATGATAGCTCAAATGATTTGTAAGTTTAGTAATTTTTAGGAGTAAGACATGTTCCACAATTATGGCAAATTCTGCAATGAATCGTATCAAATATAGATCGTTCATTTCTTAAAAATCCAACTGCAGATATAACATACCGCATTGTCATACAAAATGATTAAATCGTCATTACAGAATCCTCTCCATTAAATCTAACAGATATACCTTCAACGAACAAAATTATCGTTGCATTCTCTCAAAATGATATCCTCTGTGAAGTTGTGCGGTTCTTTCATCGTGAACCATTCGATCAGCGATCAATGATCATAATTTAACAATGATAAACTCTTTGTGCATCAAAATTTGTGTTTAGTCTTTTCCACGACCATCTCAGATTAAAACGAATCGTTTAGATCTCCTTACAAAGATATCCGCACGGAGATATCTCTGCAGAGGCTGCGGTTTCGCATGCTCTCACTTATCGTCTCTTCACACATGCTTTTCCTATGTCGAAGTTTCTTATTCATCAGAGCGTCCACGGCACTATTGACGGCAGAGCGACGAAGATGACAGTAGTTAATATTCCAAATGCGAGCACTGAAGAATCTCTTCCTATAAGGATGGAAGCAGGAGCTGTGTCTTTCTCTTTTTGTTGCTTGTCACATAGGCAAAGGAGCGGCCCTCCACGGATCATTGTCTAAGAAGGTGTTGTATCAACATCAGGCCTGTTCCTTTTTTGGTGGTAGGAATTTTTGCCGATCTCTATGGTCCTCCACGCTTATTTCATTGCTGAAATATATTCTCATTGTTATAGCTTTTGATGACAATGATGAAGATACCCAAATTTTACTTTGTATTAGTGTTGCTTCTATTTTTAATGATTTTTCATCTGCTGATAATATTTATGGCTCACGGTTCTTAAATGAATCCTTAACTATTCAGTTTTGCTTGATTTTAATGTTGTTTCTCACAACCTTGGTTTCTCCTAAATCAATCTCAAATAGAGCCAAGTTATTTTCCTACGTAACCATTAATTTTTCAATTTTGCTCTGAAGTGTAAATTGCTCAAAAACCATATGGGTTAATTACTAACCATATGGCGCGTATTCTCTGTGGAGATTTTTCACCGTAGAGATCTTCATAGAGAAATCTAAATGGCATGATTTAATATGGATAATTGTGGGGAAGTATAAACATGATTTTTTATGTAAGGAATAGGTTATTAATATTAAATCAAAATTATTGATCGCTGATCGGATGGTTCAAAATAAAAAAACCGCATCCGCGGAGCTGAAAAAACTCTGCAGTAGATGTGAATTCCATTTGCTTTGTACTCATTACTATGTCGGCGTGCCACATTGAGTCTGTCACCAAACCAGCAAACGGTTGATGAAAAGCTCTCAGCATACTATAGCACAGGGCCGATATGTCATATGCGCAGAGACCTCCTTGGTGCTGATATGTGCACTTGATGAAGTGGGAAGAGACCTCCTATTCAATGGTTATGCTTAATTGATATGAAATATCACACAAAAATTCTTCTTGTTTATATTTTGCTTGTTTCACTGTCACCGATGAAGTGGGAAGATATTGCTAATGCATGTTCATTCAAACTCATGAAAAATAAAATGGCACTCAGCGGTACCATACTTTCGACCCTTGTCTTACCAGTCAAATAGAAAAAAAATGGTTATACTCATCCAACATATCTTAAACTTTTCCGGCAATTTAAAATGATTGAAATATATTTGCAAATCAAAATTTATATATTTCTTTAATTTCACGCGATTTTACATGAACTTTTAAAGTTAAATTCTAGTACTCCATCTCACATCCTACTCCATTTTTAAAATAGACTCTCTCAAACATTTCTTTTGTATGTTTTTCCTAATTCATCACTTTCAAACCACTATATGTTATTTTTAAAAGAGAGGGGATAAGTTGATAATGGGTTATTTTGACAATTTTGATAATAGACCTCTAAATAAATACAAAAAAAATCTTAAAAAAAAAAATTATAAATGTGTTTAGGGTTTAGGGTTTAGTCTATCAAAGACCGTTAAATTGAAACCGTTGCAAATTACATGAAAATTTGATGGTCTTTGATGAAATTTGAATGACTATCAATCCATAGGTAGAAGAACACATCTATAAATATTGTTTTATTTTTAAGATTTTTATATTTATTTAAAGGTTCATTGTCAAGATTATCAAAATAACCCATTGTCAACCGATCCATTCTCTTTTTAAAATATTATCATTTCTTTAGATAAATTTTATCTTACATTTGTCTCGACTTTTTCAAATAAGAATTAAAAAAACTATCAAAAAAAATATTTATTGATATGTGTAGGATAATACTTTTAATTTAATGTATAGGATATATATAAATGTTAATATGGATACTCACAATAATGATTGTCAGTCATTACTATGGATATCCATATTAACCTCATATATAGAAAGAAAATAAGCCAAAATAACATTAAAAGGCTTCAAATTAAAATATGTTCAACGTTAAAATTATTCCTATGATCTATATCTAGTTCCATATTAATTTGAATTCATGCATCGTCAACATAAATTTCAAAAAAATGATAATTTAACCTCTGTCAGTCTGTTGTTGCTAGAAAGTGGAAATTCAATACATTGAAGTTAACTTCAAAAAATCATATAAAATCACAGGATTAAATTTACATTATGAAATTTGTCCATGACACGTATTATAACTATGTTTGGGAACTTGCAAAGTTTGAAACAAATTGGACAAGCAAAGGTATGATTTTATTTATTTATTTCTGACATGGTAAAAGACAAAGTGACCTGTTTGAGTGTCCACTATTTGAATGTTCTCTATCTTGTTATGTGATTCATGCATAGCTTTCATCATCATGAAATTTGCAGTCGGTACAGTCAAAACAAAATGGCACTCAACTGGCACCATCAGCTCTCTGATTTATGATACAGTTCTGATACCAGTCGGTACCAGATTTGACCTGGTTCTGGTGCACTTATGATACCAATCGGAAGTGATATCAGTTGAGTCAACGACTGTTAGTGCGGTGACCACACAACTTTTGTGACCTAATTTACTAGAACCATTTAATTATCTATTCAATAAACAATGGTTTTAAAAGACCCCGTTAAAAGAATCAACTGATTTTAATAGGATAATGCATAAGAGGGGTCAAAATGTATTTTTTGCATGTCAAAAGGGTCATTTTTTTTGTTGTGTTTGTACGCAATTTAGTTTAGATTGATTGAACTTCAGTGTAATTAGATAAACAAGGTTAAGCCAAGAAAGCAAACATGAGATTACTTATCTTCACTTTTGAGCTTAACTTTGACAAAAGAAATTGATACACTTTATTAACATGAAGAGAGTGTACCTTTTGGTTGATGCCAAGTGGAGAAACAAGTAAATTCACTTCTTTTTTTCTTTTACTAGCATTTTAACTTCATGTATTCTACATTTCTACTGCTATTTCTTAACTTAAAGTTCTTATACTCATGAGAAATAATGTCACATACAAAATATAATAGTCCTTCGATGATGATTGCAGCCGGAAAAACAATCATGTTATACTAATTCAGTTTGTATCTGATGTCAAAAATAACTACATCCTCAAAATTAGAATAATCAATTACAGATTGAACATCAGCCCAAAAAATACTCGTTAAATTCCCATCCTTTGCTTAATAATTGAAATAGATATTAGAATCCACTTTCTTCCTCTCATTGAAATATTTTATTATTTAATTTGCATCATTCGCAAGCATTGCAGACTGCTCTTGCTCAACAGTAAAATTATACAAGTTTTTCAAACTCGCCTCCTCATTTCTTAGTAATATAATATCTGAAAATTGTGAACACATGAGTCTTGAAAAGCAACTATCTCAAACTTCCGAGCTTCATTAATTGAACAATGGGATCAAAGGAATAGAGCAGCGTCACTAGCCGCGAAACTATGATTGTGCATATTTACATAGTTATGGACCCACCACTTAGCGATTTTTGGATCAAGTTTGACACAAAGTTCAACAGGACAACCACAATGAGATAATGCATAAGCCGATCTTTTCAATCAGGCTTATCTAAATACTTCTCTCTCGAAAGCCAAATCTACTATAGAAAAATTGATGAAATCTAACGGTGTTATTATTTGAATCTTTTCTAACTATGCTCTTCTTTATGCCGAACTCTTTTTTTTTTTGACATAATCATTGTAAAACTCATAAACTTCTTATTAACTAGTGAAAGTCATGCTGATAATATGTTAATATTATCAGCATGTTGGAAGTCATGCTTCTTATTAACTAATGAAAGTCATGTTGGTAATGCTCCCTTAATGATGCCATATCTATCTTAATAGCCTACAAAAATTATTAAATCATATAATTATTTGCCTATAGCAATAGAATGTAGAGAGAAAGAGAGAAGATCATCAGAGGAACACACAATCAAAAGAGCACTCCATCCATCTTTATTGAGAAAAAAGTTCGAAGGAGTGCTGACAGAGGGGCTAAGATTATTGCTGCCAGTAAAGTATCGATATAGTGCACTTCAATTGAAATAAAATTATGGCACAATTCTCCTTTGATCAGAATAGTTTCCAACAAAACATTGAAAGGATTCAATAGAGTTGATTTCAAAATAATTGATTTAGAATTGAAATTTTTTTATCGAAATGAATATTAAACATAAGAGAATTCATTATTAAATCACTTCAGAAAATCCTGAAACTTCATTTGGTTTACATGGTATGTCATTGATTAGGATTATAATTTTTGCTAAGCAGTAAAAACTACATGTAAAAAGCAAAAATAATAGATAGAATATGAACTTATATATGAAGAACAAGATTCCGCATTTGTCGGAGAAAAAAGAGCTTTTTGTCACTTGACCCCGTCAAATACTCGGCCAACATATGGAATCAGGTATGGATAGGGGAAGTCACATCACCTGCGGAGCTGAAAAAGTTTCACAAATACGGTTTTTTTATTTGTACGGTCAAATCATCTATCAACGGTTCTGATTTAACATAATAAACAGTCTTGTATATTAAAATTCGCGTTTAGACTTCTTCACGGCCATTATAATTTTTTTAAACCGTTGTAATTTTTCTGCGGAGATCTCCGTACGGAATACGGGGTAGGAAGGAGGGCTCGCTACATCTCTTCAGTCGCTTATTGTACGATTCTTGTCAAGTACCAACTTTTCCCCGGGGGATTAACAGCGTGATTTCCCTCTGCTTCCTCAAGTCGTTCTGACTGAACTCTTCTCGCTCGTCACCTCCGCCTTCGATCTTGACTCGCGAGTAAGCCGTGAATTCCAATTTCATTCACGTTTGTGCTACAATGGACTATTTTAAAAAAAAAGAAGAAGAAAAGTGTTATGGTCGAAGAAAGAAAATAGAAGATACTAAAGAAGGCTAACGGAGAATTAAACAGAGTAATATAATAATGATTTTGTCCTTTTAGAATAAAGGGTCCTGATTAATTCTAAAAAATCTAAAAAAATAATCATAGCAGAACTGATATAAAATATGTCTATCCATAATATATTTTATTATTAAACTATGGCCTGATAATACATAATTCATATAAAATAATAAAAATTATCAATTAGAATTCATATTTCCGAAAAGCAAACATCTTGAAGCAAGAAGCATAAGTACTGATATTTATAAATTTTTCTCAGACGTGGTGATAACAAATTAGATATTTTTCTTTAGTTGATGAAATTATAAAGAGTATAAAAAAAATTTAGAGCATGAACTTTATATAGAATCTGAGGCAACCTTTGGGATCTAATATAACGAATTTGAACAACTAAATTTTCCATAAAAAATATAGATATACCTAGATATACTCTTCAGATGCACACATTAATTATTTATTTGTAAATAAACTTGGCTCATAATTATTATATATGCCACACATTAAATATTATAATTTTTAAATATTCTAACATTCTCTCATTTATAAACATTATAAGGTAGCACACGTTCAAAATTATCTAATATATTTATCATTAACTATTATCGTCATTTGGTCCTCATTAATTATAGTAGTGATATTATTTCCAACAAATTATTAACTAAATTCAATTAATCCACATGAGCCAAATTTGTTTAAATTCAATAAATAAAAATAATAATGTGCAACATAAAAAATAAGTAGATTGTATAAATTCAAAGTCAATATACAAAAATAAAACTTTAATACATAAACTAAATATTGTTCATTACAACAACATCATAATTCATTTATCAAACTCATACCGACAATATGCTCTTTGTAAAGGATAGATGGTAATATCTTTGTTAGATAATCATTTAAAATAGCTCTTATATTAATATATTATATAACAATGGTATCATCTTTAACTTTATCTCTAACAACAAGATATTTAATATCAATTCATTTAGAAGCACAACTTGATTTGTTATTTTTAGAGAAGAAAACATTAGCCTCATTTTCATAAAATATGGTAAGTAGTCTCATGATATTATCTACCACTTGAAATTCTTCAATCAAACCGCTTGACTAGTAGCTTCATAACATGCTATAAATTATGCTCACATTCAATCATTTATACCCTCATTTCAATACAACATAATCAAAATGCACAAAATTATTTTGAATAATATCTCATTTTTATTTTTATTATAATAAATATATTTAAACCTTTATGACACAAATGGTTTTGTAAGATTAATACAAATATATAAATAGAAATTTATGTATTCAAGCCATTAGGAAACAAACTATGCACAAAAATAAATAAAAATGTATTAAAAACTATACTTCTTCTTTTAGTTATTTAAATTTTCAATTATTTATAGTCTCATTTTAACACATAAAATTATCAAAATTCACAAAGTGATTTTAAATAATGTCCCCTATTCATTTCTATTATACCCATTGAGTTCTAGAGCTTTTATTATAAAAATAGTATTGAAAGTTTAACACAAATGTATTAAAAATATATTTCAGTTTACTCAAGTATTATATAATTTATTATCTTATTTTAATATATAAAATTATAAAAATACACAGAGTTATTTGAAATGATGTATTATATTAATTTATGTTATAATATTTTCATGCTCGAGTTGTTTTGACATGAATTAAGCACCAAGATAAATATAAATAAATTAAAAATTATATTTCTTCTATTGTTTATTCAAATTTTCTATTATTTGTAGCCCCATTACAACACATAAAATCATCAAAATATAAAAATTATCTTAAATTATGTCTCTTATTTTTTTAATATTATAATCATTATGTTTTTAAATTTTTATGATACAAATAATGTTAGAAGATTAACACGAATGCATTACAATTATATTTTAGTTTACTCGAATTTTGTATCATTTGTAGTTTCACTACAACATATAAAATCACCAAAATATACAAACATTATTTTAAATAATGCATTATATAAATTTATATTATAATTTTTTCATGCTTGAGTCGTTATGATGCAAATTACCCATAAATATGAATACAAATATATTAATATAAATACACTAAAACTATATTTCAATTTACTTAAGTATTGTATCATTTGTTGTCTAATTATAATATATAAAATCATCAAAATATACAAAGTTATTTCAAATTATGTATTCTAATGATTTAAATTATAATCATTCCATGCTCGAGCCATTAGGGCACGAATTAGGCACAACGATGAATATAAAAGTATTAAAAATTATACTTCTTTTGATAGTTTATTCAATTTTTTTTATCATTTGTAGCCTTGTTTCAGCACATAAAATCACTAAAATATAAAAATATTTTAAATGATATTTCCTATCTATTTGTATTATAATCATCGTGTTCTCGAACCTTTATAAATGAAAAGTGTTGGAAAATTAACACAAATGCATTAAAACTATATTTTAGTTTACTCGAATTTTATATCTTTTCAATATACACCAAAATACACATAGTTATCTTTAAATGATATATTTTATTATATAATATTTACATTCTCGAGCCGTTAAGATATGAATTAAACACAAATACAAATATAAATGCATTAAAAACTCTATTTCATATGTTAATTTATTCAAATTTTCAAACATTTGTAGCCTCATTTCAAGATAAAAAAATAATCAAAATACATAAAGTTATTTTGAATGATATCATTTATATATTTATATTATAATTATTATTTTTCTTAACCTTTATGATATAAATAGTGTTGAAAGATTAAATCAAATGCTTTAAAACTTTATTTTAGTTTACTCATGTTTTGTATCATTTGTAGTTTTATTTGAACATATAAAATTATCAAAATACATAATGTTATTTAAATGATGTATTTTATAAATTTATATGATAATATTTTCGTTCTCGAGCCTTTATGGCACAAATTACGCACAAAGATTAATACAAACACATGAAAAATTATTTTTCTTCTATTAGTTTATTCATAATTTCAAATATTTGAAGCGTCATTTCTACACATAAAATTGAAAAATTAAAAAAATATATTTTTATTGATGTATCATATTTAACTATATTATAATTGTTTGTATTCTCAAACCTATATGACACAAATAACATCAAAAATTAACACAATTGTTGTTTTATTTGAACATATAAATCATCAAAATACATAATTTTATTTTAAATGAAATATTCTGAGGTTTATGTTATATTTTTTTCCGTACTAAAGCAAGTGTGATACAAATTACTCACAAAGATGAATACAAATACATAAAAACTATACTTTTTTTTGTTGATTTATTAAAATTTTCTATCATTTATAATCTCGATTATACTCATAAAATTATAAAATTATTTTGAATGATGTCTCTTATTTATTAATCTTGGTATTTTGAGAAGGTGAGGTGAGCTAGTGAAGTTCAATCTTTTCAACTGCGGTGAATGTTAAATGTGCCAAGAAAAATGAAAGAAACCCTATTAGGTTGTCCAAGTATACTTGGAAGCCTGTTTATTTCCCACTACTCATATCAAATATTATGTGTTTATGCAAGCTTACTAAATCAATAAGATGTTATTCGTATTTGATTAGACCTGGTATTCTTCTTTATTTATTTATTCTAGAGCACTTAAATCTGGATCTCTCTTTTTTAGCTTATTCTTCCTATTTTTTATGTATTACGGGCATGTCAAATCAATGGTCTAACATAAAATTTAAATTATTATCCTACACATACCAATAAATAATCTTTTTTGATAATTTTTCAAAATTTTCAATTTTTTATTTGAAAAAATTAAACAAATGTAAAGTAAAATTTATCTAAAGAGAGAATAAAGCTTTGGAAATGTCATATAATGCTTCGAGAGTGATGAAATGAAGAAACAACACATGAGAGAGATGTGTGAGAGAGTCTGTTTTAAAAAGAGGTGGCCTGGGATAAGAGGCATTAATGGTTGCCCATGTCAAATAAGAGTTGTCAAGCTATTCTCCTTCAATGAGAATGAATGAGAGGTCCCGTGAATCCAACAGGGGATACAATGAGGATGGCGCAAATACTCATACTTTGCTAGAAATGTAGGAATATCGCCTTCTATCTAAAGAACCCCCCCCCCCCCACACACAAAAAAAAAGTAGCACATCTAGAAAGTCTAATACTTGGTTTTAGTGAAATTTGATTTCTTCATGACCAAGGAAAGATGAACAAAAAAAGTGAACTGACAAGGAAGGAGAAGGGCTGAGATGGCCTCAACAACTGTCTCAAACCTACCAACCAACGGAGCTTACCCCAACCACACAAAAAAAAAACTCTTAGAAGTCACCAAATAAAACTATCTATTTTTAGGCGCATCCCACGATATTCCGTCCCAAAACTCCTGGTATATTAGGGTAGAATAGCAAGTACTACTTAGACACAACAAGATAAAGTGGATTTTCCTTCTAGCCTGTGCTCACAGAGTTGCTTATTTCGGCAAAAACTACAAAAGCGTATGATCAACTCATGTGCGTGATCTTCGATTTTCTTAGAATACTCCGTGAGGACATTAGATACGATCTTCATCGTGACCTCCGGGTGGCCATTATGAGGTTCTCCATTCCGTTTCGAGGAGAATCTCTATTGTATTCTTGAACTTCTATGGCACAAATAGCACTGAAAGATTAACACAAATGCATTAAAATTGTATTTTAGTTTCTCAAATTGTGTATAATTTGTAGTATCATTTGAACATATAAAATCACCAAAATACACCATGATTATTTTTAAATGATGTATTCTAAATATTTATATTATAATCATTCTGTGCTCGAGTTGTTGTGACTCAAATTACGCACAAAGAAGAATATAAATACATTAAAAATTATACTTCTTTTGTTAGTTTATATAATTTTTTTAAATTTGTAGCCTCATTTCAATATAAAAAATCACAAAAAATATAAAATTTTCTTTTAAATGATATCTCATATTCGTTTGTATTATGATCATTATATTTTCGAATATTTATGACACAAATAACGTTAAAAGATTAACACAAATGCATTAAAAATGTATTTCATTTTATTCAAGTTTTATTTTATTTGTTATCTTATTTTAATATATAAAATATATATAGTTATCTTAAATGATGTATTCTATGGATGTTAGAACATGAATTACCCATCAAAATAAAAATAAATGCATTAAAAACTATAATCCTTTGTTAGTTTATTTAAAATTTCAAACAATTATAGTTTCTTTTCAACACATAAAATAACAAAAATATAAAAAATTATTTTAAATGATATCCCCTATTCATTTATATTATAATTATTATGTTCTCAAATTTTAATGACAATAATAGCTTTGAAAGATTAATACAAATGTATTATAACCGTATTTCTGTTTACTCAAATTTTGTATCATTTGAAGATTTATTTTAACATATTAAATCACCAAAATCCATAAAATTATTTTGAATGATATATTTTATGGATTTATATTATAATATTTACATGCTTGAGCCATTAAGATATGAATTTCGCATAAAATAACTACAAATGCATAAAAAATAATACTTTTTCTATTAGTTTATTCAAATTTTCTATCATTTATAGCTTCATTTCTACACATAAAACACCAAAGTACAAAAATTTATTTCAATTTAGGTCCCCTATTTATTAATATTATAATTATTCTGTTCTCAAACCTTTATGACATGAATAACGTTGAAACATTAACATAAAATTATACAAATACAATAAAAATTGTATTTTCTCTATTAGTTTATTCAAATTATCTATCATTTGTAGCCTTATTTAAACATATAAAATATCATTTATTTTATAATTATTATGTTATGAAACATTTTAAGACACAAAATAGATCAATTAAGAAAATAATTTCTTTGGTATGGAGATAATACAGTGAAGAACAAATATGCTTTAGTTTCATGGAAAATTATGTGTAAAATAAAAAAAAAATGGTGGTTTAGGTGTATTAGATTTGGATTTAATGAATAAATCATTTCTTGTTAAATGGATTGTTAGATTTAAAGATCCAACTGTACATGGGTATTGGAAAGATATCTTATTATTTAAATATCTCCATTCCATAATAAGCAGGTGTACTCTTCATTCTGGAAAGATGTTACAGTAGATCAAGAGGTTATTGAGTTTTGTTTAAATTAAATAGTAGGAGATGGAAGGTCAACAAAGTTTTGGTTAGATAGATGAGTCTGTGATACTACTTTATCATATGAATTCACTATAGAACAAGCAATGCAATTAGGTGTTCATCAGTTTAGAAGGCAACTGGTAGATGGTGTATGATGTGTATTTTACTAAGCTAATAAATACCTTAATTTTACTCAATTTCAGCCGCAAGCGTACGACCTAGTCAAGTAGTAATTTGGGTGTCGAACCACAAGGACAAGGGTGAATTACCATTTCTAACAAGTTTCACTAATCTAGATAATCAATCGAGAGTTTTTATTTCAAAATAAAAAGTGCATTAATCTAACAACAACGACTGCAAAGTTTATCAAATTGAGGATCCTAGGGGTTTTCGGCTTCACTCTCACTCGTTTAGTCAATTCACTCTATTTGAACTTTTAGTTTCTTCTTGTGTTTGTCGGGGATTCAATCTCAGATTTAGTACCAAATTTACACTTTCGTGGCTTGATAACGTACCTAAACAATTCGGGTTTCACGATTAAGTACTTCACCTTACAAGTCTAAGCCCATTAAGATCGGTGAATCACTTTGGCATAACCTAGATTTTGTACTTCTCCTTTCGGTACTTCACACAATTTCTAAGGTTTCCTCGGTTTTTTCCCTTAGGTAATAAGTTTCACGATTAAGTACTTGGCCTACGACCTAAATCACTATTTTGGGTCAGAAGATTCAGTTCCACCTTTCGGTTTCCGCTTTCACGTCTATGATAACATACAGTTGATTAAAACTAAGCATTCAATTTAGACAAAACAACAATCACAAACAAGCAAAAACTAAAAGATCATCAAACGAGTAAATTAAATCATTCGATTTATCGAGTGTACTCCTAGACCCCTAGAAGGGTGTCTAGCCACAAATCATGTCAATGATTGCACAAAGATTCATGTTTAAAAAATAGTACAATATGAGAAAAGAGTAAAGAAAAGAATACACCAAGAAGATCTACGATTTCTCGCCCGGTTCTTGAGTTCTCCTTCAAATTCTCCCTCTAA
Organism: Schoenoplectus tabernaemontani; assembly: GCA_037127355.1. Taxonomy (NCBI): domain Eukaryota; kingdom Viridiplantae; phylum Streptophyta; class Magnoliopsida; order Poales; family Cyperaceae; genus Schoenoplectus; species Schoenoplectus tabernaemontani. The sequence goes on along the minus strand of CM073749.1, from coordinate 1,393,577 downwards.
TGGTGTTCTTCCTCTTCTTTCTTGCTTTAGAACTCCTCTCCAGTCGGTTGAGAGATGTCTTGGACGAAGGGGTGTCAAAATCTATCAATTTCAATGAGAAACCGCTTTAAAATTGTCAATTCGCGCTGTCAGCCCAAAAATTACGGTCCGCAATTTTTGTATTTTTTTCCAGAACGAACCAGAGAGCATTTGCGGTCCGCAATTGATATTTGTGGTCCGCAATTTTTGTATGGGAATGCTTTTAACTTGATTTCTTCGTGTAAATTCGACCCATCTCGTTCCAAGCATTATTTTTCATGTTAACATCTTTGTTTACACTCAATGACCTAAATAAATTCTTAACAATTAACATAAAATGCATAGTTTTTGAGATAAAACCCTAATTAAATATAATATATAAATGAGGCTTATCAAATTCCCCCAAACTTAAACCTTGCTTGTCCCTAAGCAATATTCAGTCAGAGACCTAGGGTACATCTCTAAAATCTAACCTATATGCAAAAGGTCGTGGGTTATTTGAAAATGAAGTGACTAACCCTAAGACAAATCCTTTCAAATTTGTTCGGCCATTAATCGGAGTTTTGGGAAAAAGCCTTGGGAATTGTTCATTATTTCCGACTTCACATGTGGTGTTTTACTCGAGGAGTTTTTACCTCAGACTCCTACTTTCAATCTAATGCCCTAGAATCTTCCTAAAAATGATGAATACTTAAGTTTTTTCTTCCCCTCAACTATGAAATGAAACCAAGAAAATCCATAAAAGAAGAAAAATGACAGTGTTAATCCTGAACCTCGCACAGGTTATTTTTGTGTAGCTCAAAGCTTTATTAAGAAATTCTAATTGCGCACATGAGGCTACCTCGTGCCGTGTTGGGGGTTAGGGAGTTCCATAATACCACCTTAGCACAATTGAGGCTTAATTTGATCTTATTTGAATCAGAATTTTTTCTTTTTATTTGTTTGTGAATGTCACGACATGTGTACTCTTAACCATAGTACCTCGATAATTTAGACCTTCTAAAGATTTATATATTGATTTTCAGGTCCTTTTGATTGATTTTTTTTTCAGAAGCACCGGTCGACACTTACCATAAGCACTCTTTCTTAATTAAAATTTTCATTTAAAATAAACAAACAAATTGGATTTCTAAGGTTTGATAAAAAATTTTGGGAGGACGTCAATTCTTAAACACTCATCATTCTAGAAACTTCCTAGGGCATATTCTTTTCTAATTTTTTGGACCCGAGAACCTTTTTCATTCACCATATGTTATTTTCCAACAAGACTACTCCTTTGCCAAAATTTCTCTTAGAGTTTTTCAAAACTTTTTGCAAAATTACCCACTAAAATTTGAATTTCTAAAAAAATGCAACAATCTTAATTAACAACTACATGCTATGCAGATACAAGTAAGTTCTAAATACTCCCCCAAACTTAAATCAAGCATTGTCCTCAATGCGTGAAAGAAAAGAAAGGTATAAAGAACTTAGAATGGAAGAAGACAATGATGGCGGGCGGGGTTGAGGCGGCTGCCTCAATCGCTAGGCGGAGTCTGAGGTTTGGAGAGAGAGAAAGAGAAGGGCTCAATCCCTCCTCACTCGGTCTTTTTCGTCCACAACAAACCCACTTCTTCTTTACTTTGAGAGCACTCAGCCAGTCAATTTTACATATCATTTATAATTTTTTATGCGCTGTCTGAAAACCCTTATCTTTTGCCCTACCAGTGCTTACTGAGTCATCGTGCTTTATCACTATTTTTCTTGATTTTTCCTTCATAATCTCATTATATTTCTCCTCCGTTAGGGGATTAAAGACTTCAACCCTTAGAGTGGATGGTAGAGGTTTTAACTCGACCTTGGATGAGCTTGGAGGGTTTTGGGTCGAGTCTGAACCTTCTGGAGTTGAAAATGTGATAGCTGGGCAAAATTGCGGACCGCAAATTTCGAACTTCGGACCGTAATTTTGGCTCTGGAATTTCCTGCCTCCGTTTGTGCACTTTTTGCGGTCCGCAAATATTTCCTTCGGTCCGCAATTTTATGAATTTTCTGCTGACTCTTCTTTTTTTGTCTCTTTTCTTCAAATTTTGAGATTTCCAACTCCATTTGTTCGAGAAAACTTTTGAATTCCTTGTCAGCGGGATACGTGATCAATCGGTCAATCGGATCATCGACTGATAGTTTTTCAAATTCTTCTTTTACAATCACGTCAATCATGTCCACCCTGCAAAAGTTACCATCATTAGTAGGGTATTTGAAAGCTTTAAATATATCGAATTTGACTTTTTCTTTTCCGATCTCAAATGTGAGTTTTCCCCCTCTAACATCTATTTGGGTGCCGGCCGTATTCAAGAATGGTCAGCCAAGAATTAAAGGTGTATTGGGGTCCTCATCCATTTCAATTACGATAAAATCTATGGGAATGTAAAATTTTCTCACTTGAAGAGATAAATCCTCAACTTGTCCCACCGGATATTTTACTGATCCGTCCGCCAATTGTAAAGAAATTTTTGTTGGCACTAACTCATAAATCCCAATCCTATCAAAAATAGATTTTGGCATTAAACTTACACTTGCCCCAAGGTCACACAAAGCACGGTCGAATTTGGTGCTGCCTATAGAACAAGGTATGGTAAAACTACCCGGGTCTTGTAACTTAAGAGGTAATTTATTCATCACTATTGCGCTCACTTTTTCAGTCAAAGTTACCATTTCATCGTCTAATTTCCTCCTATTGGACAAGATATCTTTCAAAAACTTTGCATAGGTCGGCATTTGAGTGACAACATCGATAAATGAAATGTTGACATTCAATTTTTTCAATAATTCAAGAAACCTAGCATATTGCTTATCCAATTTCGTGTTAGCAAGTCTTTGAGGGTAAGGGATAAACCTGTGTGGGGGCACATACCTCGGTATGTCCCCCTTTACCTGATTCAGCGTTGGCGCATTGGTGTTTCCCTTGTCAGCCTCTTGCTCCATCTCATCATGATTTTCTGGTCGGAAGTCGGATTGTTTTTGGTGCACATGAACTCCGGCATCTTGAGGCACCTCGGGTCCATCATATGCAGTTCCACTCCTCAGAGTGATGGCCTTAACAGTTGCATTAGGATTGTAATCCGGTTTAGGCGGGAACTGACCATGCTGGCGTGAAAACGACGATGCCAGTTGCGCCACTTGCGTTTCCAAAAGTTTCCCTTGAGTCGCTAGTAGATCAACTTTCATGCCTAGATCCCTAATTTGGTCGGCCACTTGTTGGTTGACCCTCTTTTGGTCCTGCCTGAACTCCGCCTGTTCTTGCATCATCTTTTCCATCATATATTCCAAATTAGATTTCTGCGGAGCGCCTTGGTCAAATTGTCTCTGTTCGTACCCCTGATTAGATCGGTTCTGATTGGGACTTTGATGCTGATTTTGGGGTTGATGGTCTTGGTTGTTTTTCCAGAAGAAATTTGGGTGATTTCTCCAACCTGGGTTGTAAGAATTTGAAAAGGGGTTGTTTTGCGGCCGGTAATTGTTGTTGAGTACATTAACTTGCTCCGCATCCCCCTCAACCGCAGATCCACCCCAATTGCAGTTGATGGCTAAATGGTCGCCTCCACCACAAATAGCACAAGTAGGTGATTGATGTACCACTGAAATATTTTGGTTGGTCAAGCGGTCTATGCTCTTTTGCATCGTCTCCAATTGTGCTGCCAATTTGGTTGAGATGTCCGTCTCAATCACACCTGGTGCACCTCGAACGGGTCCTCTCACCGAGCTCCATTGTTGTTGTCCCAACGCCATCTCATCAATCAATTTGTAGGCATCCCGGACGCTCATATTCATCAAATTGCCTCCTGCTGCTGCATCAATGGTTAGCTTAGAGGACTGCTCAAGTCCTTCATAGAAGATCTGAAGTATGAACCACTTCTCGAGCCCGTGGTGTGGGCAAAGACGCAGCAGTTCTTGGTATCTATCCCATGCCTCGCTGAGAGATTCTCCTCCTCTTTGCCTGAAATTTATAATTTGAGCACGAAGGGCAGAGGTTTTAGATGGAGGAAAATACTTAGAAAGAAAAGCATCAGACATTTGGTCCCATATTCTAATTGTACCGGTATCTAATGACTTAGCCAATTTCTAGCCTTATCTCCTAAGAAAAAAGAAAATGCTCTAAGTTTAATGGCCTCGGGTTCAACACCATTAATTTTAACCGTGTTACACAATTCTTCAAACATGGCCAAATGTTGGTTCGAGTCTTCATGAGCTAAACCGTTGAACATGTGTTGAGAGAGCATGTTCAAGAGAGCGGGTTTCAGCCCGAAGTTGTTTGCTGCTATATTAGGCACCGTCTAGCCTAGTTGGATTCTAATTGCCTTTGGGGCAGCAAAGTCCTTCAAGGGACGGTTCTCATCATTCCCCGCCATTTGAGTTGCTTCTTCAGCGGCGAGATGAATAACTGGCTGTTCAAACAGAGAAGTTGTCTCCTTGGCTCTACGTCTGTACACCAAGAGACCTGATTGTCCGGCCAGATCGAGTCCTGAAAGAGCAATCAAACAAGTAGATCACAGATAATAAAAAAATAAAAGAAATAAAAATTATAAAGAAATATCTAGTCTCACTTACTAAAGGTTGAACCGATATTCACACCGTTGTCCCCGGCAACGGCGCCAAAAAGCTTGATGTGTATTTTGCTAAGCTAATAAATACCCTAATTTTACTCAATTTCAGCTGCAAGCGTACGACCTAGTCAAGTAGTAATTTGGGTGTCGAACCACAAGGACAAGGGTGAATTACCGTTTCTAACAAGTTTCACTAATCTAGATAATCGATCGAGAGTTTTTGTTTCAAAATAAAAGTGCATTAATCTAACAACAATGACTGGAAAGTTTATCAAATTGAGGATCCTAGGGGTTTTCACCTTCACTCTCACTCGTTTAGTCAATTCACTCTATTTGATCTTTTAGTTTGTTCTTGTGTTTGTCGGGGATTCAATCTCAGATTTAGTACCAAATTTACACTTTCGTGGCTTGATACCGTACCAAAATAATTCGGGTTTCACGATTAAGTACTTCACCTTACAAGTCTAAGCCCATTAAGATCGGTGAATCACTTTGGCATAACCTAGATTTTGTACTTCTCCTTTCGGTACTTCACACAATTTCTAAGGTTTCCTCGGTTTTTTCCCTTAGGTAATAAGTTTCACGATTAAGTACTTGGCCTACGACCTAAATCACTATTTTAGGTCAGAAAATTCAGTTTCACCTTTCGGTTTCCGCTTTCACTTCTATGATAACATGTAGTTGATTAAAACTAAGCATTCAATTTAGACAAAACAACAATCACAAACAACAAGAACTAAAAGATCATCAAACGAGTAAATTAAACCATTCGAGTTATCGAGTTTACACCTAGACCCCTAGAAGGGTGTCTAGCCATAAATCATGTCAAGGATTGAACAAAGATTCATGTTTAAAAAATAGTACAACATGAGAAAAGAGTAAAGAAAAGAATACACTAAGAAGATCTATGATTTCTCTCCCGATTCTTGAGTTCTCCTTCAAATTCTCTCTCTAATGGTGTTCTTCCTATTCTTTCTTACTTTAGAACTCCTCTCTCCAGTCGGTTGAGAGATGTCTTGGACGAAAGGGTGTCAAAATCTATTAATTCCAATGAGAAAAGTGCTTTAAAACTGCCAATTCGCGCTGCTAGCCCAAAAATTACGGTCCGCAATGTTTGCATTTCTCTCCAGAACGAACCAGAGAGCATTTGCGGTCCGCAATTTTTATATGGGAATGCTTTTAACTTGATTTCTTCGTGTAAATCCGACTCATCTCGTTCCAAGCATTATTTCTCATGTTAACATCTTTGTTTACACTCAATGACCTGCAAAATACTAAGAAATACAGCAGTATCTCGAACTCGACATAAAAACTAAATAAATTCTTAACAATTAACATAAAATGCATAGTTTTTGAGATAAAACTCTAATTGAATATAATATATAAATGAGGCTTATCAGTGTATACGGGGATTATCAATCTTTACTCACTCTTATCTCTCATGTTACACTATGTGAAGATGAGCGGGATAGGAATATATGGAGATGGAATTCTTTAAGGAAGTTTACAATTCAATCTTTCTATTTGTGGTTAGATATTGGAGGGATGATTAGTAAAGATTTTGATATAATTTGGTACTTCAAAATACCTTTAAAAATTTAAATATTTATGTGGCTAGTAAGAAAAAATAAAATTTTAACTAAGGAAAATTTACTTAAAAGAGGTTGATAAGGTAGTTCACAGTGCATGTTATGTTCAAACTCTGAAACTGCTAATCATTTATTTGTGGTGTGTCCATTTGTGAAATGTATATGGAATTAGATAGCTACTTATAATCATTTTCATTTTGAAGGGGTTTCTTTAGAAGATATTTGGGTAATTGATGCTATGATTCCTTATAAAAATATTCAATTAATAGAAATGATTAGAGGTGCAGTGTTATGGACTATTTGGTTGAAAATGAACAGATTATGTTTTCAAAATGGTTCCTCAAAAATAATTAAAAGTGTTGGAATGTAAATTCTGAGCTTAGTTTCCTTTTGGAGTCAGCATGCTTGTCCATCGCTTTATAATAAATTATTATTGAATATGCCATGGGAAGTGTAAAATCTACTGTTTACCCTTGAAAAATCTCAAGATAAAGCAGCTGAACAATTAAGGATAAATATCAATTATCAGTAATAAATCATAAGAAAGAGGAGAGAAAGACAAGAGAGATGGTCCACCAGTCAGAAGAAGTCGCTGCTGAGCTTCGAAAAAAAGTTTATTTGTCTCACAAGGGAATTCTAGATAAGGGGCCGAGGGTATAAAAGCCCTGCCACCTCCTATTCATTCGAGGTGGATGACCTCAGGAGATTCAGGAGAGAGATCTCCTGAGGGGTCATCCATTTGATTATTGTTCACTGACATGTGGATCCCACACCTCAGTGATAGACATCAAGAGAGTCAAGATCAAACCCTAAAAATCAACTCTCAGAGCAAACCCTAAGAGCTGGAGCAGTACAATCTCTATACAACAAGAATTGTGTCAATGCCAAGCCAGTATTTTGATACAGTCAATCACAAGAAATTTCAATGTGATTTTGTTTTCAAGGCTGATTAGGTGTCAATGTTGCAAACACCTGACCAAACCAAGATTTGTGTCAACTATTGACAAATAATCAACTGTTGACCAAATCATTTTCATGGATATGGATTGAAAGTCAATTTCACAAGACTGATCAGATGCCAATATTGCAAACATCTGATCAAGTCTAGATTTATATCAATTGTTGACATGTAATCAACTTTTGATCAAGTCAAACCCTAATGAAGCATCAATACAAGTCTAATTGGTGTTTAATTAGGGAGTTTATGCAAGAGAATTTTATTTGGCAGAGACACTGAGCTATGATTGAAATTTAAGATTAATTCAGAGGAGAAAATAAGGTTTTCTTGGCAAATGAATATTTAATGCAAGGAGATGGGGCAAAAATGGAATTAAAAATTACATGAGTGATCATCATGAATTTAGAGATTTTTGGTGAAAATTTCATAATTTTTGGACAAGTGAAGCTATTAAAATAAATTCAGAGAAGATAAAGCAAATTAAATAGGCATATCAAGGGCTCAGATTTGATCACAGGCCTCTTTGGGTACAACTTGGGGAAAACAGCGGTCTTGGGTGCAAACTGGGTATGAGAAGCACATAGAATACAAAACAGAAGAGGAGAGAGGGTGTGCCACGTGGCAGCACCAGAGTGGGCCAAGTCAGCCAACAACTATCATGTGTCGCAATCCTATTGGCCCATGTCGGCATACAGGTGGGCCTCACCTTGGCGTGGGACATCAAATATGCCACATGGCACTCACTCATTGGTCCATGTCAGCATCCACTTCACCAGACAGAGACACATGGCACCATATTATTGGTGCATACCTACACATGTCAGCAGGATAGAGATGACATGGCAGCATCTCAGGCCACCACATCATCAAAGCATGCCATGCGACAACATACTATAAAGCCACCTCACCATTTAAGGCACAACAGCTAGACACATGGCCAGATCTGATTGGGTCACATCGTAGACCACATCAGCACTGCTGCCACTTGGCAGTGTGTGAGTGATGCACAGTGGTGAGAAGAGATGCCAAATGGCAGCACACATAGAAGCCACCTCGACTATGCATGCCACATGGCAGTCTACTATTAGTCCACCTCACCACTATGGGTCCCACCCTGGCACAAGTCACATGATAAGTGGGCCCCACCACAGTGTCACGTGGCAGTCAGTCAGTGGTCCACATCAGCCAATTCCTACCACATGGCACAGCCACAGAAAGTCATTTCAGCATGCTTGTGCCACATGACATCACACTACAGAGCCACCTCAGTAGCTACTAACCAGATCATTAGTGCTAAGGAAGGTATTTAACCTAACAGCCGATCACAACATGCCAACTCAGCTCAATTGCCCTTAATCTGTGCACTAATGATAACTGTAAGTCTAAACTCATAGAGCTTATAGGTGGGCCCTACTATTCAGATTTATGTGTCTAAGGCGTAGAGAACCAAGTCTACATAATAATTCTAGTTGAGATTTAAAAAGAGAGAAAATAAGAGTATGCACTTGGCTCTTGCGACCTCTGCCTTTGCTCCTTTCTTCTCCTATGCCTCAGTTCACATGTGCCAGGCGCATGCACTGAGGGGCTTGCTCCCTCTCCCCTCTTTCTCCTCTTCTACTTCCTCTCGACACCGAGATCGTGGAAGGCGCCATCAATGAAGATTGAACAAAGGGCTGAATTTCAGGTCGATTGCTCCAGACCTCAGTTATATCATACAAAGGAGAGCACGTGCATCATGTTAGATTTTAAAATGATGCAGTGTAGAGAGAGATAGGGCAGAGACAATTACCTCGAGTTGAAACCTTGAACTTATCAATTGAAACTTAAAACTTACAATTGATGGCTGGGAGCGCTTCCAGGACCTTAGGCGATGGTGTTAGAATAAGAATTGAGAAGATTTGAGTGATGGAAATGAGAGATGAATCAATTCACCCCTCGGCCTGGAAATAGGATGATCTAACACTATGCTAGAGCTATCAAATCGACAAAGAAGATGCACAAAGAGTTGCCTAACTCCAAATAGATGAGATTGAAGCTCTAAGATGCAAGAAATAAGCAAGAGATCAAGGTGAAAGGCTGAGACTTGATTATGAGCTTTTGAAGGAAGAAGAATATAAATTCAATTGACTGTTGTAGAATTGATTTAAAGGAGTGTACAAGCAGCTTATAAAGGAGCGAATTGAGGTGTAGAAGGGGCTAGAAGAGCCTGAGGAAGTGAGAGAGCCAGTTAGTAGCAAATCAGTAAATAAATAGAAAGTATAACAACCTCTAGGCAGTTATACACGACTCTAACATTGAGGGACTTGGTCCAATGGACCATGAGGCACAAGAGAGCAGCTTGAGTGAGTGAAATAATGCACCAAGTTCAATTGAATTGAGAGAGTCAAATTCGGTCAAACCAACTCAATCCCTATATAAACTCTCAATCAACAGTAAAAAAAGAGAGCAACATATACAAAGACCATTATTGTTTGACAGCTTAATCAAAGACCATTAAAATATTATTTAATTTATAATGGTTTCAATTTAATGGTTTTCGATGGACTATCAAATGATATGAAATTATATGAAATTTGAATCACCATCAATCTATAAATAGAAGAACATATTTATGAGTTTTTTTTATTTTTAAGATTTTTTTCATATTTATTTGATATCAAAATTATCAAGATAGACAATAATGAATAATCCCTTCCCTTAATAAAAATCCAAAAGGGTCTGGCTTAGTTAAAAATGTTGGAAATTGAATTTGGTGGTTCTCGAGATTTGTTTGCACAACAGAACAAATTAGTACAAGTGATCCGTTATGTATTTGAATATTTGATGGCATTTCTTCTCTCTTGTTTTAATCTGGGAAAATAAATGTGATCATAGTCATAGAACACAATAATAAAATAATATTTTTCTCGTATCATATATATGTTACGTGTAAATAGTAAGTCTGGCTCACACAGTGATGACTCTTTGTCTCTCTAGCGATACGTGGGTCCAATACTAATAAAAAGAAAATAGATGTCGGAAGTAACAAATACTATTATATCAAAAACTTTAATATATAATAACTAGCACTGTTGATCTAGCACATACAAAATTTATCCATGTGCAAATGGTGAATATTTGAATATCGTCTTTAATTTGTGCGATTGTAAACTTTAATGTGATCAGATTTCTTTTGGTATTATTTCGTAATTTGGACGGTAAAGTTGGTTGTATTCCGGTCAAAATTTTTATTTTTGAATTTTCGGCCATGAGTTCTGTGAGTTAGGGCTGATTTCGGAGGAATGATACCTGAATTGAACCAATTGTTTTTTTTTCAAACATCAAAGGTTTATAAACAAATATTTTAAAAAAAAAGGTGATTACTACATTCATAAGAATAAAACTCTTTGATTCAAAATCAAACAATATAAAATATTAAATTAACTCTAAATTAAGTTATATATTAAAATAATCTAAATAATTTTGTCTTCAATATATATAAGATATTTTTTTTGAAGATATTCAAATTTTCAAGTAACCAATCGTGATGAATATCATTGTATTTGATTTTTACTGGAATCATAATCATATTAGTTGTTGAGCATACGGTAAGATTTTAAATCTTAAATCAATATTTAAATTTGTTGAAATTGAAGCAAAACTCTTTTTCTTAAGTTTTGTAAAAGATAACACCGTGAATAAAATCTTTTTATAAATAAAAGACTGATATAACAATGAAAAATTGAATAAAACAATAAAGTTTAAAAATCTATCATTAAAATAAAAATAGAAAACAAAATAGAGATAGTGAGGAGAAACATTGAGACTCTCCCCGCCAAAGAGAAGATATTTCTCAATGGAGATATCGTTCTGTTGAGATCTCAAACAATTTTTTAGGAGCAAGACTGTATCTTAGCGGAAATAATCACTTTCTTCATTTTTTGTTCAGATTTATTTCCTAATTAGAGCAGTAACAGTTCCTTTCAGTCAAATTGGTAACATTTTTTTAGGAGCAAGACATGTATCCTAACCGAAAAAATCACTCTCTTCATTTTTTGTTCAGGTTTATTTTCTAATTAGAATGATAACGGTTTCTTTCAGTAAAATTGGTAACATTTTTTTAGGAGCAAGACCTATATCATAACGGGAAAAAAAACACTTTATTTAATTTTTGTTCAGGTTTATTTCCTAATTAGAACGGTAATTGTTTTTTTTCAGTCAAATTGGTAACATTTTTTTAGGAGCAAGATTTAAAATCACTTCCTTCAATTTCTGTTCAGATTTATTTTCTAATTAGAGTGGTAACTGTTTGACTGAGATTTATTTTCTAATTAGAGCGATAATTGTTTCTTTCAGTCAAATTGCTGAGATAAAACAAATTGACAGTTTCTATTCACCATTTTATCTAAATTTGATTTCTGGGACAACTAATTTATAAAAAATTTTTTGAGGAAAAACAACTAGTTTAATTTATTTTCATTGTCCTCGCCTCGGCTAAAGAAATCCTTGACACCTCACTGCATTCTGCACACATGTCGCCTTAAACCCTACAAATATCAGTCCCACCTGCAGCTGCTGCCACATTTTCAAGAAAAAAAAATAAACTAAAATTATGAAATTACAATATAAATATTATATAATATTTTTTTGAACTGTTTATAGATGTATTAATTTCAAGATGCAAAGAACTATTTGGTGCATATATTATGGTAAATAATTTCTTTGACAGGTATAACTGGGAAGCTTTTGAAAAAGGTGGAGAAAGAGTGCCGAAAGAAGCCGCCATGCCGGCCCAAAAAGATTTCCGTGCCCAAAGCCAGTGTCGCACTCGTGCCACTGCTTCGGTGCTTCCCCTCTCAACTCTCAAGCCTCGAAAGTCACGGCCTTTTTCTCTTTCTTTACGAAAAGCAAATCGAATAACAAATTAACAATAAAGACAATCACACTAGTGACTGAGTAGTGACTCCGACCGCTTATCAGCAATAGCATGACAGCATTGCAGATTGCACATGTTAATCCAAGCAAGCATCGATCCGCCAGTACATTTTACCGCATTCAATATCTATCCCTCTCATAAATCACGGAACCCAAATCGAGAGAGGCAGAGAAAGGGAAGAAGAGAAGGCCAGACCCAGACAGAGCGCCATCTTTCAGAAATATTGAGGAGAGACTGAGATACAGAGAGACTGACAGATGGAGTTGGTGACGGCGGTTTGGACAAGTGGGGTCGCCATAGCAGCGGCGGTTTACTGGTTCGTGTGGGTCATGGGCGCGGCGGAGATCAAGGGAAAGAGTGCTGTAGATCTAAAAATGGGTTCCATTACCCACGACAAGGTCAAAGACAACTACACTCAGTACTGGTCGTTCTTTCGCCGGCCCAAGGAGACCGCCGCCACCGCCGCCACTGCTGAGAAGGTCCCTGCTTTCGTAGACACCTTCTACAACCTTGTCACTGACATCTACGAGTGGGGGTGGGGCCAGTCGTTCCACTTCTCCCCATCTGTCCCTGGTCGGTCCCACCGTGAGGCTACTCGCCTCCATGAGCAGCGTGTGGCAGATCTCATCAAAGCCCGTCCCGGACACCGTATCCTTGACGTTGGATGTGGTGTCGGAGGCCCGATGCGTGCTATAGCAGCCCACTCAGGGTCCCATGTTGTTGGGATTACAATCAATGAGTACCAGGTTGCCCGGGCGCGGGCCCACAACAAAAAAGCTGGGCTTGACTCCAGATGTGAGGTTGTGTGTGGTAATTTCCTCAAGATGCCCTTTGAGGACGCCAGTTTCGATGGGGCCTACTCTATTGAGGCTACCTGTCATGCGCCTAGCCTTGAGGATGTCTATGCCGAAGTCTTCCGTGTGCTCAAGCCTGGAGGCCTGTATGTGTCCTATGAGTGGGTTACCACCCCACTCTTCCGGGCTGAGAATGCAGAGCATGTGGAGACAATCCAGGGGATTGAGAGAGGTGATGCTCTACCAGGATTGCGTGCCAAGGAAGACATTGCTTCAATTGCCAAGTCAGTTGGGTTTGAGGTGATGCAGGAGAAGGACCTGGCGCTGCCCCCAGCAGGTCCATGGTGGACCCGGCTCAAGATGGGGCGGATTGCATACTGGAGGAATCATTTGCTGGTATGTGTACTCACTGCTCTGCGCATAGCGCCCAAGGGGGTGGTTGAGGTCCATGAGATGCTCTACGAGACGGCCCGCCACCTGACAAACGGTGGTGAAACTGGGATTTTTACCCCAATGCACATGATCCTTTGCCGTAAGCCCGTCAAGGCCTCCGAAGAAGAGAATGAGTAAGATCCTTTCTTGTTCCTGGTATGTGTTTTCAGTTCGAATAATTGAAGGTGGTGGCGGTGATGGGTGGTTATTAGATCAGTGATTAGGGCTGTTTTTGATCTAGAAGAGAAGAAAAACTTTGGAGTAAAGTTTCTTTAGTTCATTTTTTTTTTCATGTTTGTTAATTGAGTCGTCGATTGTAAATCGATTGATCAATCTATCCATCTTGAAAATCTCCCTATGGTTTAATCTCTTCTCTTGTTTAGTTTGTTATCTGTTCATTTGAAATGGATCTTCTTGCAATTAGCCGTCCATTCGTGTTGTTTATTTCTGTGTAATTTATTAGTAAATTACAGATTAGATTCAGATTTGCAGAGATTCGACTGTGGATCTGTAACCCTTGTCTGGCAGATTTAATTGTTTATTATGGCTCTCCTGTGATATGGTGGAGTGAATCACGCTTGAATCATGTGATTTATTTATTGCAATGGACATATATTCCGTGTAATCTATCAATTTTATCGTTAATCTGTTTCTCAACTCTCTTATATTAAAATCAAAATTCTATATCTCGACCCTTTTATACTAAAATCTGGTTCTGATCTTGTTTAGAGTGGGGTGCTTCCTTACTATATAGTTTCTAATTAGTTAGACACCAGACTAAACATTAACTGGAAAAGGCCAATTTCTTATTTACATCGATTTTTGGTTGTCTTAGGTTAGGACTTAAAATCTTACATGCACCGGGTCCAGACGTCCAGTTGTCTCAAGTCTGCTGTAAAATTAATATGTCGGATGTAGACATGTAGTGCTACTCGATCAGTTGATTTAGTTATGTGACTTATATGATGTACACATACATGCCTTGACAATTTTTGAAAGCGCACTTGCTGAGATGATGGTACTAAGTCGTGATGTAACAACCAGTTTAGCAAATGCCAAAATCGCACAACGTTGTTGGTTTGTAGTTTGTACTGATATATACCGATTCTTGTCCGTACTGCTCGGTACGGCAGCATTTAGTATCAACATTTTTATTTTTTTTATAAGGAAAAGTAATAAAAATGATCTGCTTTCATCTTTTTTCAAAAGCAGTCCATGACAAAGTACTCAGATTTTAACTAAAAATTATTAACAAAATAAAATTTATTGACAAAATAAAAATTTAAGAGTTTGATTCTCAACTTTCTATATTGAGTTTGGGTTGTTCGAGCTTCGCAAGGTTCTTTGCCAAGTTCATAAAATGGCGAAGCAAAGTTGCGGTTGGCTCTCCAAAAATTTGTTCTTCTGCTATTTTTGAGTAAAATGTTATAACCTCTGATCATACCCTGATCAAACAACATGCAAGAAAAAAAAAACAAAGTAAGAACCTCTACAATGAATTTCAAATATACATTGGCATTTAGCATTAACTTAGTACTCTAAAGTGAACAGTTGGTCAATCCGATTCAAAACGGGACTCAAGTAAAACTTTGATAAACAACATTTCTTCCACCTAATCTAACATATTAATTTTCTGACTTATGATAAAATTGCATCTACCACTTAATAGAAGTAAGCTCAAGAGCCAATATAGTACAAAACACACTTGTATCTATACTATATTATACTTGTATCTATATTATATTATAAATATATTATAAAAAGTATATGAATTGGAGACATCCATTAATGTTATCAAATAATTTGTAATGATCAAAATAAGCTTATTCAATTTATGATTGAGATTAATTGATTTTGTAAAAGTAATGGTTCAGATTTCACTCAAATCTATTTTCACTCTCCATTTCATTTGCTATTTTTTACCAATGTATTTATAGGTCTAAAAAAATTGTATACCAAATAAATTTAACATAAACTATTATTAAGTTTTATTATAAAAAAAAAACTACACATTTTATAACTTTACTCGGAAAAGAAAAATTATTATATTTCGTATATTATTTTTTATTACATAATAAATTAATTTTATTTAAAAAAATTAAGAGGCTTTCTAATTGATTTATATATAAATTATATCGAAGTAAAATATATTATTTTATAGTAAAATTAGTGTGAAATATAATTATTTTGTAAAAAAAATTGTATATTAAATAATTAAATATGAACTAATATTAAGTTTTATTATAATACAAAATTACATATTATACGAGTTACTCAGAAAAAAAATTATTATTTCACATTATTTTTTATTAAATAATAAGAAAATTATTATATTAGTGATAAATATAACTTTTTGAAATGTTTATTATAAGAGTAATAACTTTTTAAAATTAGCTGTTGAACACATTCAAAAGGTGATTTTTGGGTGCACGTGACATGCACATGGTTTCAGCCCAAAATGTCTTTTCTTGATCCCCATGCCATGGAGCCTGCAGTTGGGGTACTAAGTGTGCCTTTAGACTCTTTCAAGAAGGTTGCTATTTCTAATTAACTACTTCATTTGTGCTTTATGTTATCCTGATATTGTGTTGATTATACTGGTTATTGCTGCATACAGATTAGTGGTTAGTACCAGATCCGAAACTCTTTTTCATGAGTAGGATATACTTTTTTGTACTATTATTTTGGAGCCTCGTGCTAATAAGACTAGACCATGCAATCTCATACTAACATACATAATAATTAAACTAAATTAACATTTATAATAATAATTAATACTTAGAAATTGAAAATCTTAAGTAATATTGACTACAACAATAACAAAATCTTTAATCCCAAAAATAAATTAGTGTAGACTAAAAATGAAACCCAATCAGAAAGAATAGAGATCGGAGATTACAAAGAAAAAAATTTAGATAATAGTGAGATATATTTAAGGTTCTTAATTATTAATTGGGTGAAAAATGATTGGCTTACCCCTCCAAACAGGACGATGAAGGTTGTGAATGGCTGGAGTATCACAACACATAGGGGTGTCAACGGAAAAGTGTTTGACCATTTTACTGTTTCATTTCGTGGAAAACGGAACAGAACGATCAAAGAATTTAATTTCAATTCAACAACGAAACAGTTAACGCAAATTTCAACCATTTCATCCTTAGACTGAAACGATTAACAAAAATAACCTGTTTCGTGATCGTTAATTTCGTTGTTTCGTTCGATATTCTACATGGCTGCGTTTGTGCTCATTGTAGATGACGAAAAGGCAGAGAAAACACAGCTAACCCTACTTCTTCCTCATGACCTCGTCTCGTCATTTCCTCGCTCAATCACTCACCTTTCTTTTGAATTTGCCCTACTTCTCCCTCGTTGTTAACCCTACTTCTCCTTCGTACAGATGTTGTATGTTGTTTAATCCTACACCGCTTAGCCGCTCACCTACTCCTCCCTCATCTCTTCTCGTCATTTCTAAGGAGGATGACTCTCTTTCTTACTTTTTTTTACAATTGTTACTTAGAATCATGTATGTGTTCATATACTTTATTTTACAATTTTTAACTTTCAATTTTTCTTATTCTGATTTCTAAATTCCATCCGTTTTTTTTTCGTATCAATTTCTCTGCATACTTGTTGACAGTCCTGGTACATACTATAATCTACGTTATTATTGGTACATACTGCAGTATCTATTTGTTGACAGTACTGGTACATACTTCAATAGAATCAGAAGTACTAGTACTATTTGATTCTCCGAAAAGAGACGGGTGGTGGGGAACCATATCACCTGCGGAGCTGAAAAAGCTCCGCAGGTGCAGTTTTTTTGATCTGAGCGGTCCAATAATTTATCAACGGTTATGATTTAACAAGAATAAACAGTACCCCGTGCATCAAAATTTGTGTTTAGACTTCCCCACGTAGTTGTGATTTCCCTGCGATCTCCGCACGTAAAAAATATCCGCACACACACCGTTCCCCGGGTGGTGGACATGGCGTACGATCACACAGACGAAGTTTTGAAAAATAATGTTTTTTTTATTTTTGCTAAGCTGTCTTTTTGAATTTAATTTTTTTTCTTTTTTAATTATTGTTATTAATTTTTTTATTTAATATCGTAGATAACAAAAGAATTATGTAAAAGTTTCAAAATATTATGCTCTGTAGAGAATTTTTTTCATCAACTTGATTATTTATTATTTTAATAGTTTTTTATTAGATAAAAATATATATTAAATTATTAATTTTTTATTTAGTATCTCATTAGATAATAATTTTAAATCCAATAAATTATTATCATCTAATTACTATCTGTACTGAAATTCTGCATCCCCGTCTTATTTGGTCTCACTTTCTTGTGGTTTGTATTGCATGTGGTTATCCTGCGACAAACTAACATGACGCACTGTGCTCGCGCCTTTGCGAGAAATAAACCAGTCGTTATGGCGGTGTACATGCCGCCTGTTTTGATGAATGATAAAAAAATATATCAACTCTCATTATTTATATTCATATGATAAAAAATATGATGTATACCACGTTCAAAAGTAACATTTCAATGTTAGACACTATTTTCAACAAATATCAAGAATGTTGAAACAATATTTCTTGAACTTTTTTCTCAAAAATGGAACTTAAACGGTTGTTTCATTGTAAGGTCAGCGTAAAAACATTTATATAGCCTTCAGAATACTAGCATCTAAAAATATGATTTGTTATATCTCAAATTTCAATGTTTCTCAATAAACTCTATATATAGAAATATTAGGATGCAAAAAATATATATTTTAAAGATTTTTTAAATTACTATTTTTTTTTCAGATTTTCCAATTTCGGAAAAAAAAATAAGAAAGTTAAACCAGTTTGTATATCAAATTTGGCCCCTTTTTTTTAAGATATGAAAAATAGTTAAAAAAAAAATCCTAAAAGATAATTTTTTTTAGTATTCTACATGGTAGATAGGAATTTTTCACCGGTTACCCTTCAAAAGAGGAACATTCAACTTGAGATTTATACATTAAGTTAACGATAAAGTTTTACGAATATTTCATACATAATTTCATATTTATTAGATATAACTTATATAATATATATAAAACCAAAATGAATTGATATAAATAATAAATATATATAAATCAAAATAGATTAATATAAATAATAAATATTAATTATTTAATTAACCTAACGAATTTAGCGAGCTATGCAAGACTTAGCACAATATTAACGCATTAATTTAACGAGTTGATTCATTTATAGCTTGATTTAATAACATGTGAATCAAATTTGAACCATTTCTAAAGAGTCATGCGCAATCTACGAGCTACACAATTTTCTTACAACCCTAGGTAAAATTACAATTATATATATAGAGAGAGAGAGAGAGTTTTTTTATAATTTTTTAACTATTTTTTAGATGGTTAGAAAATCACTTGATTTAATTATTGTGAGTCATTGAAAAGAAGTGATTTTCTAATCATCAAAAAATATTAAAAAATATAAAATTGCTTTACATCTAGATATTCATACGAAAATAGTTTTGTACTTTTGGATCGATCATTTGCACTTTGATAATGAAAAATCAATCCATAGAATAGAAGTGATCCGTGTTATGCATAGCACGATAACTCTCTCTATATATAGAGAGATGTGTGTTATGGTGCTTTGTAAAATAAAAAACTCATATTGCTTTGGGATGAGATTTAATATTCTGAGGTCACAAATGGTCAATATAAGTTGCTCAATAATTTCTTCATGTCAAAATATTATGGAATATTAAATTTCATGATTTTTTAGCTTTCTAGATATTTTTTAAATTATTTTTAAAATCAGTTATGAAATAGACTATTTTTTATGTTAAACAAGGCTGATTTTAAAAATAATTTAAAAATAGCTACAAATCTCAAAAAAATATGAAATTTAATATTCAATAATATTTTGACATGAAAAAATTATTAAGTAACTTAGATTGACCATCTGTGACCTCAGGATATTAAATTTCACCCCAAAACAATATGAGTTTTTTTACTTTGCAAAGCACCATAACACATCTCTCTCTCTATATATAGTAAAGCTATGATTCTTCGCGAAGCACAAAATCTCTCGTGCTTCACTTTCGTATCTTGAATTTGAAAGTTCAAACGGCAGATCCAAACCATTGAACATAATCTTCATGTTGAAATATTGTTGGATAACATATTTTATATTTTTTTGAATTTTTTTGCTATTTCTTAGATGGATACAAAGTTTGTTGATCTAACGATTTCTACACCATCTAATACTAATGATTTTCCGTCCATCTAAGAAATAACAAAAAATTCCAAAAAAATAAAAAATTTGATCTCCGATGATATTTCGATATGGAGATCATATTTAACGATTTGAATTGTCTGTTTAGACTTTCAAATCCAAAATACGAACATGAAGCACAAAATTTTTGTGTTCCGTGAATCACCATAGACTCACATACTCTATCTCTGTATATATGTATGTATGCTGTCCATATCATAAAAGTGAATTTCCAAGTTATTGTGGGAGGCTTATCGCTCAAGACTACCTCCAACTATGTTTTTTTTTTCTATTTTTTTTAAAGAGTCCGTAGATACAATTTACTAAAATAGCAGTAGAAAGTTTTTGTTCAGAAAATCGGATTCTGTACAAGTTAAAAAAATTAATTAGAAAAATGACATTAGAAGTTATGGAGAGGTAAATAACTCTTATAGAGTCACAACATTATAATTTGTGCGAAAAATATATAATAATATAATATAACATGTAGAGAGTTCAATAGTTTTTATTTCTGATGTCTTCATCATGTTTTCATCTTTTTATTTGTTAATAAAAAAATTAACTAATATATCAAAATAAAATCATTAGATTTAATTTATTATGATTATATTATCTTTTTACACATAAAAAAATATTAATTTTATTTTTTATATGAACCAATAAATTAAAATTAAGATCTGAAAATTATTCACATTATTATATATTTTTCACATACACATTGGTGGAGCAAAAGATTTTAAAGTTCCCTCCTACCAAAAACTAATTTTCAACAGAAACATCATTTAAGAAAAAAAAATCATCAAATAAAAACAGTAATGAAAGAACAATAATGGAAAATGACGGCAGAGCTAATATAGTAATATGTCCAGGAGTTTAATTAAAAATGTACGCAAGAAAAATCACCGGTTCACTGCAGCCCAAAGCAGCGCCCACTATGAACAGTGGGGGAGTAGATACAAGATTTATTCTGATAAAAATAAAATAAAAGAAGATACACCATTGATTGTGTTCTCACATTCTTAGATATTTTCAGAGGTTGCGTTTCGAAAATTGTATTCGCTACTGTGCTGTTCTGTCATAAAAAGTTATAACAATATTTAATCTTCATGATTAGCAAAAAATAAAATTAGTGGACAAGTGTTTTCCACTGCTGTTGGTACAATTAAAAATTGATATGTGTCACTGTGTGGTAACCTCTGGCCTCAGCTTTGCTGTCCCTCAGTCATGGACTCATGGTCACGTGATCGTAGCTCGGAAGTTTAGGTATAGACTATAGTATTGTGAAATAAATAAGTCTGATCAAACATAATAATTTGAGCATATTTCCAAAATAAATAAATAAAGAATTAAAAAACCAGAGCAGACAAAGCAGCATTTCGAATATAAATGAATGTGTTTTTAATTAAAAGAATTGATGAATGGGGATGTTCATCTCATTTTTAGCTATTTTTGGGTGCAAAGGGCCCACGTAGGATTATTTATCTATCCTGGCATTTTGTCGGGGCATCCGGTTTATTTAATGCAAAATATTAAGCTTTTATTTGTTGGCTTCTGGGCATCTAGAAGAAAATATTCGTTATTGATGTTTGTGGATCGATAGGCATCTAAAATGGCCTAATAGTTGTTAATACTCCATCGGAATTATTATTAGTCCATTGGCATTTGTATTTGGGAAGGGATCATCTTGACAATCTATTTTAAAATAAATACGAAAAAATTTTAAAAATTAAAAATACTTATAGATATGTTATTCTAATGGTGATTCAAATTTTATATAATTTTATTATCATTTACAAGTCCATAAAATAATTATTAAATTAGAATCATTGTAAATTATATAATATTTTGATGATTGTTAATGGACTATCAAACGATAATAAAATTGCATAAAATTTAAATGACTATCAATCTATAAATAAAAAAATATATTTATATTTTTTTCTATTTTAATATTTTTTCTATTTAGATGAAAAGTTATTGTCAAGATTGTCAAAGTATCCCTTCCCTTTATATTTATATAAGCATGATATGTGTGTATATATTGTTACTTAGAATTATGAACCAATATATGATTTGCATTCTAATTCACTATTCTACATCTTAATAAATCAAAACTTGTGGGTTTATCAAGTAACGCAGATAAATTTCCATCGTGTTTATCTTCTTCTTTTTTGCATCCGAGTTTCAAAGGGATTATGTATGATACGTCATTTCACGTAAGTTAATATTGATGGATTGTATTTGTTTTCTATTTTTTAAGAAGTGTTATAGTTAATTTAACATTTATTGTTTATAAAACATCTCTTATAGAACAAAATGATGTCTGAAAATGCTTGAACCAACAACCAATTTTTACTCACAAAAATCACAAAATTAGATAAGCAAATAAGAAAATAGGAGACCACATTTATTGTGGGCCTACCAACCTGGCCCACTACATTTTATTCAATTTATTAATTGCAAATATTTAAAAAAAAAACTCTCGGGCTTAATTATTGTTCGTTTATAGTCTAATCTAGTCTAGTCAAGTCTCAAGTGGATGCCGAAAGGTATATGCCTTTGTCATTACCTTTGACTAATCTCACATTAGTTTTTGGTAGTAGCTATTGCAGTTGTCATGCGCAAAAAATCACATTTCTGTCGCTATAATTACGTCACATCCATAGCTTAAGAACCCCAACTCATTTCGTGCTGTAAATACATGAATTTTAAAACCTATATATTTTTTTTTATCAAGTGGGTGTCCAAGAATTAAAAAATCTTCACCATTTTTGTCTTATCTGACATGAACATGGTCATATGGACTTGCCAGTACATCAATTATTTGTTGTTTTCCATATATGTAGTACAGTAGTACACTTACAGATACATATTATTTTCCAATGTTAAATGTTATTTTCAATTGTTATCCGACTCTTCTTCATTTATTTATTAACTAACACACAACTGATTTACTCAGAGAATTTAAAGTTCAACCTGGGAAATTGGAAACATTTAAAGATAGTTATGTATTATTTTCTTATCCATTCCAGACAGCATATATATATATATATATATGCACTCTAACTGATTGTCTGACTCAAAAGCACCCCCAAAAGTTTTGGTCGATCTAAAATTTTGTTAAACTCCATTAACAGGGTGCAATAACCCTAATGGGCCAAACACCAGGACCACTTTTTAAAACCCAAAAATATATTTGCATATATAGTCCAACCAGAGGTAAGTCCTTTCTATTTCGTCCAAATAGCAGGCTAACTTCTAAACAAAGGACCGAATAATGTGCATGGTTCTGGAATTGTTTTTAATTGTTAGTAATATGGGCTGGAATGTATTGTTTTGTAAAAAGGGGTATACAATCATTAATTAAAGCTAAAGCCTCAACCATTTGATCCATATTGTGTTACAGTCTTTGATTAAGCCCGTATAAAATTCTCTTAACCAACCTTAGATTCAATTGCTATCAGTTTCTGCAATTAAACACTAAAATTAAGCAATATGAATGATTACAAAATTGAGTACGCATGCGCCTTTAATTAGAATTTTTCGGAATCCTCTATTGCACTAAAGATAAGTTAAATAGTACCCGGTAAAAATCCTTTTTTTAATAACAAGTACATAATAGATATGAACATGTTTTAATATAAAATCTCAAACATATTCAAAATTATTTTTAATAATGATGAGTGTGCTATATCCTACGCGACCAGCTCATCACTATAAAAATATGAAATAATGATCTGAATATTCGCACTTGAAATATACAGTGCTCATATCTATCAATGAGGTATTCATATTTGACCCAACATGAGGTATTCATATTTGACCCAACATGTATTTATATAAACTTATCTAGTGACGATTGCAACACAGATTGAAGCACAAACGGAAGTAGTCATGTTGTTCATACTATTATATATGAATTATTGAGAGATGTTTATATCTAGTTACTGAGGTGTTCAACCTTGTTATTCTTTTTATTATATATGAGCGATTATTCACTTATATAGGTGTTCATACTTGATTATTGGAGTGTTAATATCTAATATAATATATCTAAAAAAATTTGTGAAAAATAAAAATATTAGTGAAAATAAAAAGTTCAAAAAAGTTAATGAATAGATTTAAAGGACGAAGTCTTAAATTTAAAAAAAAAAGCTCTTAATTTTTTTCATAAGTATTTATTACACAAATTAGAAAGTATCCAATGTTATCATAAAAGAAATAGAAGGTTTTCAAATTAGAAAGTATCCAGTGTTATCATAAAAGAAGTAGAAGGTTTTTTTTTGGGTTCTAAAGCTGGTAGTTTATTAGATCTTGAGCAGTTGACTTTACAACTCTCGGTATGATTTGATCCCTTGTTAGTTATTATTTTTCTTCTGTTCTTTTCAGAAAAGAAATGGATGTCAAATGTTATTGATTATCTGAGACTCAAATTCAATGCACGCCATCTGAGTCCGAGGTGTCGACGTGTCGTGCAAGAGGCCACGAGGCCACTCATCTTCCCCATGTGCAGATGAGCAGATTTGTTGCATCTCTCCATTTGAGCATTAAACCACAGCTGTCGGCTAGTGCCCCAGCCCATTGTTAAGTATTTGTGCATCAGATTCAGATCGGATCGCAGTTATTGATTTGTTCGGTGTTAGATTTATTTTAGCTTGAATTCTCGTATTCGGTTTGTCCGACTAAATTTTTTTTTTAGTTTAATTCGAATTCAGTTTATTTTTTAATGAATTAGTTGAATTCAATTCGTAATAGTTCAATATATAATTATTTATATATATTCTAACTATTTAATTAATAATATATTTAATAACATAATTATTTTATTAAAAATTAATAAATATTAGTTATTTTTTAAATTTTAATATAAAATTAATAAAATAGTAATTATTTTAGATCAAATAATAACATAAAAAAAAATATATATATATATATATATAAATTAAAAAATTGAGTTCGTTTTGGGTTTAATTTAGTTCGAGTTCGATTTGATTCAAATTAATTTCAAATCAAACTTAAATACTAGCTAATTAGATCGAATTTAATTCGTTTGCAGCCTAAGTTAGAAAGGATAGTATTGATTGTACTTAGGTCTTCTTCGGCGCTGGTACTGTGCGCGTGAGAAAAACAAAAATTGATAATATCTCCGTTCTACAGTGGCATGGAGAGAAGGCAACTGTCACATTTTTATGCGAACCGCAAAGTGCACTGGCACCTCCTATCCTATGTATAGCGTGTTGACTTTGTTTCATCATTGGAGATGGAATCATGGAACCGACCAGAAATCTAATCTTCAAGTAACATTAACACACTATTCTGGTCACAAAAAGGATATTTTAAGATCTGCCATAAAACACAAGAGTCATTCGTTCATCCAGAAATATTATCAACAATTGTATTTGTAGCTAGCAACTCGCGACATGAAAGGCTCTAAGAAAAAGTGACAGAGGAACCGAATTAAGCAGTTTTCCATCCAGCTCACAAGTAGTCTGCATTCATCACCTATATAACACAAGAACACAGGCACAACGAACACAACAAATTAACTAAATTACCATATTGCTAATAACCTCAAAATTGAAACACCTGCAACTAATAGAGGTCTAAAACTCAACTGAAATGGCGATTGTAGAACCGCAAAGTCACCTTGACAACAGAAACATGAAGGTTCTGTCCCTGTGTCCCCGACTTGAGTTGAGAACAGCAACTGTCGAGGCAATCGAACTGGCAGTTGAAGGGAGGATCACTGTTCGATCCGACGACATTTTGTTCGACAGGAAACGGATTAAGAAGATGGCCGAGTGGGTGGGATCGGATCCAAAAGATGGATTGACATGTCTCTTTGAGCAGCTATGGCATGCCCTGGCACGGCAACAACCGAAGAAAGCGGGAACAGAAATGCGGCATGAAAAGCGGTGGAGGCCGCAACTTCAGACTATACTTGAGGAAATCTGAGAACTCAATTTCTTTTTTTTTTAGAATTTTTTTTTCTTTTGTCTCGTTAATTTGTATATAGGGTGTTTTTCTGTTTTGTGATCCTATCTTGATGGTTTTATTATCATGCCAAATGAGAAAGGAAAACTGGTTCTCTATATATAGATCTTGAAATCTATTTATTTTGCCGGTTTTTTCTTAATTTTTTTTTGCATGTTGCTCGGCGCATAATTCTTTTTTTTTTTGTTGTTGTTGTCTGTGAAGATATGAAAGATGTATAGATTAATAGTCGTTTAGTTTTAAGAGCGATAAAACTTATTTATCTTCATAATATTAACGATCATAATTAATTAAAATAAAATTAAAATGAAGATCAATATTATAAGCACGACATAACAGAGATGGCATTTTTCTTATGCATGATTTATTCTTCATTAATTAATTTAATTTTCAATGATATGATATTAACATCTTTAAATACCTCCTACAAATGTTCAAATAATATTTAAAGTGCAAGAAATTTATTAAGTATTAACAATCTTTATATAAACCATACAACCACTTTACAAAGTTATTTTCTAGATTTTAAATTCATTTGAATTGATTTGGATATTACGGGCTTATTTGTAAGAACCACAAATTGCATACTTGGAACTTGGAACCGTTATGCTGTAGTATATTTATAAATAATCAAAAATATATATATTATATATTGATAACCTATAATTTTTTCTTTTACAATTAACACTATTTTATTTGAATTAATCAGTGCACATTCCTTCAGTACAGACTATATATACATTCTATAATTCCTTCACTTAAAATAAAAATAAAAATCTAACTCCTTATTTCATTTCAATCTTGTAAAACGGAGAAAATAATATAAGATCAACTAATAATTATTCCGTGTTACTAGCTAATTGCAAAATATAGTAGTGAATAGTGGAGGCCTTTTACCATGAGTCATGAGTCATGACCCATCCCATTTGTTAGCTCCAATTACTGGCCCATATGCGTATCAGCCTACAGAGGGGATCAGTGGATCACCCAACCCAAATTCATCCAATATATTTGCATTTATTATACAGGAAGATACACCGGATTTCCCTCTTTTTCCCCTCTTTCTCCATTCCTCAATCCTGATGTTCTTTTCTTCAGTTCTGCGGTTTAGGTATTTTTATGCATGTAGCATACATAAATGGTTACTACAGCAGTAAATTAATTTTGCAAATAATTCACACTTTTCTCATATATACTTTTTATGTTGAATCTGTATATCTTATACTTGATGTAACTTTTTTTTTTTTTTTCTTTTACGTTTGAGGTTTTATTTTTGAACAAATTTAACAAACTTCATATTATATATAATATATCCAAAGAAAAGGGCATAAAATTGACAAATGTATTTGTATATTCATGTTTAAAAAATTAATAGAAATATGTATACATAACCATACTCATAATTTAAGGGTTATATTTTTTTTTCTGAATTTGAACTGTTCGGTTGTAATTTGACAAACATGGTTTTCATCATCTGAGCACGGAAAACTAGGAATGCATAAGCGGAAAAAAAAAACCTCAAAGTCAGATTTTTAGACAATCTCTACTCTGATTGGATTTTTTAGAACTTAGCTTGCACTATTTTTGAAACCTGTTGTATGGCTGCATATGCACTGTAATAGATATAATCCTTGTACCTTTGTAATTCGATCCAATACAAATAACGAGTAGTGATCAGAAAAGATGATCTGTATATACGTTGCCATGACTAGATGTATATATAGAGCGGCAATAAGTTATATATTAGTATTTTATTCGTGCATTGCTATGTTAATGTCTTTTAAAAATATAAAAAAATTATATTTTCATGAAAGAAAATAAAAATAAATATAATTTAGTAATTAATGTATATTTTAATCATGAATACATAATTAATGTAAAATAAATATATAATTGAGAGGAAAATTAACATTCAGAATTTAAAAAAATTTAAAATTCATAATTAATGGCAATCTAAGAAAAAAAAAGAAATAAAGTAGAGTCATTATACTTCTAAATTATGTAGCATTTCGTATAACAATCAAAATTGAGAGAAAATTATAACTTCAACATAAATGATCATAGAGATAGTAACATTATTTGATGAATAATTCAATCTGATTATTGATATTAATTCTAAAAATTCAACAAAAAATCTACAAAATCAGAACACTTACGTGCTTAATAAGAATTAGAGATAGAGATAGAGATGATATATCCATGAGAAAACTATGATTCAATTTGCTATTATATATTTTTTTTGGTCCAGTGGGCCAGTGGCTAATGAAATGATTTCCGTACAGGAGGGTATAAAATCAGAATGGTGATTTTTTACGAATATTTAAAGATGAATAGCTTCTACATCTAAGAAAATAATTATGATTATGCAAAATTTATTCGGTCTTTAATTCTTAAATTCATATTTCAACATATCGAGTAACTATACTTCTGTCTTGATTATACATATACTGATATACATATATATGCGGATACGATCCGTTTGAAAAAAAAAAAAAAAGATGTCATGCATGCTTCTTATATAAGACTTCCGTCAGAAATAGCAACCAAACTTGCTGCCCTAGTCACGTCAATTGCTTTGCATTTTTTTTCTCGCAATTTATTTTCGTAGCAGTGCACTATCTAAATCAGGGACGGTTTTCCAAAAAAAAATAAAAATAATCAAAGATGGTATAATTTGGATTTTTGCTGATGAAATTATCGAAGGGTATAAGTGACATTTTGAATTACAGGAATATATTCTACGTATTTCTTTTCTAATTTCATCCCATTACTTTTCATATATTTACTGCTGTGAATGTAAGTATGTATTGAGGTAGGGGTGAATTTAGACTTTGGTTCAAGAGAGGGGACAAAATAAGCATATTTTTTTTATTTTTTTTTGAAAATATATATAATTACAAGTGTATCCGATACATGGATCCGCCCCTATATCGAGGCTTCATTTTTTTTTTAAAAAAAAATGGCTGCAATTAGTCCTGACCTCTATTTTTTTAGATGACTTTTTTTTGTGAGGGTTGAACGATCACTCTTGATGATAAAAAGTAATGTAAAACAAGTGGATTATAGATCATTTGGCAAGTTGCACTGCTATTAATGGAGCAACCTACTTTCTAGTACAATTGATAGATAGCCAACTATTCCATTTCAACTGAGAAAATTTTCTCCTAGACCAAACTAAATCCTATTAGATGGAAAAGATGGATTTCCATTCAAATTTAAGTATTCATACGATAAATTTCCATTCAAATTTAAGTACACTAATTTATACAAGCATGTAACTTTCAAGTTTCAACTTTTCAAAGATTTTGTAAGAACATCTCCATCGCATATGATTTTATTAATTGCCTAACAGCCGCCATGTAAGTTATTTGGTAAGTTACATGAAAAAAACACTCAGAATTTTTTAATTGGAAGCACATCAATATCTCTTAGTAAGCAACAATTTCTCCCAGTAGTTGTTGTTTACGTGGTTTGTTACATAGATTATTAAAATTTAATAATTATCTAATTTTATATACTCTATACATCCCTAAAAATAAATTAATAATTGTCAAATAAAATTTAATAATTAATTCAGCAATGCAATACAGATGGTCTAATTAAACACCCACTACGGCGCCGATATGAAAGATCATCAGAATGCAACCTTCTATAAAATATATATTTTCAATTTTCAATCAATAACTAACCTTCCAATGTGCAACAACTGCCTGTGTTAAGCTAAAAGATTAAAAATGAAGAATGGAGATCCGATCTCCTGTAGTTCTTTCTAGTACCTTTCTCTTTGCCAAGCCATTAAAATTCGCGTTTAGATTATAAAAGAGAAAATGTTCGGCATATATGCAGATCGCACCGGCACGTGAATTATGCACCTAATGTGTTGTATTATGCATTTTATTTGAATTATGTATATTTAGATAGAGCGTGCTCTCCCATTCTAGATCAGAGCCGGTTCATGATAAATTCGTCTCTCTTGATTGCGCTCTATTATTTATTATATTGTATATTATTTTCATTAATTTATATTTAATTTGTTATTATGCACATTAATTTTATTATATTGTATATTATATATATATATATATATGTTATATGTTAATTCTTTTATTATGTATGTTAATATATTAATTATATTTTTTGTATATTATTTCTGTTATATTACATATATTTTTTTATTATGCAAAATAATTCTTTTGTATTGCACATTATGATCTGTTAATTTATTATGTACATTATTTTTTTTTAATTTCTTCTGTACTGCACATTGGTATGCACAATAAGTTTCAATTCAGTTGACTTATGCTTGTAGCATTTTTTACTTTAGATTATTTAGAGCAATTGAAATATATGCATTTGAAAAAATATACTAGAATAATTAAAAGAAAAGTTTAGAGGTCGGTGACAACTTCGTACATACCAGTCAGGTATGAAGTTATTTTCTTTACTATTAAAAATCAATTTGACTTGCTTTTTTTTTATTTAATATGAAGTTATTATGCATGCTGATTTGTTTACTTATATGACTTATTGGTAGTATTATGCTCTCTTATTTGTTATTTTCACTGATCTCATATCTACGTCTCTTCTTTATATTTTGCTTCAGTCTATTTTTATTTTCACGTCAATTGTTTTATTATGCAACATATTAGCTTTGTTTTGCAACTTATTAATTTTATTATGCATATTAGATGCAACACAACAAATTATTGTGCATAAAAAATAAATAATTTGCATAAATAACATAAATAATGTGTAAGAATTAATTACATAATAAATAAAATTAAATGCAACCTATCAAATATAATTTACAAAATAACAAATTAATATGCATAATAAAAAAATAACATAACAGAAATAATTTGAAATACAATAAAATTTAATGTGCATAATAAAAAATAAGAATAAAATGCAACAGAACAGGAAATGTACAATAGAACAAAACTAATGTACATAATACAACAAAATTACATGCAACCTTACAAAAATAATGAGCAAACAACATAATTATTGTGCATAATATAATAAATAAGATGCAACATTGCAACATAACGAAAAATAATATGCAATGTAATAAAATTAATGTTCATAACAAATGAAATTAGATGCAACTTAACATATTTGATGTGCATAATAGCGAAGAAGTCATGAACCAGAGATAGTGACTAGCGAAGGAGTCATGAATCAGACACCGGTCTATTGATATTGGCGAGCTAGTGAAGGGGTCACAAACAGAGTTTATGATGCACATTAATTGATTTATTATGTGGCTTCTTAGTTGTATTATGTATATTAACTATCTGTCGATTTATACATGCTATTCGTTTATTATGCAAATTAAGTACATCAAATGAATGGGAGTGAATGCGTTGCCTGCTTCTTCTTTTTTTCCTGAAGAGAGTTAACCTGTTAACAGATTATACATTATTTTTCATATCACTGGTATCAGTATATCAGCTCCCAGAAAAATCATGACAAACCATCACCATACCATTAGGTTCTTGGATTCTTGGCCGCACAAGTCGGGAATTCCCATGTGCAGTCTGCTGAGAAAGATTCTGGCTTGATTAACAACCACCCAAATTGATTAACAACTCACAATCAACAGCGACTGCTCATGTCAATACGCATGTTACATTCCCCTTAATTAAGGTAACTGAATTATGGCTAGTATGTCATGCTAGGTTATAGCTTATTGACTGCCGTTTTCGGCCTCATTTTTTTTTTCCATCAGTTGTATTTCAACGCGGCCACATACGACTCCGGACGCACACTAGATGATACTATCATAATCACTTCCGATCTATTTATTTTACAGTTAGTTTTCATTAACTCCGTTATTTATAGGAGAAAAAAATGACTAAATATATCCTTAGATTTATATTTTTTTTTATTTTTATTTTTATTAAACTTGTTCTCTCAATTTTAATATTCTATAATTTGACTTTTTTTTAAAATAAATGAGTTACCAAAAAATATTGGTAGTTATCTATTACTTTCAATTACTATAGTTGCTTTCGAATATGTTATGGAAATGAATATTTATTGAAGAAAATAAATATTGTTAACCTAATTTAATTTCACTGTAAAATCTTGAGTTTATCAAAATGCTAATTACCGGTACAATAGTACAATGAAATATAATACAATACATCATGTGAAAAATTTTGCAACACAAAAGTGCTGTATTGTTTTTAAAAACTTTTATGCATCTTGGATACATTAAAGCACATTTCTTTAAAATAAGATTGAACATATACAGAACACACGGACCATTTGATCATAATATTTATAATTGAAATTTGAAACTTAAAGAAAACTCAATTTCTCGATTTCACAAGTTTTGAACATTATTATCTAAAGTGTAAAAAGAGGATATAGAATTAGCTTTGTGATTGAAATTCACAAGTTTTTGATGTTGATGTTGAAGGAATTTTCACAATTTTTGTTATTTTGGAATTTTATATTTTTAAAAGAATACTGCTGTATTACTTTTGTATTGCGAAGTTTAAGAGAGAAGAATAATTGAGAGGTTTAAAGGCTGTGCGTTTGAAATTCAAATAAAAAAAATTATTGCAGACATTTAAAACGGGAGGCTGGGCATATATTTATTCATAATAAATGATCACTTTAGCCGTATGAATGCTTTAGCCTTGGAAAACTATCTTTTACTTCACATCTAGAAGTGCATAATAAGGGTGAGATCCTTGACAATCATTTATTTTGACAACTTTGACATTCAACTTCATATGAATTTATAGAAAATTTTAAAAATGAAAAAAACTTGAAAAACATAATCTTAAATTTATGAATTGATTGTGTTTTAAGTTCGATGTAATTTGAATGTCATTTAATATTTCATCAAATATTATCAAAATTATACGATCATTTTAACCGTTTAAATTTAATGGTCTTTGAGAGAATATAAACTGATACTCAAATTGTATCAAACTTAAAATACATTTTATCTATAAGTTAAAAAATATGTTTATAATTTTTTTATTTTTAATATTTTTATGAATTTATATAAATTGGTTGTCAAAATTGTTAAAATAAATAGCTATCAAGAGATCCCACCCATACAATTAATGATAATAAAATTTGACAACCCAACATATTTTTTATGCTAAGATCCATAATAATTAACATCAATTTAATAAAAACTTGTTCTTTCGAAATGCTTTTACATGAAACACTTTGAATTGCAATCTCCAATATATATACATGTGATTTGTCACCGCCTGTTGCATAAGTGGAATGCATAACATATATATTCTGAAAAATGTTTCTAAACTTATCTGTTCTTTAGAAAATCTTAGTCTACAATAAGAAAGTGCAATTATATACAAGTATAATCTCAGATTTATAAATGATGGAATCAGATATTTCATTTTATATGCTTATCAGATTAATATTTTTGAAAAATTATATATAGAGAAAGAGTTGAGCTATGGTGTTATGTATAGTACGGATTATCTAATGTGCTACGATTTTTTTTCGTTCTCGGAACCTAAATGGTTGATTCAAACCGCTCAAAATTATTTTCATATGAAAATCTAATTGGGGGCCAAATTTTATATTTTTAAATTTTTTTACTATTTTTTAGATAGTTAGAAAATCATTTCTTTTGAACGGCTCATAATGATTAAATCAAATGATTTTCTAACTATATAAAAATTAGTAGAAAAAAAAAAAAAGATTGACCTCTAACTAGATTTTCATATGTAAATCATTTTAAATGATTTGGATTGACTATTTTTACTTTGAAAATAAATAAATAATCTATAACATTAAGACGATCCATGCTATATATATATATCATCATAGGACAACTTTCTCTTATTAAGGCATGTTATTTTACATTTCATCTTTTAGTGCACTAGTGGTATATATATACTTAGGGGTGTCAATTTTCGTCCCGACCCGATCTAATTAATTATGTTTTTTGAAGTAATTTTATGATTTAGTACTAATTAAAGCTCAAATATACACTAATTATATACTAATTAAGATTAATTAATATTTTATTACTTAAAATTATATAAAAAAATTAATAAATAATTAATTATTTTACATGGGTCGGGTCGACCCGTGACCTGTCGGGTCGGGTATAGGTCAAGATTTTTTAGGGGTGTCAATTTTCGACCCGACTTGATTTGACACGAAGATAAATGGGTCGGGTATGAATTGAATTTTTTGACCCAAATCGGGTCGGGTCGGGTTCGGGTCAACCCGACCCAACCCGATTAATTATCTTTTTTGAAGTAATTTTATGATTTAGTACTAATTAAAGCTTAAATATACACTAATTATACACTAATTAAGTTTAATTATAAATTAATTAATATTTTATTAATTAAAATTATATAAAAATAATTAATAAATATTTAATTATTTTACACGGATCGGATATGGATCAAGATTTTTTGACCCGAATTTAATCGATCAGATCAAAAAATAATAAAATAATATGACCCGAACCCAACCCGAACCCGAACCCGACCCGACACATTGATACCCCTATATATACTGCACTTTACGATACTAATTACAACCATATGGGCCTCTGACACTTAACTTCCCCTGGACAATGTTCAAAAAAAAGAAAATTACGAATATTATATGTTTTTAATTTTTAAATACTTTTATAGAAAATAATTAAAAAATCATTCTCTGATCTCTTATTCACAATTATATGGTTGGTTTACCTAATGGATCCCTGATAGCTTGTCTTAGACTCCTATAATTCCATATGATTGAAAGCAGTTCTGATTCGATCCTATGATTGAAGTATGAAAACCTTTAGACGTTATCTATTGATCTAATTTAGTTCTTCCACTGGCAAGTTAAAAATGACACCTATTACATGCATAGAGCAAAAAAAAAAAAAAAAAAAAAAAAAAAAAAAAAAAAAAACGTAATCAACAACTTGGAGACACGTCGGGATGCTTACTAAAACAAATATGAAATATGTATTTCGCGTGGCTCATGTAAGTTAATTAGGTATACATTGTTGCTTTCATTATGTTGCCGAATAATTATTATCAAGGTGAGGTGACGAATAATTATTATCGTGAGCCCAAGTCGATTAATTATAAGCGGATACTTGGATTCAGGAGACGTGGCAAAAAAAATGTTATCAATGTTATATATACTTGGATTATTATCTTGCTCTTTTTCATGTGTTGAACAAGAAGCAATAATTTTTCGACTGCACAGCTGGATATTATCTTGCTCTTTGAGTAAAAGCATTTTATTTTTTAGTACTAAAAATGGAAGTCTAAACTATTCATTTTTAATTGTTCACTCCTCATTCAAATTTCAAACCTACAATATTACATGTAAGATATTACCTTTGTTACTAGATCCTCAAGTAAAAGCATTTTAATTAGTATCATTTTGTCAAACTCTATACGATGCATGAATGTCTATATAAGGAAGTGACAAACCACATATTTCACAACTTTAAGTCTTTTCTTTTTTTGATTATTATGAGTTTGCCGGATTTTTTAAAAATAATTAAGACAAAAAAATTGTGCAATAAAGAACCTTTTATCCTCGACATGCAAGCACGTTCGTCCCAATCAGAACACAATCAACCATGTGAGAATAAGACAAGGCAGTCTTGTTCTTTAATTTAGACCATAAGGAATTTTCTTCAAGAATCAAGATCATATTACTTTGGAATTTCACAAAAAGAGTTCATAAAATTTGCCCAACAAGCAATTGGGATCAGCAGCAAAATTTATGGCTAGTTATTACTTGTAATATATTGATGGCTACATTAGCTATCTCTTCTTAATTGTTCATCAATCATATGTGCAAAATTTTCATTTTTTTTTTATTACTTGGCAGCAGTATTTCAGAACCTTCACTTTTAAAGCAAACATTAATAACATCAATAAATAAGGAAATAACATTTCGTCGTCTCGGAATGGGTGAAATGAGGAGATGATTATGGAGCACTGCATGTGATAGTTTGGAACTCGGTCTGCTAAAGAGACCAAAATTGATTTATATATTTAATCATTTAAAGAAATATCGGCATAAAACAAGAATGTTTTGGATTTTAATACATGGTTGGCACCTCCAACTTGGCCTTTCTTTATCTGTATCTGGAGCCCATACCGACATCCTTCTTGGTTCCTATATATGGAACCAAACACTCCATATACAACAAGCCTACTCATCCCATCCAAAGACTAGTAGAGATCATACACTGAAGACAAATTAAGAAGAAAAACCATGGCCAAGTGCTTCTTCCCTTCGATCAACAAAAAGAACATATCACCTGACAAGCTTCAACATGGAAGGCTCATCACTCATGAGGAAGACGATGGAAAGACGATGATTAAGATTGTGGTAACAAAGAAAGAATTAAAGCATTTGATTGCGGCAATGAACCAACGAGAAAACAATGCAAGGCATCGTCAGAGAATGGCCCCGCAGTCGCTGGAGCAGCTGTTCAATGTCCTCAGAAGGAGGCGTGAGAAGAAGCAAGAAGTGATGAGGAGCCGTCGGGGCGGATGGGAGCCTGCTCTGCAAAGTATCCCTGAAGAAATCTGAAATCAAGAGCAATTGAGAAATTGCACAACAAACAATTATTTTTATTTCTTTCTTGTTCTACTTTTTGTCTTTCATGAATCATGACAATCTGATAGGCACTGATCGGTTTATTTCTCGTCGATGCCTAGACGACAAGGTTGGTAGGAAGAGGATTTCATTTTGGAAGTGCTGCTGTTCTGCACTCCAAATAGGAGGTTTGAGTTCTGAAATTTCGGTTGAGCGTTGTTGAGGAGAGAAGGTTGAGATAACACGCAGATGGCATAGCAATATGCAATATACCTGGTTATCTCCAAGTTGTCTTTACTGTGATTTTAGCAGAAACAGTGCTCCTGAAGAATTTTCATGGGCATTTTTGTTTTCAAGTTTAAGTTTGCCACTGTTCTCTGTCCTTAGATCTTGGTGTTATTTTTATATTACTAGGGTATAACTCAGAAGTTTAAGTTCGCTCTAACAATAGTTCTTAAATAAATAATTAACTATATAAAATTTAAAATATATTTACTAAAATTTCACATTAAAAAAATTTAGACATGATGTTTTCAAATGCTAAGTATAATGATAAATGATAATAATTATTATAATAATAAATAATATAATTAAACACATAATAATCTATAAATGATTATATAAAAAGTTAGATTATTTTAAGAGATAAATTTTACCTTTAAGTATATTATACACATTATTTTAAATGGGAAGAGAAATTATTTTATATGAATTTTTGGATTCAAGAAGATGAAAAGATTTAAACAAAATCAATGATAAAGAAAAACGATGATGTATTAAGAATAAAATTTTGAAAAAATAGCATTCTTTATGTATTAAGAATAAAATGTTTTGGCTTGGTAGGAGTAAGCAGCGAGTAGTTATTTTTAGAGACGGTTCTGGTTATCCAAAATTGTATAATCACTATTCCCTAATTTAATGTTGTCTATATATTAGCGAGGAATTCATGTATTTCACTTAGTTTTTCTGATGTATTTCACTTAGTTTTCTGATGTTCTTTAAGAATATCGCTGCTTGACGTGCTGGTAATTAAGACGGCCATAACAGAGAATTCAGAACTAATCATTTTTCTTAAATCCGAGAATTCAAAATTAACAAATTTCAGAAAGTCTTAGAATTTGGATAAGCTTAGCCAAAATAAATGCAATTTAACAACACTTGAGCCCCTTTCAAAGCAGTAAACTAAAATCCAACTGTTGCATCTTAGACTTGTAGAAACCTAATCACCGTCATCATCATTCCTTTCGGAAAACATCATTCATTCATTCCTTTCAGTTTTCCGATATTAATGGTATCACCTTGAAAAAGATAGTAGCTACTTTTTAAACTTTTACTTTTACAACACCAATCAAGAGATTCTTCCCTGAGATCTGAGATGGACACTTGGATACAATGTTAACATGTCACTGGCTGATAAGCTGATTGGAAGGCGTTCGAGAATTGCAGATCATCCCAAGTTCCCAACTCATGTTCTTTGTGAATTGCAGCAGCAACAACATCTATCGGTGTCCATGGTAGTTGGTCTTGTAATGATTTGTTTTGTGATGGTTTTAGTTTCAGATGACGAATGCATGATAGCCCTCCGTTTGGTGAGTGATGTAAATTTAGATAAAACAATGAGAATAAAAAATGTTACAAGATAAAAGGATTAATGATATCATTTTACCCCATCTCTACGAGTACTTTAATCTACTTCACTGTACTAACTACTTTCATTTGCATTAAAGTGCATTAAAGCGTGTTACTTCATTTGTCAGATGAGAAGTAGAGTAAACTTCTATTGATGTTGCTTCTAATGCTTGATGCTTTGATGAAGTAGTTAGTACCAATATTTAGGATATTAGTCTAGTATAATATCAATATGTACAGGTACTGG
The DNA here is from genome assembly GCA_037127355.1 of Schoenoplectus tabernaemontani. Classification (NCBI taxonomy): domain Eukaryota; kingdom Viridiplantae; phylum Streptophyta; class Magnoliopsida; order Poales; family Cyperaceae; genus Schoenoplectus; species Schoenoplectus tabernaemontani. The sequence continues at coordinate 1,355,573 of CM073749.1, read as the reverse complement.
GTAACTAGAGGACTGCTATGGAGTACCATCCAGGAAGTGGGCTTAGTTTTTTCCCCTTCTCTTTTGTAGTTTTTTTTTCCTTGTATAACTGATACTGGTAAACATTACAGAGAAAAACAAGAGCTCCTCATTACATTAGACACCAGCAAAGAATGTAATCCTTTTGTTTGGAGTCTAATAATCAAGCTACTCAAAAGCAAGTCTTTTGTATTCTTATAAGCATATGCACAAAATAAAACCCCAACAAACAAAACTTGCCAAATTGCAGTCATCAAGCAAACTCCCATATTACACAAATATACACAAGAAATTAAACGATCAGAGTAACCATACATAATAACCTTTCAGGAAGAAATAACATTAAGCTCCTTGACCTTGAACCGATACCTGGTCGCCTAGGGATGACCTGACTGGGCCCGAAACCAAACTGCCCATGGCCTTCCATGATTGGGGGCCCATCATCATAGACATACCCGACAAGGCGACCGCAACTGTCACACATGATGCCGGTACGCTTACGCTGGATGCCCCAGTAATTTACTGTCTCGAAGAACGGCCTGATCTTATCCTCCTTGGTGAATTTGAACTTCGATTCGTCAATCCATGAAAAGGAGATGGTGTTCTTGTTGCCTGCCTCAAAGTATGTTCCCGGTGGGTACAAATGCGCTGCGTTAAGATTCAGGTCGGTCCCACATGATCCACACCTAAGAAACCAAAATTGGCCAAAGCAACATGAGTAATAATTTCAGAATCTTCAAGGGAGGAATCAGAATTGAGAACTGTTTTACCTCTTACCTGTACCCCGAAGCCATTGGAATGTGGAGAGGAGGAACGAAGAGGGGTTGGGAGGGAGAAGGGGGAGTTCAGAGATTGGGAATTTGTCAAGGAGACTTTTACCAGGTTTTGCGTGTCGGCGGAGACAGGAAACACGGCAGCGCCGGTCGTGGCTGACGTGGGGGAATTTGACTAAAATCACTCTAGAAGAAGAAAAGATGTCGAGCTTGAGAAGTTTCTACTTGGGCTTGTTCAACTGTTCAAGTAAGAAGAAACTGCCCTGCACATTCTGTTACTTTTGTTTTCATCTCTTCATCTATTATGGGCCTAAATTTGATTTTAGTCTCTACACACGAGCTCTGGATCAATTACAGTTAGAAAGCCTTTCTCCTGGACAAATGCATTGTTTGTGTTTCCTCAGACTGTCGAGCGTAAATACTAAACAAACTCACAAAGAGACCAAATTCAGAATTTCGGATAGGAGAAAAGGGCAATGATGGCGTTGTCCCTCTACCGTGTCTCGCACCGTTCTTTCCGTCAAACCTTCTCCTTCACGCGCCGCCTCCATGAAGGCCCCGACACGATCGACGAGCTTCTCGACCGTCACCTCGCCAAGAAGGATCCGCAGAGAGGCTCCACCGACGACGACGAATCCCTCCGGCGCAGCTTGACAAGCACGCGGCGAGAGGCGCTGAGCCTTTATCGAGACGTCCTGCGTGCGTCGCGGTTTTTCACGTGGCCGGATGCGCGTGGAGTGCCATGGCGAGAGGTTCTGAGAGAGAACGCGAGGAAGGAGTTCGAGGAGGCGAGATTTGAGACCGATCCCGAGGTAGTGGCGAGGCTTCTCATTGGAGGCAGAGATGCGGTGCAAGATGCTGTTGACAAGCTCACTGTGGCTGCTAAGAAAATGGCTGATCAGGAGGCTGAGAAGTGGAGCAAGGGAAGGAGATGAATTAATTGGATTGTGGTCTGGTATTTCTTGTTTTTTTTTCCAGTTTTTTGACATTTCTGAGATTTGTGTCCCCACTACGTAATGTAATTGAGTTCAATTGAAGCTGCATAAGCCATATGTTGTTCAAATTTTGACCAAAACTGTGTAACTTTGCAAAGGGCTAGTCCATTATTGTGTTGCTAATCATGCAAGCAAAATTCATTGAGCTATTCTGCCATGGATCGGATCCAGTTATTCTTCTCTCCACCTCATCAGAATACTTGTTTGTCTCTCCACCTCATGAGGTCCAGTTATCAGCACCTTGTATCTGTCTAATGCACAAATCGCTTTTTGTGGTGATAATCCTCTCTGTCAACACTGGCTCAAATCCCCAGCAACAGGTTATGTATTCCCCTTCTTCTTTTTTAATGTGCTTATCTACTTAAATTGGGAACTGAATTAGAAAGGACTAATGGAATGGGAGACAAGACTACCAGCAAATGACTAACATGACACTGAAGTCTGAATTGATAAAACAGAAAACAGTTCTGGCATACTAGTATAGTTCAAATTATTTTCTCATTCTCTTTGTGAAGTTGGAGTTGGTGATATACCTGTTCAGGACATGAATACAAATATGTGTACACAAAGTTTCTGGGAAGAAAGCAGTTCCAATGTTGAGTAGTGTACAACACAAAGTTGAAATCATTGACTTAAATTGTGCTATTTGTAATGCAGATTGTGGTGCCGTTGGACTGACTGAGGGCAGTTAACCCATCAGCAAATGCAATTAACCCGTCAGACTGGTATATACAGGTCATCACATCTGACAACTATGAATTCTGGTTTATGGGCTTTGTAAACTATGATAAAGCTCTGAGGAATCTTACTGAGGCGTTGCACTTCATCAATCCCTTCCATGCTCAAGTCCCAGTTAGTTAGCTCTACATGTGCAGAAAACTATGAACCGGTTTGTTTCTTAATGTTGAATATCATTCATCAGACTTATTGGTTGTGATGTTGAAAAACATTTTGGCTGGGTGAATTCGAACAAGAAAAAGAGAGAGTGAAATATGTATCTGTAGTGGTTGAACTAGTTTAGCAGATGTATATGCTGCTGTGGATGTGGGCTTGGTTTCTGCTGTTATTCTTCCACAGCACACCGGCGTAGCAACGTTTTTAAAAGCGTTTTGTTTTGATCACAAAGTTCAGAACGCTTCCATAATAATTGCTTAGATATAAAATTTTAGAAATCGAAACGTATCCCCATTTGAGGCATTCTGCACAGCAAGATTCAATCACGCGACTGAAGTTCCTGGTACTCATAGAGATTTCGAGCAGCTGAAAAACCAATCAAAGAATGCACAAGCATAGACGAGACCTATATGCATGACTGTATGTACATCACAACCAAGGAACAACAAAAAGAATGAATGAGATTGCTGACAAGCTACACAAACTTGTATAATTCATGACATGTTACGGTACATGTCAAGAAGAGAAATCTTCACCATAATATCATTCTCAAGACCGTTTCTGATCATGTAACAGTGAACTTCTCTCCTATTTTTTGAAGCTTCTAGAGAGCAAGCGGCAAGCGCGCTCATTATCCCAAAGCGGTCATTCTTCTTACTCGGATATCCTGGCAAATCCTTGAAGCATAATAAAGCCTTTCTTCCTTTCCATTCAACACAAAACCATCGATCATGGAATTCCAATTTCCAGGACACAAGGCCCCTAACAGACATTTCATCAAAACACATTCTCAGCGTCGCCAATAATCCCAAATATTGTGCACATAGCTATGAGAGAATTTCCAACAAATAGATCAAAATCCAAACCACACTTGAACAATCTGGCGTGGACTTTCAACCTTCTACACGGGCTGAATATTTTTTTTATCATATTTAAAATTATTTTACTATGCGTAATAGTTGTTACAAAATGATCTTTTTTGACATAAATTTTAGTATTTTCTATTATTTTATGATTATTTTTTAAAAATCATGAAGTATAGTAAAATAATTTTAAATATGATAAAAATTAACATTTATTGAGTTATTTAAATTAAAATTTTGAGAATAAAAATAAAATTTTTAATTATAAACATTTCGAAGTGCTAGCAAAACATACGACACATGTAAGTAGACATGTTTTCGCATCTTGTCTTATTGAAATATCTTGATATGAAATGATAATGTTGTTTAACTACTGAATTTTTAATTACTAAATAAATTTTCTCCCATTTCATGAATATTTTCTTAATTTTCTGAACTCTCAATGTTATTAACAATTCAAAACTGAATAATGCGTAGGGACAATATGTCAACACATGTCATGCTATTACAAGTGTTGCTCTTAAAAGACGCCTATCTTTTACATGTGCATATATGGCACGGCAGGTCGGAACGGCACTTCTACAGAACACTAAACATAATGTTATACAAAGCTGTGCAAGCAGAGGACTACTGACTACTGTATCTGCAGGACAACTCATAAATTAGTCCTGCAGTTAAGAGGTTCTTCCATACAACAAAACAGCTTGGAAGAAGCACTACATGTGAACATGTACAAGACATCAAAGTAGAGAACTCAGCTCCTGAATTACTGCAGCAATCACAGAAGGAAGACGAGGTTGGGTTAGCGTTTTTAGTTACCTTATTTATCTCTACTTGTGAACAGAATTGTTTTTCCTGGGAACCAGACAAGTATCTGCTGGTTAGTGTAGACAAACAATTTGGTCTGATAAATTAATATATAATTTTGAATTGTAATTCATTGGAAAGAATTCAAACAAAATTTGATTTTTTTTTCTTATAACATATAAAATTATTTGACCAAGAAAATGAACCGTCTTTCCACAATATTAAAAAAAATACCAGCAGTAATATACTTTCAACCCTTCTACTGCATTTGTAGGATTAAGCAGTATAAACTATGCCTACCACTTCTTCCATCTTTTCATAAATCAGTAATATACTATGTATTATGATCTATTGAAACCTAACAAAGGAATCAAATATTACAGAAGAAAATGGGTGCATAATCATGACATCCCAAAATGTGAGAGAAATGACCAAATTAAATACTACCCACAACCCTATTCAGGAATTACATACCACATTCGTGCAGCCTGATCCAGAGCTAATAAGAGAAGTTTCATTGTAAATGCTACCTCAAGAATGTTCCATTGAGTGTTTCCAATCGTAAGTCTGGTCTTCATGTCTTTGCACCTCGCTGTGGCACAACAAGAAACAGTCAGCTCAAGAGGAAAACACATATTTTATTGCATAGGTTTATTTTTGTTAGTCCGAATCAAAAGAAACACAACAACTCTATTAGACCAAAAGAGCTCCCATCCCAAGGGGCGGAGAAGTTGGCCCACCCTTGGCAGGGTTGTGGATAGGGATCACTTGGTCAGTATATAAGAAACCCGTTTAAGAGAAATGTCATAGTCACAAGAGAGATTCTTAGATGAATCTGTTAACTTACATAGGTAGTTGTTCGAAGGGCATATTATCACAACCAATCTAAGGAAACAATTTTTTTTGTGAGAATGGAACAAAATCTCTTTTAACTAGTCAGGAGGTTGGATAGTTTGCTCTTCCAAGTGCTACATGTCACATTGGACTACCAGATCCAGTACAGGCAAAGGCAACATCAGAATATCCAAATTTTTTTACTAGTTTCTTTTGCACTGTTTGATGTCTGTATAAAAGATATACCCATACTTCTTATAGAAGGAGATTGGAAAACAAAGTGAAACCTCTATCTGTCATTTAGATGATTGTGAACTGTTAGATTAAATATTATCTTTAATCAAAATAGTTGATACGATTTTCTGATTCTTCAGTTTTATCAGGGCCCAAACAGGCAACAACGACTTCCTTTAATTGCTCAACCATATATTAAATACAAGACAGAGCCTTAAAAGTGCCACTCTTCGCAACCAAAGGAGCTCCGATCAGATCTACAAAGCCGCCTCCACTTCTGGTTGATCTAACTATATGAAAAATCTCTTACATGGCTTTACGAGCTTTATTTGATTTTATCATTTTATTGTAATTAGATGGAAGAAGGAAAGATGAGCCTTGCACCATATTTTGACCTTCAACATAGTTGAATGACTCATTCCAAAATTTCAACTTCTGTTTTATTTTTAAGATGAGCTTAGATTACTAAATTACGGTTTGCATTGAGCATTCTTTGTCATTGGTAGATTATTTCTATTAAACCAGAACAAACACCAGATAATACAAGGACATTTTGCATGTTTCGCTTCACGAGTGGTGTTGCAAATTAAGAAAAAAAAAATAGGTATATGCTGGAGATAGGAATTAATGAGTGGTATTCAGGTTTTTGTGTATCATGTGCAAGCAAAAGAGATTAAAGGCAGATATCATGAGGTAATTCTTTATGAGAAACTTTGTAAGATATCATGGGCAAATATTCAGGTTTCTGTTTATCATGTGCAAGTAAGAGAGATTACTGGGCAGATATCAGGAGGTAATTCTTTATGAGAAACTTTGTAATTATGAAGGGTCATAACATGAAGTGTCAAATGATTTGTGAATTTGTGAATTTACTACCTTAAGTATTATTTTTCATGGATTGTTAGGACTTAGGAATTGAATGAGCACTGGCTATCCTATAAATTCTTCTACAGTTTGGTAAGGCTGTACAAAAATGGCACCTAAGCAAACATCAACTTCACAGAAAGAACATTCTTGTGTAGGTTTGGTCGGGTCTACCTGTGTTAGAGTTCTTAATTGCTTTCGGCATGGATTTTGTATGGATGGATGATGAATGCAAGTTAATCTATTAGCACTAGAAGTCATATTAATAAAATCATACCCTTGAATTCTTCAGTTATTTGAAGGTCTGCATTGGAGGGAAACTAAAGAATTTATTAATGGCTCAGAATCATATATCTGAGATCAAACCATCGTATATTCATTTCATTCTCTAGATGCAGTTCATATGCACCATTGTATTAAGGGTTAATACAGTGCCCCTTGCCTTGCCCCCCTCATTTCACCCACTTTAACTGACATGCGGGCCCCACGAAATGATGCTTTTCAGGGGACCCATTTATCAATGACAGTTGGGGCACATAGGGGCATTAGGTTGGAGGCAAGGTATTTTTTTCCTTGCATTAAAATAGCAAAGAATGTTGAATGCGAGATTTGTGTTTGCTGTTATATTATTACTAGAGATATGATAAGGTTCTGTACGTTAAGATGGGTTTTAAACTAGTAGAGACCAAATATTAAGTAAGAATTAGGAATCTTGTTGGAAAGAATAAGACCTCATAAAGAATAATGTACCTGTTGAAGTTTCTTTAATATGGAAGCCTCATAATCACTAAAGCCTGATCCCACTATTTTGCTGATCTTAGGTTCATCATTGGCTTCAGTAAATGGAACAGAGAAACCATCTGGCATGTCCATATTTGATTGGAGGGGAAGAACTAACAATGGGTTTGACACATCCCCACACATTGAACGTGTAGCCGCCACCTGTCAATAATTTTAATAACAGGTTAAAATCAGGTCTTAAGTTGATTTAAAGCTGATATCACAAGTTCCTGCGCAAATTAAAAAAAAAAGATTTCATACTGTTAACTAAGAAGATCTATGTGACAAAAGAAGCAAGATAGGAGGATAAGTAAGCTGATTAATAATTATGTGATTGAAGAGAAGACAAAGATGGTAAATAACTAATCCACCATACAACAACAACAACAAAAAAAATTCAAAATAAATCTAAGGTTTTATTACAAAGTTAACAGCGGAAACAGAATTGTTGCAGTACGCTTCGACCATTTCAACCAAGTACCAATATAACACCATCACACAGCTTCAGAGGTTGAATCTCATATAGATTAGGGATGAAAATGGGAAAATTGTATCCACTCAGATTGATATTACCATCCAGAAAAAATGAGAACACAGGTTATGTTTGAATCTGGATTCAGATAGCTTTTGGTGGTTTTATAAATAGACATCAAGATAATGTACAATACTCATCATGGCATCTAAAACGTCCATGCACATATACCCTCATAGAATCTAAATCTAAATGTACATATCCTATCACAGTATCTAGGGTACCATCATCTGTATTCCTACCATCTACTATATCTTCCCAATAAAAATTCTTCAAAAAGGCATCCACATTGAGAAACACGGAAAAATTAGAACATTTTGATCATAATTTTAATATAGACCAAAATTCACTAAGTTAATAACAATGTAGCATATGTAAGTTAAGTCAACACAACTCCTCTCACCAGCCACTCCCAGAAAGCATAAAATATTAATAGAGAGAGAAAGAGAAGTTACCACAGCATCTTTGGAGGACATGACTACAAGCGCTGTCCCTTTATTTTTAGATTTCTTAGATCGAATCACCACATCTTCTACCTTTCCAAACTTCTCAAATATTTCTCTTAGCCTGGTAGCATTGTACTCGCCCAAGGTTCTTTCCCATGAGACCTTCAGTATTTTCTCCTTGTCCGATTTCACCTGCGAGTTATCATCATGCTTCTCTTCTTTAGATGTCTGCACAGTAGAAATTTTCTTTATGTCAGTTTGTCCTTCAATTACCAGAACATACTGAATTTGCTCCAAGAAAAGCTTATCAACCTCTTAACAAATTATTCTTTTTCTGTAATTATGTAATTTAAGTAATATACGGATAGCAATCCCTTCACCAAAAAAGGCCCAACTTCATATATTGCTCTTTGGCACCACAGTGCAATGTCAGTAAGATTTCTCAACTTTTTCTGTTAAGAAGTACACAACAAAACATTGATAGCCTCATTATATTACTTTTCTTTCTATTATCTTGTTTTACTGAGTATTCTGAAGAATTTTGGTTCCTAGAAATGACAATATTGGTCATACATACTGGAGCAAAATGAGTAATTCAATGGTTAGTCAAATTAAACCAACTCCAGTACAGATTCTCTTAACTAATTTTAGAAATTACGAAATAAACAATTTTGTCCATCCTTATTTTCCCAAACAACAAATTCCACAAATAAGAAAAAACATGGAAAGAACCTCAATACGTACCGTAGCAGAAGCAGTGAAAGGCTCATTTCTCCTGATCTTCCTGGTAAGAAACGCATCCAACTCCCTCTTTAATTCATTAGCCACACTCTTCTCCCTCCTCCTCTCCACTTCAGCTCCATCCATCGGCTTCCTCCTCAGCTGCACGCTCCCTCTCCTCCAGGTCCGCCGCCAGTTTCCTCCTCTTTCCATCGCGCGTCAAATCTCTGACCTCCTTCTCGCGCCTAGCCCTTAACTTGGCGTCGAAGGCGCGACGGGACTGCTCGTCTCTCAATACATCGTAGGAGGCGCGGAGAAGCTGGAAATCAGCGGTGGCGTTGGGATCGTCGGGGCGTTTGTCGGGGTGGCGCAGCCGCGACTGGGTCTTGTACGCCTTCTCGATCTGGTCGGAGGTTAGGCGGGAACCCTCTTCGCCGGAGGGAAGGTCGAGGACCTTGTAGTGGTCAATTTCATCGTCCGTTGGAGGTCGCCCCATTAGAGAGGGGAACAGTTCGGAGTAGGGTTTGAGCGAGGAAATGAAAGAGGGGAACTTGATACGGTTATTCACAAAATTTCTTTGGCAGCGTCTATGTAGTGTCTACAATAGAATCGGACAGGCGGTTCAATTCGGCAATCCCTCTCCGTTCGATGTGTCAATTTCTCCATAATTAATTAATTATGGTGTCTAGAGTAGTGAATTAAAAACGGGTCGGGTCGGGTCGGGTCGGTTATGGGACGGATTAGAACTGGTTGACGGGTTAAGACGGGTCGATGGATTAGTACGGATCGGTTTTTGAGGCTTATATCATGATCCATCTTAGATTCGTCGGGTTGGACGGGTCGGCCGGTCGGATTGGGTTGGGTCTAAGGGTGGGACGAGTCAGGTTGGGTATGGAACGGGTCGGTCGGATCTATTATTTTTCAATTTTTTTTCCAAAATTCAAAAGTAATTCAAATAAATTCTCAAAATTCAGAAAATCCAAAAATAATTATTAAAAATATATAACTATTTATATTCTTGACCAAAAAAATAAAAATAAAAATTTAATTTTTTTTCTAAAATTCAAAAGTAATAAAAAAATTCAAATAAATTCTCAAAAATTATAAAAATCCAAAAATAATTATTAAAAATATATCATCATTTATATTCTTGACCGAAAAATATTTTTATTTTTTTTTACAACTCAAAAAAATTAAGTAAAAATTTAAATAAAATCTTAAAAAATTTGAATAAAATGATATAACTTAAAATAAATTTAGAAACAAATTTAAAAATTGTTAAAAATTAAAATAAATGAGTTAAAAATAAAGTTACCCTCCTCCTTTATTCCGGGTTTGGAACCGGCTATGTAATACACAGGTGGAGTTCTAACTTTTTTTTTGTTAGTAATGTATATTAATTTTTTTTAAAAAACCAATATAAATGCTAGAAAAATATTAAAAATAGAAAAATAAAATAAAAAGGGTTTATAAATACCATCTAGAAGTTAGGGTTCATATACCATAGATCATTTTCTGGAATACCATTTGAGTCTCCATCTGCTTCTGTCATAATTTCACCGGATGATGGTGCTTCAACGGGTGCATGTTGATTGCGTTGTTCTGCATCAAACCAATCTTTCAAGCATACGAGTTGTTCGAAAGTCTTTACACCTAATCTGCTGCATTTATCTGTTAGAATCTTGTTTGTTAAATTATAATAGGATTTGGAAGGGATGGTTGACACAAGCACGGTAAATACATCGCGGGCCATCACGGCAAAAGTTAGATATGCAGTTTCAGTTCTCTTCCAATAACTGAGGATGTCAATGCCGTCGGGTTTCATGCTTCCAAAATAATAACTAACTAACTCATTCATAATTGTTTGTATTTGTGAGTCATCATCTTCCTCTAAGTCTCGCAATAATGCAAACCGACTATTGCTCCTATTATGATTCAAAAATATAAGTCTCACAATAATATTTAATTTTTTATATTATAAATATGTTAGATTTTAGTACCTAATGTTACGATGATTCGAAGAAAAGATGGCTGATTTGCTTGGTTCGCATGAAACTGGTGTTGTATAGGTTGAACATATCCTCCAATGCGGATATCACATATTGTCCCTCCCTGGTATGTGATAAATTTAAATTCTTTTTATATCATACAAACAATCTTATGGTGTATTTCTTCTTGAATAAGAATGAAGATAATTTGCGATAATTATAATGAGAGTGACTTTTTCTCAATATTTGAGGAATTTATCTCTCATGCCTTCTATAATCGATGCAAGAGAAGAGTCCTCGTGCACATTCTCCATGATTTGATGAATTTCTATATCCTTCAAATCATGATACACCTTGAAAATAATAAAAATAAATTTGTAATGAAATAAGTTAAAATTTATAATGAAATAAGTATAAAGACGAAAACAAAAGTGTAACATAACTATAACTAAGACCATGTTTACTGACGGTCCATATATCGGATGTAATTGATATTTGATTTATTACAACTACAAATATGGCCAGTAATTCATTTTCGTTCGACATACTATTTTTTTTTAACTTGAATACCATTTTGTTATGATGAAACTTTTTATATAATGGTTGAACACAATCCCTAATTATCAATCGGGCAAAATCGATATAATATGTCATACTTATTGGTTGTTCCTTTTTGGTTATATATCTAGCAAACTCACTTAACATTCTTTTTTAAAAATATAGAATATAACAAAAAATAATTAAAATAAACTAATGATAAAAAAATAACGGGAGATGCCATTTGATATTGCTAAAAAATATAACATTAAAAGAATTTATAGAATGTACAAAATATAAAAGGAACTAATTATAAAAAAATAAAAGGAACTAATTTAAAGAATGTACAAAAGAAATTAAAAAGAACAAATTATAAATAAAATAAAGAATATAATAAAAACTAATTAAAATAAACTAATTATAAAAAAATATTTAAAAGAAACTAATTATAAAAAAATAACATAAGCTAATTAAAAGATACTAATTGCAAAAAAAATGTGACGTAAACTAATTAATAAAACTAATGATAATAAAATAAAGAATACAACAAAGTATAACTATTTTTTTCGTCGGAATCAAAAGAATGCCGAAATTTTTAACACCATTCCTTTTTTTGGCTTGATTTTTTATGAAATGACAAATTAACAATAATAAATAAATAACAATAATATAAATATTTTTAATTTTTTCGAATAATACAACAAGAATTAGAGATTTTGCCAATATTTAATCAATTAACGAGAGAGAGAGTTTGGTTTAGAGAATTGAGAAGAGAGAGAGTTTGGTTTGGTATGAGAATATGAAATGAAATGGGGTGGTATTTATAGGAAAAAAATTGAAGGATGAATTTTAATTTTAACCGCTTTTTTTTTATTTTCCCGAGTTTATCGGGTTTTGGGTCGGGTCAAGTCGAGTTTTCTAGGTTTTATTCCTTGGTTTCTGGGTCAGGTCGAGTTTTCACGGGTTAGACGGGTCGGGTCTAAGGTGGATCGAGTCTAAGACGATTTTTTTTTAAAAAAATTCTGCACCCGTTCTAGACCCATCGGATCTAATGAGTACAGGTTTGGACGAGTTTAGCCTCGGGACAAATCGCAACGGGTTGCAGACACGAATTCAGCGAGTCATATCTGACCCGCGTGGGTTTTTTAAAAACACTAGTCTAGAGCGACTTAAATTACTTTATTTACAATCTACATCAAAGAAAAGAGCCGCCACATACTTCATTATTAAAAATAAAAGATATGTACCCTAGAAAAGCTAACTATAAAATGCATCAATTCTTTCAAATCTATAACTCAAAAAGCTAATATATAACAAAAAGATGAAGCACATGATTAGCAAATAAAAGTGCCCTTTATTTGGTACAGTTGAATAAAAAATATTTTCATCTCGCCTTTCATTGACTAGTAACTCCAAACACATTTATTTCAATACGATTTGTTCTGAGTGACATCGTCGTTATAGTTAAGATTGTGAGTTTAAACTCCAGTGAACATCGAGAGAAAACATTGACACATTAAAAGAATTGAATGTCGAGTCTATTTTCTAATATAAGAAGGTCTACAATAAAAAAATCAGATAAAGATGGTCTTAAAATATGAATACAAAATGAATAACAAATACAAATCAGATACTAGACGAATACATAATTAAATACAAATATATTCAAGATATTATCATACATACCATCGAAAATTAGTTTCGTACTATTTTTTGATCAAATCATTGATTAGAAAAGTAAATATTAATTATGAAAATAATCACTAATTACCATTTTATTATTAGTCAAATGCACAAGTAAATTAAAAAATATATATGATACATGAGTACAAATTAGTTTTGAAATTGATCAAATTTGAAAGTTTGTATTATCATAATCAGATTATGTTTATTTTGTGGTTATTATGAATTTTGGTTTAGAATATACCATTATTTTATTTTTAATTTGTTCTTTATTATTAATTGTTGCAAATTGTTCAACACCAAAGAATTTGGTTGTTTATTTGTTCCTTCAAACACTTTTTTTCTAAATGCAAAGCATATATCACCTCTTTTTTTCTTGGATTGTATTAATTTCATTTCCCCCTTTTTTCCATTTTAAAAATAATTAAATTGGGACAGTTTTATATGATATATAGGAGTGTGTAATGAATACTCAATTATTCAGTCATAAAAAAAATTAGGGATTTGGCTAAAATTTTATTCTTGTAATTAATAAAGACTCATAATCAATGGAAGAAGAATAGTATAAAGGGTATTTTAGTCAGGAAAATCATCTTTAATTCCTTATGTTCTTGTTCATAGGCACTGCATGCCGATTCCTTTCTCGCAAATAGCAGAAACCGACATCGACTGCCGAAGGCGATACTACTATGTCCGTTGTTACTTTTATGTAGTCGGTCGAAGTGATAAAAAATGGATAACATTAAATTTTAAATTTTAGTTGGTTTACATTCTCTTTCTCCGAAGTTTTCTAATTGGCTGTTCATTCCTTCTATAAGGGCTGCTGGGGTATTCTCCTTGGTGTTAACTCCGATCAATGTCAATTACTTAATTGGGATGTGGGGCTTTTTAGTTTAACTGCACACTTATAAAATAAAAAGGATAAAGTCATTTGGGCTTGTACAACGGTTTATGGGCCAACTGATGTTAATTTGAAATTTTCTTTTTGGGCTGAGTTATTTGTCATTGGTTCTAATTGGGCTGGGCCATGAGTAGTTGGTGGTGACTTTAATGTTATTCGTTCTAGAAATAAAAAATAAGGAGTCTCTTTTGATTTACGTAACACTGATGCTTTTAATAATTGGAATAAAAAATCATGCCTTGATTGACCTTAAATGCACTTATCGGAAATTTACTTTGGCTCGGGGAGGGGGTAAAAGTACTTAAATGGCTTATTTGGATCGTATTTTAGTCAATCAAGCTTGGATAACTACATTTCCTCATTCATTTACTTATAGTTTTCCTCGGACTATGTCTGATCATTCCCCCATTTGTTTGAATAATGGTATCTCTGATATTTTTCACACTCCATCATTTAAGTTTGAGGTTTATTGGCTCAATCAAGAGAGTTTCTCTGATTTGGAAGTTAAAACTAGAACAATTAAGACTTAAAATTAAAGGATGGAGTGCCAATATTAAAAGTGTTCTAAAAGATAAGAAATCTAGGCTAACTTCTTCTATCACTAAATTTGAAATGCTCTTAGAACATAGGGATTTTTCTAATGATGAGTATGATGTTTTCTTTTGTGCTAAAAATGAGTTAAGTAATGTGTATCGAGATGAAGTGGTTTATTGGCAACAACGTGCTCACTTATAATAGCTTCATCAAGACGATGTCAATACAAAAATTTTTCATTCTATTACATCTTATCATAAACGGACAAATCTAATTTCTTCTTTACATATTGACGGTACCGAGTTCCGAGATCTTGAGGTTATTAAATCTCATGTTTTACATTATTTTAAACAATTATTGGGTACTAAGGGTTCTACTTGGGCTTCTTTTTCTCATACTGTCTGGGCTGAACATGAGTGTGTTCTTGCTTCCGAAAATGATTCTCTTATTGCTCCTTTCTCGGAGGAGGAAATTTAGCTTGCTGTTTTTTCCATGAATCCTAATAAAAGTCCGGGACCTGATGGTTTTTCTATCTTATTTTATTAAAAAAAATAGGATCTCATTAAGCATGATATTGTACATTTATTTTCTGAGTTCTATAATCATACTTTAGATATTGGTAAACTCAATCGAGTTTTGTTTCTTTTGATTCCTAAGGTTGTTGATACTTCTTCTATTAAATATTTTCGTCCTATCAGTCTTTTAAATTGTAGTTTTAAGATTTTTACTAAAGTTCTTACGACCAGGCTTCATCCTATTCTAGACTGTGTCATTGGTTTAAATCAACATGCTTTTCTAAAAGGAAAAAAATATTATGGACAATGTTATTGCGGCCCATGAAATTTTACATTCTATTAAATCCACTAAGGAGCCTGGTCTTTTACTTAAATTAGATTTTGGGAAGGCATTTGACAATGATGATTGGAATTACATCTTGAATACTTTTAAACAAAGGAGTTTTGATCCTATATGGGTCAGATGGATGAAATTCCTTTGGAGCGGCCATAGTGCAATCTTGCTTAATGGTACCTCAGGTACATACTTTGAATGTCGAAAAGGGGTCCGATAAGGAGACCCCTTATCCCCTTATATTTTTTTACTTGCTGCTGAGGGTCTTAATAAAATTTTAGCTAATGGTATTTAATTAGGGCATTTTAAAGGTTTGGCCCTCCTATTTTTAATGGTAAAAATATTCTAAATTTATAATATGCAGATGATACATTATTATTTCTCAACGCCGACTATAAGATGGTTGAGCGCATCAAATGGGATCTTCGGGCTTTTGAATCACCAATAGTCTATAAATAGAAGAATATATTCATAAAGTTTTTTATTTTGAAATTTTATTAATATTTATTTAAAAATTATTGTCAAATAATTCAAGTGAATAGATTGAAGTAATGTGTAATACCGATACGATACCGACAAAAAGAAGATCCAAACATTTACATAGATAGACGAGAAAATATATTCCGATGAATTTTCTGACCTATTTTAAAGAAGTAAAATTTTCTCTTGACATAAAATATACGCTGAAATTTCTTCTGATTTTTCTCAATATATATTATAATTTTAATGTCTTTTTAAAAAATACGACGGTTTATAGGAAAAATATATTATAATTAGTATCAGTCATTTGATAAATCAAAGAATAATATATAAAATAAATAATTAGTTCTGATTTTGTTTTGTAATTAGTGCAATAGATTAGACTTTGAAAATTAAGGGCTAGATACGTGTCAATCTCATTACGATCCAACTATAGCTTTGGTTCGGGTAAGAGATAGACTAGGTTGAAGGAGGAAAAAGTTTAGTTTATAATTAAATATAATTAAAAAGGTGTTTATGCCCCAGAAAAAGTTTAGTTTATAATTAACTAGGTTGTAATTCGGACTTCATCCGATAATATAGTTCTCAAATAAATAATTAATAATATAATTTTTTTAATTATATTTAATAAAATTTCACATCCAAGAAATTTTTTACACTATTTTTAAATGCTAAGAGAATTATAATAATAATAATAATAATAATAAATAATAATAATATAAATAAATAATAATACATAATAATCTTTTATAAATGATCATATAAAAAGTTGGATCATTTTAAGAGTTAAGTATATTACACACATTATTTTAAATGAGGAGAGATAATTTATTTTATATGAACCTTTAATTCAAGAGGATAAAAAGATTTAAACAAAATTAATGGTGGAGAAAAGTGATAATGTGACATACTTGAAAATTTTGAAAGCTTAATTCTCTTTATATATTAAGAATTAATTTCACTGTCAGAAATGTCTTTATTGTTCTTAAGCATAAAATTTCGACAGATTAATTCTAACCGTCTAATAAAACAGTATTAACATGGAGAACATTTTATTTTGATGACTAATGCAAAATCATAAGAAAATTATTTTGAGAAATTTGGCTCTGAGGACCATTATCATTTCTCTTTAACATATTTTTAGTTCCTCCAGCTGTTTTTAAAGCGGAAAGGAGTGAATTTAAAGTGGTATGTAATGTTCTAAATTTATGTCGTACCATGTATGTATTGTGTCAATGTAAAATAAATTGTGCTTTTGTGTTATGTCGTATTATTATTTTTTATTTTTTCCGTATCGTGCCATACTATTATTTTTTTAATTTTTTTATATCATACCATGTCGTATGAAATAGGAGGGTACATCACAGATAACACATACACTGTTAAACATCCCGTGCTTATTTATATCGTGTTTAATCTTATCGTGTCCAAATATGTCTTGATTATTCATGCTTTAAACAAGGCGTAGGTTATGCTAAACATGCCATATCGTGATATGTTAAATGTGTTATTTTTTTAAAAAATTTAGAAAATACAAAATTTCGTCATTTCATTTATTTTATAATTTTAACTCCGAAAATATTTGTTTATAGCTGTTGCAGTTAATTTGGTCCTTTTTAGGGATTTCAAATTTGAGTTTTAAATTTAAATGCTCTTTTGTATTGTTTTTTTTTTAAGTAGCAAAAAGTGGTTTATTTATTTATTGAGAAACCGCGCATGTTCAGGGGCAGCAGTCTGCCAGTAGAGGTAACTGATTACTTTAATTTTAACATCCCACTCGTTGTGTGTGTTTATGTTTATTTGTGTCGTTCTAACGCTTGTCGTGTCTAATTATATGTCGTGTTGGGTCCTTTTAACCGTGTGTGCAGTGCAGTATAAAAAATAAAAAAAATTCAGATATGTCATTTTAAAAATACAACACGTAATAAGTATCGTGTCGGCATAAATAAATACACATATCATACCATATTATTAGGGAAGGAAACAAAATATGTGCTAGTCGGCGCTTACCACTTGAGCACCCATTTGATTCACTGAAAAATAAAAATCATACGATAATAAATAATTTTTTTATCCGAACATTTTTATTTCTTGAACACCCTTACCATTTATTTCTGATCTCGCCACTGCGTAGCTCGGTCCTGTCCCATTTTTCTCGCTTGAATTTTTTCTCTCTTCCCAAGTCTCTCGATAAATGAATACCACGCATCTCCATGCCTATTCTCGTGCTGTAATTTGATACGCTAACACGATTTTAGAACACTAATGGTGGAGAGTGAGTTTTCAGTGGAGTCGTTACTCTTTTCAGAAACTGAAACGAAAATTCTATTATTGCAGTGTTACCAACATAACAACATAAATCTGGCAAGTGGGTCCAACTCCAACCTCTTCTAATTATATAGATTCCTCCAGTCAATCTGTAAGTGTAATACCATACACTCTGTTATATAAGAAAATGGCACAAAGAACCATGTATTGGCTTCCTTCCCTCTGCCTATAAAAACAACTGACCTGATTGAGAATGAACACACCCTCCTCTCTCCAACCCTGTCTTCCCAGCGGCTCTGGAGGTTAAATCTTTTTTTTTTCCCATTGCTATCTAAATTTCGCATAAGATTTTTAGATCTAGTTCTAAAAATACTTACTTTAATTTAGAAATGAAATTGAAAAATTTCTGAATTTCTTGAGGTAGGATTTTGGGTAGTAAGGAAACTTGTTCACAATATTGGTTCCTAAGATATATGGTTTTCAATGGCGGATCTTGCCATCAAAATAAATTCAGGCACTCTTATAATTTAAATTTGATTTATTTTAATCAAATAGAACGAAATTAAGGGTTATATGGCCATTTTGGAAATTTATCATAGTTTTAGTTCCTAATAAAAAAACAAATTAAGTGTGGATCAACTATTTTGTTGATTAATCTTGCTCTAATTCCTTTAGTCCCTTTGCCAGATTTTGCTATTAAAAATCAAAAGGATTGAAAACATGAACGAGAAACAGGAGGCAGAATGGATGGAGGCACAGAAGATTTCAATAGGAGAAGATCTGATAGCTGCTGCACAGAAGCAGTTAGAGTTCCTCGCCGCAGTGGATCGCCAGAGGTGGCTTTACAGCTCTCCAGGTGTGGAGAGAGCCATTTACAGGTGAATGAAGCTCTTAAATTTGTTGGTTACTGACAAGACTGGCGTTTTCTCACGGCCCATAATCTCATACCGTGATATGGGCCTACAGCCCATATATGAAAACTGGGCTGTTATAGTTCTCCGCAGATAGTTCCACCTTAGTTTAATTCCTATTTCGATAAATTTTAAGATATATCAAAGTCAGAACTTCAAGTTAAGAGCTTTTCATAGAAAGTGAAAAGGACAGCCCCAATTTATAATCGATCGGGATTCGGGAGTTATTGCAACAAGTCACAAGCGAACCATCTCCAACCTCATCTATACAAGTTTATGAAATGCTCCTAGTATAAGCTGGAGGATGTCAATGACTTCAATTAATATTTGTGAATATATATGGTTTTCTTTTAAATTATGCTTCTAACTAGCTAATATATAAGTGTAATTGCTCTTTTGTCAAGACAGGTACAAATCATGCTGGCTGCCGCTCCTGGCCAAGTACAGTGAAAATGAAGATCTGAAAGACCGTTTGGTTGTTCCGATTGACTGTGAATGGATATGGCACTGTCATCGCCTCAATCCGGTATGATAAGGCAACATATCATGGTCTTGCTATAATATTTGATCACATTATATAAAACAAATGTATCAGGATCTACTGAAAAAAAATAGCATCTCCGTTGAGTCATGCACACAACAACCACATGTCAATATATATTTAATGATACAAATTTGTGATTCTCACTATCCACATTCAATTATTTACTTATTTGCCTACTTTACTTCACTTATTTCAGGTTCAATACAAGATGGACTGTGAGAGAGTCTATGGAAGAATCCTTGATTGTAAGATTGTTGAGTCCTCTGTATGTGCTGAGTCTAAAGATATGTCAAGAAAAATATGGAGCGAGTTGTATCCTGAAGAGCCTTTCGAACTCGATTATAGCAAAATTTCATCTCAAAAGTATTTTGATGTGAATGCTGGAGATTCTGGAACAATTACTTATGATTTGATTGCAGCCGTTCAGAGGCAGTCATCCTTTTACTATCAGGTTGGTTAAGATTGCAATTAGTATAAAAAAGTGCTATGTTAGCACTTGTTATTCATCCATCAAACAAAAGCAATGCAATTTCTTTATTTTGGGCCAGAAAGAGCATCAGATATCTTAATCCCTGCCATGTAACTTATATTATTTGATTATCAATAATATATGAAGTTGAGAGGAAAACACAAGTAGAGCAAACCTGAGGCCAAATTAAATAAACAGGAAGTAGTTGTAATTGTGCAAGTTCGCTAATTCAGGTTTCTTTTCTGTTATTTCTCCTTTGCATATTACTAAATAACTATATGTTGCATCTGAATCATCAAGGAATTTACTGTGCCAACTAGGCCACTATAACAATATATACATGTACTGATCACCTGTTTATAACTGCTATGTGGTGTCAGTGCATGAGATTTGGTCCATTATACTGACTGGCTGAATCTCTCTCATACACAGGTATCAAGGCCATTCACACAAGATCCTCGCTTTCTGGCCGAGGCCCTGGCACGCTACAAGGCATTTCTCTACCTAACAAAGAGCAACCAAGTAAAATCAATCGAATGGGCTACCGTTCCAACTTATGATATTGACATAATATGGCATTCCCATCAGCTGTATCCTGTTTCTTACTGCAAGGAGACAACAGCTCTGCTTGGGGAGGTCTTACAACATGATGACACCGATTCTGACAGATCTGTGGGGAAGAAGCTCCATAATGGTTTTACAGAGACTACTAAACAATTTGAGGAGACGTTTGGGTTAAGGTACTGGAGAGCTGGAGCCATGTACCGGGGACCAGCACCAACTCCCTTGACAACTTCACCTTTAGCATTTGACAGTGGTGTTAATGGTGAAGCTCCGCTGAAATCTTGTAATGGTTTCCTGACTCTTCCTCCTCCAAGGGTTGTAGAGGTATAATAATTCATTAATTTTAAATTGTTGATGACCTTTTAAGCATTTCTGCCTTATAATTAATTTTTTAATTAATGTGTACATTATCTGTCGGCTTTAGTTGCTTGCAGATGTCATAGATTGAACTCATTTAGGGAAGTTCCTGCTGTATCAATTTACTTTTATTAACTTAAATCTAAATATTTATGATGCTTTCTTTGAACTATGTTTCTTAATAATTGGTGTGCACTGGGGGATTACAAAATCCTATTCATGTTGGTTATAAACTTATAATCCCTTTAGTTGGCCTTATAAGCACTTTGAGTTTTGCGGCAGTATCAATTTACTGTTGTTGGTGCATTCTTACTAAGGGTTTATTTCCTGATATATGAAAAAACTGTTTTGACTTTTGAGGCTGCATATGCATGCATTTTGATACATATTTTATTTGATATGGTTTATTTATAGGTATTCTTGGAGATTGTTGACGTGAAAGATGCAGAAATACGTGAATCAGAAACTCTTTATGTATCTTTCACCAAGAAACAACCCGACATGTATTTTAGTGGAGATGGCACCATCAGTAAACTATCCCTGATAGGAAAGAAAAATGTCAAATGTTTTGAATGCGAACCTATGGGTGACTTAATTCTAACACTAATTGCCAAGTCAGATCCAAGTTCCCAGAGAGTTCTTGGCACCACCTCGATATCACTTGAAGAATTGACTTCTCCAAATTCCAAATTGTTAATTGAGAAATGGCTTCAGTTGAACCAGAATATTTTGATAACTAAATACATTCCAATTTATTTGCGTGTGGCCATCTCGTCTACTCTGCCATTGCCGGCTCCTTTTATAATGAACATGGTTAGGTTGGATGAATCATTTCTTCCATCACTTTCCCTTCCCACTCTTGGAGAGAATAACAAAGCTAATTACTGGACTAGCTTTGTTGATGTTTTTGGTAAACCAATCATGTGGTTTCAAATAAGGTAATAATATGAACTCTTCAAATAAGTAATCTACTAATATAGTAATATAGATTAATTAATATGCTGCCATGCGGCCTTATCTAGCTAGTATGTCATATTGTTTTCCTTTTTGCTTCTGTCTTTATGCTTGTAAAATATGGTTCATGAGTACATTAATTAGAATAATGAAATATGTATTAAAATTATTTCACAAAATTATCCCAAATTAAACAAAGAGTATATCTCATTATACTTCCTATTATTTTTACTGTAGAGATATTATCCCACAAATGAACATGGCCCCAGAGAGAGAGGTGATTGCTGTAACGAAACACTCGACTCTGCTTGTGTTAGCAGTTTGTAGGGATAATAAATGGTCGTTTAATGAAGCATCCAACTTCTCTGGTACAGCTGAGATTAAGGCAAGCGAAGATGGTACATACCATTGCGAGCTTAAAGGTAATCGTGCGGTAAGTAGTGAACTTCTCTTTCTGACACTAGCACCACAACATTAGAACACTAGATCTTCTTAATTTATATAGTTTGAAATGAACAATTTGGGGAATATATCGAACAATAGCAGACTTTGTAAATTGTAACCATTGGGGATGCGAATTGCAGTACCTCTTCTGCCGTACAAAAATCCAGTCTCGAATCTATAATTCTCTAGTTAATTTCTAGAAACTCAACTAGTACACTGCTTCGTTTACTAAATTTTAAAGAAATCAAGTGTTAGCTACTGTCATAGCTTAAAAGTCGCTCAATGTATTTCTTCCAAAAAATTTAAGATTGGATCTCTTCATAACACTATTTTTTTTTTTTTATTTATTTATTTATTTTTATATTGACATTATTTTTGAAATCAAATGAGTAGATCAAACTTTACTGGGGGAAGAAACTGGAATACGAAGATATGTGTTGTGAAAGTCATAACCATGATTGTGCCTCAATTACGGCAGTGGAGTTCTCAGACAAATATCCTTACGGGAAAGCAATTGCAAATTTTGACATGAATTCTAAACTTGTCAAGGTATACTTGCTCCATAACTCTGCACCTTTTTAGTTGAATACTTGCAATGAATATACATTTTTCAAATCAAATCCTCTTGTAGGCGTGTCTGATATCCTGGTTTTCATGCCCAGGTCAATGAAGAATGGTTCATCCTCCCATGGACTACCTTATCCTTGGTATTTATGGACATGAAAGAGAGCAACATTGCCAAATGTGGCAACATGGAAAATAAGAGCTCTTATTGTACAGTCAATTGTACTAATCTTAATGGCAGTCCTGGTGGTACCAAGCGCTATGGCTGTTGCAGTGGCAATTTATATGGTAAGTGCTCTTCCTGTACTGCAGCTTGTGCTGGCGGTTGTCATGCAGCTTCTGGTAAAAGGAGCACTACGTGTTTTTCGACTTGTGTTTGGCCCGCAGCTGCTAAGATGGGTGCTATTTGTGGAGCAATTTGTCTTCCGGCGGTTGGTAAGACAGGTGCATTATGCAGTGCTGCTTGCGTCGGCGGTTGTTTCAAACCAGCTGGTCAGAGCAGTGCATTTGGTGCAAATTGTGGTAATATTGTAATGGAGTAATTTGGAGGTAAATTTGGCTGGCTGAGCTGTTTTGCAGGGAGTAATGAGATAATAAAAATGTAGAACTCTTGCTCTGTCTCTTAGGTTCGGATGTTGTGTTTAATATTTTCAATAATTAATGTTGTTGGAACTCTAATATGAAGCTATTATTAGTCTAAAATCTAAATATTTATGATGTTTTATGTTAGTTAAGACAGTATTTGAGTTTTGAATGACTGAGTTATATTTATTTATTCTATTATTGGAGGATTACAAAAATAAAGAAAGTAATAAATGCAGAAATCAGAAAACTAATGAAGATAAAATCCTACAGAATTGTTTATATTAGATAATTAATACTACATATTTTAACCCCCTCCCTCAAATTTAGTATGCCAACGAAAATTGCATTTGAAGTTTGGAGACAAGTTGATCGAAGCGATGAAGAAAATGACTGCAGATGGTCAAAAATCGTGGATTCAGAATGATTCAAGTCATTGAGTTCACGATAATCAAAAAGTCCAAATTTTAGATGACTCAAAGATTTATATTTTAGATGATTCCAAAGTCTAGATGGTCGAATTACCATGTGTTTTCAGATTACCAAAAAAGTCCAGATTTCTTGAGACGATCTGAAGATCTTAGATTCAAAAGACCGAATAGTTGTGGTTCTAGGATGGACCGAAGTCCATGGTTTCAGATGACTCAATGATCATGGTTTTAGAAGATACGAAGATCATTGGTTCAGATGACCAAAAGAGGTTGTGGTTTCTGCAGAATGGATGCGCAAGAGGGAGCATGGGCTAGGACTGACTATGATAGTGCACATAGGATTATAGTAGCGGATTAGATCTGCATGCAGGACTGAGTTGGGATGGTAAATAGCGACGGTGGCTGCGAAGAGCTTGCAATGATGACAATGTTGTGGAGATTATATGAAGTAGAAGCAGTTCACAAAGCAGAAAAATGGCCAGAACAAAATCACGCCAGAACCATAAATCAAAGGGAGCAACAGAGAAAAGATTGGCGGCAAAACAGAGCCAGACAATGGAGATAATCAGAACCTACTGTTAACATTCTCCATCAAATTGAAGATGTTTCGGTAGAGTATATTTTCAGTTTGAAAACAAATAGCACAGTCTCAAGGAAGACGTATGAGAGTTGCTATTATAGAGATTTCAGATGACATCATCTCAAAAAACATATGAGAATTGCTGCCATGAAAGTAATCGATGACACAGCTCGAAGAACACAGATGAGAACTGTTATTATAGTTAAGACAATTTGAGTTTTGAATGATTGAGTATTTATTTATTTTATTGTCAAGTTACATAGAGAATTATAATAGATAAAAAAAATAATAAATGTAAAAATCAGAAAACTAATTAAAATAAAATCCTACAAATTTATCTAAGATAATTAATAATGAATATTCTAAAACTTTCTTTTGAGCCTTGTTTTTATTTGACGTGCACTGTGGGATTGCAGAATCCTATTCGTGTTGGTTGTAATCAATATAAAAAACTCCTTTGCGTGACCTCTTAGCCCCTGCTTTGTATCTATGTTCTTCTATAATTAGAAAGTCACATGACTTGGTTGGGTATATTTCTACAACCCTTCCTTCAGCCGTAACTTTCCTTTACAAATCCATCGCTTATTATAACTATTTCTGATCACCAAAAGCACTACTCAGAACTCTCTCATCTCTTCCTCCACATAACCGCTTTCTCCTACTAATCTTCTTAATGGGACTGTGCTTCACCAAAACCTATGACATTCCCATCGTCTCCCCATCACCGACTTCTCCTCGACCTGTGGTCAAACAGGGCTTTTCACCCCCATCCATACCATTGATAAAAGCACAGCCACAAACTGGTACGGTTTTTGAGAAACCAATGGTGGATATAAATACATTGTATGTGCTTGACCGAGAGCTTGGTCGTGGGCAATTTGGGGTCACGTATCTGTGCACTGAGCGTGCAACTGGAAAGAAGTATGCATGCAAGTCAATTTCAAAGAGAAAGCTCGTTAATAGGGGTGACATAGATGATATGCGAAGAGAGGTGAGTCACAGTAACCTTCTGATTTTTTTATCAGTAACAATTTTAGAGTTAAGAACTGCTAAGTTGTAAGACCGATCTAAGGCGGATAAGACAGGAATGATGAACAATTTCTTTACTCTTTTTGTACAAATTAATTAATTGTAAGGTTACCCCAACTTAACAATTATCACAATTATATCATAAAAAATTAGCAGCTGAAATCTGTGTATTTGTCTTAAAATGGGAGATGATATTTGTAAGTCATTTGTCATTAATAAACATGGGTGTGGTATATAGAAAAACGGAAAATATACAAGGATCACTTGGCAACGGGCTCTTCATAATGATGCCTTAAATAAATTTAAAAATTCTTAAAAATAGAAAATTTTATAGATATATTTTTTAACTTATAGATTGATAGTGTTTTAAATTCATATAATTTAATTAAAATAGTCCATTAAAAATCTTTTAATTAAAACTGTTGCAAATTGTATAAAATTTTGTTGGTCTTTCATGAATTATCAAATGATAATTAAATTATATAAAATTCAAATAACTATTAATCTAAGTTGAAGAATATATTTATATTTTTTTCTATTTAAGATTGTTTTTAATTTAGTAAGAATGTCATCGTCAAAATTGTCAAGTGATCCCTCCCTAGCTAATACAACGCCCCTACAATTTCCCACACCATTTATGATATTTGGGAAAATAGAAGAGCAATGTTGGAGGCATTGAATGAATCACTGCTCATGTAAGGAATCCGATTTGCCTTGCTATTAATGGAAGTTCAAATGTCTGCTTGGTTGGGTCCAACTTTAATCCGGGCTTTTCCCAAATAGGATGGGAGAAGGCAAATAAGTATTTGTATTAAGCTCCAGGCTCATTATGTATCTAAGAATTCAACTTCATATTTCAAGGTGATGATCATGCAACACCTGACGGGTCAGCCAAACATTGTCGAATTCATGGGAGCATTTGAGGACAGACAAAATGTGTACCTGGTAATGGAGTTGTGTGTCGGTGGGGAGCTGTTTGATCGGATAATAACCAAGGGAAACTACACAGAGGCTAAGGCTGCAGCAGTGTGCCGGGACATTGTGACTGTGGTGCATGTGTGCCATTTCATGGGTGTCATGCATCGTGATCTAAAGCCCGAAAATTTTTTACTGGTAAGTCAGGATGAGGATTCTGAGATCAAGATGATTGACTTCGGTCTCTCAGTTTTTATTGAAGAAGGTATTTGCCTATTTGAGACTACAGAAAATATGGTATTTCCGAACATATAAATCCTACTTATGGAAGGAAAATACAAATTAATGCATGCAGGAAAAATATACCGAGACCTGGTAGGTAGTGCATATTATATTGCGCCAGAGGTATTACTTAGGAGCTATGGAAAGGAAGTCGATGTATGGAGTGCCGGTGTTATATTGTACATCCTTCTTTGTGGTGTACCGCCATTTTTTTCAGGTCTCAGATTTAATCCATTTATTTCACTTCTCTTGTAGAAACATAATTATTTTTTAATTCTTTATTATACATATAGGCATTTTACATCCAATCATTAACAACGGAAAGCAATATAGTCAAACCAACAGTACCATTTCATATGCCAAATCACAACCGGCATGCATCATTGAATTCAATTAGTTGATCATTTATTGTCATTTGTCAATTATACTGTAACAGAGAACTGAGAAGGGAATTTTTGATTCCATATTACATGGAGATATGGATTTAGAATCAGACCCATGGCCTTCCATCTCTGAAAGTGCGAAAGACCTCTTGAGAAAGATGCTCACAAAGGACCCCAAAAAAAGAATAACCGCTGCTGAAGCACTTGGTAATGGCTACAAAACTCACAGTAATCTTAGGATAAACCTTCCCCGCATTGTTTATTTTATTGTTTTTACCATAGAGGTTAGTTCAGTCCATAGTAATGGACCAGCTCAATCTCTAATGAAAAATTGAGATAAAATGTTCAATTTATTTAGGCAATTTCAACTTTATTAATTTAATGAAGATGAATAAGGCTTAATAAGCTTGACCTCTTCTAGTACTAGATCACTCAGTATAATTGTATCAATATGTACCATAGCACCGACACAAGATGCATAATTCAACAGTCCACTAATCCCTGGTCGTAGTATGTTATTAATATTACTGACAAAGCTAGAAAAGTCTCTCTAATCATAATCATATTGTTCTAACACATATGCATAGAACACCCATGGCTCAAGAAAGGTGGCTTGGCAACTGATAAGCCTCTCGATAGTGCGATCCTTCTTAGAATGAAGCAATTTAGATCCATGAACAAGCTTAAGAAATTAGCACTCAAGGTCCCCATTCTTCACCCAATTAATTAATCTCACTGAACCACAGATAGTTCAGTCAATTAAAAAAACACATGCTGTTTTCAAAAGCTTGCTTTGAGAAGGCCACTGTACTGACTCAACTTATCAAGTACAGACAAGTCATTCTAGTATGAATCTAGACTTGCATCAAAAATACCAATCTATAAGTAACTTCACAGCTATTAATGTATATGAGGCATGCTTTTTGGTTAGTTCTGTAAATTAAGGAGATATTTGAAACTTTCTTTCACTAAAGTTACAAAATTTGTACAAGTTTTTAGATGGTTTTTAAACAAATTGACAATATGGATCGCCCATTGGCTACTATCATATTGTGATCAAAAGCAAACTCAGTTTTTAGCAAAGGTATATATTATAAACGATAATATTTTCACTTTTCAAGGTTATAGCTGAAAATTTATCAGAAGAAGATGTGAAAGGACTGAAACACATGTTTAGCAGCATGGACGCTGATCGAAATGGTACCATTACCTTTGATGAGTTGAAAACCGGTTTGAATCGGCTTGGATCAGCAGTCACAGAAGCTGAAGTGCAGCAACTTCTGGAAGCTGTGAGTAATCATTACATAGGTTTACTGAAGCGAATTATACTAACTAACATTCCTTGCAACCAATATTAATTTGTTAAAATTCCTTGCAAATGTATGGCATTTTTGTTCTGTTATCTTCAGTTATGATTCTTATAGAATATCCAATATGACTGATTCTAAATGGTAATTCGTGATTTTTCTTTCCACTACTTAATGTAATGTTTCTTCAGTAATTCCATTCTTGTTCTATATAATTGACCAAAAGCATGATGAACAAAACAAGTGTACCATTTCAAAAAGATAGTATGCATTGTAAAATGAAAGTGAATTTTAGGAAACAGCATGGTAACATAATGCCAAGTTTTTTTCCCCTGACACGTCGGCTGTATATAGGCTGACGTGGACAATAGTGGGACCATAGATTACCTCGAGTTCATCACTGCCATGATGCACCGGCATAAGCTGGAGAAGGAAGATAACTTGATCAAGGCATTTCAATACTTTGACGAAGATGGAAGTGGGTATGCATCTCTTTATCTTTCTTACAAGTTGCACAAATATAAGTCAAATGAATTCTTATACATATTACCAACTAGCAGCAGAGTTATAATAGAGTCATTAATAACTCCTAAATAAAGGATCAATAATGCAATCCAAAATATAATTTCTTTCACAAACCCAAGACCTGATATTTATTTATTTCGCTGAAGTAAAAGGCGGACTATCGGTTCGATTATATGATGTAGACAATTGTATATTCTTATAATAAAAAAAGAACGCTAGTAAAATAAAGGCCCAGTTCCGCAGAGAGCCCAAAAAGGAGAATTGGAAAATTGAGTCCCTATTTTACAAAGCCTGTATTAGATCTACACACATCCCGAAGAAAATCAATCCAGAATCCACCAAACATTTTGTTATTATTATATATATCAATCCAACTAATAGAATAACAATCACTATCATCTTTTATAGAAGTTTCTAATGGATGTCTCTTTTGTTCAATATAATTACACATTTGTACCAATATATTATGTGAATTAGGTACATTACAAAAGACGAATTACAGAAAGCCATGAGCAAGTATGGAATGGGTGATGATGCAACCATCGATGAAGTGCTCAACGACGTCGATGTTGATAAGGTAGTAGAGATTTTTTTTTGTCTCCCCTCCATTAATATATTTTTTATTTTACAAAAAAAAAATATATTATCAACTTGTTTCTAGAAGGGGATAGGAATTTTAAGTTTTGTTGGGTATCGTAAAAGCCTAATTAATCGGATTGTTCCATTTGTCGAACTTTTTTTTTATTAATGAATACTAATACACACATCTTGCATGAATATTTTTTTCTTTATTAACCAAAATATCAACAATAAAAAACAATTAATGTATACAAAAAGAATTAATTATTCACATTTATTGCATTGATTGTAGGATGGAAGAATTAACTACGATGAGTTTGTCACCATGATGAGGAAAAGCCATACATGACTTAGTTAGGCGAGGAAGATAACCAGATAAATTTATCTCCAACATGCATGTACATAGAGTAATTCTTTAAAAAGAATCCTTATTTCATTATCGGGTATTTGACGTATGATAAATTAATACCAATATTTGGCATACGTTAAATATCACATAGAACGATGAAAAGACTGTTGCCTCAATTGGATTTAGTTATTTGTTCTGTTAATTAATTTGGCTAAAATAGCTATATATATGAAAGGTGTTAATACTCTTTATAGATAAAAAAAAGGAATCTAATTCACTCAACTTTAAGTATCTTTAACTGAATTGATATCCGAATTCCAAACCTATAAATATAAAGTGATGCTACGGTGCTTTATAAAGAATAAGGGCCCTCGTGTTTTGGACTCAAATATCATCTAATTAACTTCAAGCTAGAAATAATCATTCTAGATTTATTAGCAAAATAAATTATATATTTTTTTCAAATTTTCTGGGAGATCACACTGAATGGTTGGATCATTTTTTTGAATTTAAAAATGAGAGATACATGTAAAGTATAAAAGTATTTTTGTACGCAACTAACCATAGCATACTATATGATGTTTTAGTACACAAAAGAAATGTTTTTTTAACATTAAGTTAAACCCCTTTATGGGCATAGCTGAACAAGAGATTTTATGTTCGTCAATCGCAATATTTAGTGTTAATATGTTAATGATAATCACAAAATTTATTGGATATAATGATGAGGTCCATAATAAAACAAATTTCATATTTTATGGGATTAAAGATTAAAGTATGAAACAAATTTCATATTAAAAAAAGATTATTACTTAAAAAATAAAAATATAAAACTAAAGTATTAAATATAGATGCAAAATTACAAAAAGTAGTAATTCATGCAATGGTCAAATCCTTATTTATTGAAACATTTTGATTGTTTATATGTGTTCATCTTTCAAACATATCATTGTGTTGTCATCTGTATTAATATTATTATTTTTTTTAAAAATGAGAATTTGTTTTCTAGGTTATATAATCAGGGGCAAAAATAATTTATTGTCAACTTATCATGGTCTTTTTCAGCCCATAACAGTGGTATGGAGTATGGACTCTTGGAGCAAGAGCAGATACAGAACCATAAAGAAGTACTTGCAGAGATAAGGTCTGATATGTTAGAAGTAATTCATGTATAAAAGTGTCCGTTATTAATCGGTCTCGTGAATCTAAATCACCGTCGTCGTGATCACGAGTAATTGTCATCGTCGTGATCACGGACAGCCGTCATATTGATCCGATGATTGTGAATCATGAACAATTAATTTACGACGTGAAGTACTAGTGTACTGCTGAGGATACAGACTTAATATATTACCTGCCTCCTGCCTCCTGTCTCCTGCCTCCTTGTATTATTATTTGACAAATCTAGCTTTCACCATCGAGATAAAACGACACTCATATATAAATCTTAAAGGATAAACTAAAATAAATCATAACTATAATTAAAGCATATTGTATCGTCAATATTCAGTACTCATGTCTATCATGAGAACTCATGATAATATTATCATTTCAGGCTACTTTCGTCGCACCGGCATTGATTGATTTGACTGTTGATGCCGATTTCATTAAAAATGAAAAAAAAATACACAAAAAAGAAATTAATATGCCAAACAATGCTTAGCATGGCATATAGCCGTCCTTCATGTTGTGTGTAAAATATGTTTGACGCCACCTCCCCTGTAATATAGGAAGCGGGGTGTGTCTCAAGAGATTGGGATTAAAGTTGGTCTTAAATTTTGTTTCATCCGTTAAATCAGTGTCATTTCATCAATTTTGATGCTACTCATTTTCAATCTCACACTTTATTTTAATCTCAATACTGATCCGACGGGTAAAATAAGGTTTGGGACACCCCCGATTCCTATAATATATTATCCGGATGGTGATAATAAGTCAAATGTTTATGATTAATATATTCTCCGGTCAAATCTTGTTACCTTTTCTAACATTAATCAATTAATCGACCGTATTTCAGGAGAGTATTCAGTTTTAATGCTAATTTTATATGAGTCTGTATTGTAATCTCTAACATTGTATCACAATGAACGTCAGATTTAAACTCAATCGATGTCATTTAGATCTGGACCGTTGATTTGCGTTCGAAATTCGTGGCAACTTCACATCTGACCGGTTCACAAAAATCAACCATCTGTGAAGTGAGTTGTCCTTTGAAAAGAGTCAGGTTCGAACACTTCAGAGTTGTACAACACGAATCCGTTTCGGGTCGGGTAGAAGAACCCATCTAATTGTATATGAGTGGGGGAATCAATTGACAATGGATTATTTTGTTAATTTTGACAGAATTTTCAAATAAATACGAAAAATATTTTAAAAATAGAAAAGTTTATGAATACATTATTCTACTTATAAATTTATGATGATTCAAATTTTATCTAATTTAATTATTGTTTGATACTCCATTGAGGATCATCAAAATTTTATATAATTTATAATAGTTATAATTTGATGTTGTTTGATGAAGTACTAAATAATAATAAAATTATATTAAATTTGAATGTCCGTCGATATATAAATAAAAGATTCTTTTCCAATTTAATTCTTTATATTTATTTTAAAAATTATTATCAAAATTATTAAAATAACCATGGTCAGGTGATTCCACCCAAACAAAATGAAGGTATCTATGCAAACCTAAATTTATTCAAGGTAAAATATTTAAATGGTACTTTCTAGTCAACTTTATCATGTCAGGCCAATTGATTGGCAAAGTTTTGTCGTGTCTGAAAAGATTTTTGCGCACTTTTCAATCTTCTATTGGTTGCAACAAAAGTCGACTAAACTACTTATTATGCAAATTTAGGAGCTATGCCTAAGCCCTAAGGCACTTTCTCTCTCTGAAAAAAGCAATCTTATCAAAAAAGAATCTACACGTGGGCCTAGGTTTTCAGGACTTTTAATAAAAGCAAGCTCCATTTAATAAAAAAAAACTAAAAGCAAGCTCCTGCAGTTTGCCTTTCTAATTTAATTTGATATTGAAATATAAAAAATTAAAATATATTTAATAAATTTAATATGAAGAAAATTTTAATATAACTTTTTAAATGCTAAATATATATAAAATACTAATAACAAGAAGAATATATAAAGTAATAATAATATATTATTTTAAGAGCTAAATTTATTATATTTATTTATTTTAAATGAGAAAGAGAAAAACTATATATGAAGGTATGAATCATTAAATTCAAATAAATGAAAAGATTTAAATAGAATTAATGGTAAAGAAGAGTGATAATTTGACATGACTGAAAAATTTGAAAACTTAACTCTTTTTATGTATTAAGAATTTACTATTAAAGTAGAGTCAAATTAGAACTAAACATTAACCAAGTTTACCTAATGGAGTGCAAGTCTGCAAGATCAGTAGAACTACACATTAAAATTAAAAGATAGTTGAAAACTGTGCTGATTCAATATCTGTCTCGAGATGCGCTCAAAACAGGACAGGGTCCAATGGTCCATTGAGTAATGATATATATATATATATATATATATCTAGTCAAAGAAACACGCGCGTACAAAATTTATAAGTGTACAACACGAGCTACGAGGTATGAGTGTGTGAGTGTGACCATCATGTGATCATTTATAAGTGTACAATACTAGCTGCGTTTTAAATTTTCAATCATTCAAATTTAGCTCTCGGATTCTCTCCCATAGATTGGCAATTGTTTTGGTTGGTTTTTTCTCAGTTACAGCAACGCTCCTATGTGTTCCATCAATTTTATTTTAAGAGAATAACATCTCCAGCCACCTATTTAATTAATTAAGTTAAATACTGCCAAATAATCCTGTCGAAGATTGTAATTAAGTTAAATACTGCCAAATAACCCACTTTTTATCGAGTTGGGTAATAATTGTAATTTTGACTGGCCTTTTATATTGAGTTGGGTTATGAACTTGCCTTTCTTTAAAATCTCGTCTATCTCGGATCAGATGTATAATTGTATATCACATATATTTGTAGCATATATAATTTATTATTAATCAATCAAATAATCATTTTAAAGTTAAAATTCTAAATTATATTTTAATTATTATCAATTTAGGGATGTCAATGGATCGAGTCCGGTCAAAATTTCTTTGATCTGAGTAAAATAATTAAAATTTATTAATTATTTATATATTTTTAAGTAATTAAATATTAATTTATTTATAATTAATCTTAATTAGTATATATAAGTTTTAATTAGTATTAAACCATAAAATATATCTAAAAGTACAATTAAATGGATCGGGTCGGTCTAATCTGTACCTATACCTGACCCATAATTTGTCAAAAAAATTTGATCCATATCCCATCCATTTATTTTCAAATCATTTCAGACCGAGTCGGGTTGGGTTGACCCATCGGGTAGATTCAAAATTTTTACACCCCTAATTACCATGTAGTTTTTTATATTTTTTAATGTTGTATATCACTTTCATTTTAATATTAATTATTATATATATTTATATATTATAAAACATTATAAATATTTATTTTTTTAATTTATTATTTATATTTAGCATGAAATTATTATTATTTTTTAACATTTTAAATAAATTTATCCCTCAGTAGTGATATCATTGATAAAATATTTATTAGTTTGGGTTCAATTTTTAATAAAAAAGATTTAACTGTCTATTGTATACCCCTAGCTGAGACAATATTATTAAATGTAATAAATATGCCCAAAATATAAACAAAATGCTCCCTCAAATGCCAAAAATTAGGCCAAAAGTTGAACAAATATATCCCTGTAACTATGCGTTGCACCGCTCTACGGGTGAAATTACATATGAGAAAATAGTTTAATTATGCTATACATTAATGATATTGGTTTTTACTCATTAATCTATTTTTCATTCACACAATAAATGGTTTGTCTAATGAATAGTCTAAAATATTTAGATCCATGACAAAGACTAAAAATAAAATATACGTACATATATGGTCCAGAATTTGCAATCAAGTGCTCTGATATAGTCTGGACGTTAGGGTACATATATGGTCCAGAATTTGAAATCAAGTGCTCTGATATAATCTGGAAGCTGGGCCCTTATCAAATGGCGTCATCCAATGGATATGCTTCTCTTGTTAGACCCGTTTAAAATGAAAAACAATAAAAAAATGTTGCTACTTGAAACGAGAAATAGAGACACAATACTCAACAATGCAAAAAAGAAAAAGAAAAAAGAAATAAAATAAAATAAAAAAATATCCGAAAACTGTAGATCGGACGACAATGAGAAGATCCTGTCCTGCAATTAGATTGCATCCAACGATTTATACCTCCTGTCTTCTACTAAAGGCTCCACCAATGATGCTTCTGATTTCTGAGCGGCTGGTCGGTGGGACCCATCATGTGCGCTTCCCAGTTTTTCCTGCAGATCCAGTACGCCACAGGCCCACAGATAATGTGTTACCGAGTTTTATGGGTCGTTGTGAATCCGTTTAAAGCTATTTTTCATCGGTGACATATATTTAAATTTTGAAAGAGTATATAAAAAATAATATATGACAGATTTATTGAGAGTCATATTTTAAAATAAAAAAAATGAGTTCACATTATTGATATTAATCCTAAAGATACGTCTATTAGTTACTTCGTTTACATGATTTTTCGTATGAATTTTGAACAAAAATTCCGTGTATATTATAAAGAATTATGGCGGAGATTTTGCATGATTAAAATATGATTACTCAATTTGAATCGCCTGCTTAGTATATATGGTAACGGATGACATATATTTAAATTTTGAACGAGATTTTTTTATTGAGAGGAGTTCACATTATTGATATTAATCCTAATTATCTTCGGATTATAATAGTTTATCGGGTTCAAACTCATTAACTAATCGGTACTAAATAAAAAAATAATAATTTAATATATATTCTTACCTAATAAAATTTTATTAAAATAATAACATTTTATATATTAAAAATAATAACAAAATAAAACTCAAAGTAATAGATAATCAAGTTGATGAAGAAAGTTTTCATCTACGGAATTTTATATTTTGATATCTTTGCATAATTATTTCATTATGCACAATATTAAATATTTTTTTCTCAATAAAATTAATCAGACAATCCAGAGGTGGTAAAAAAAATTTCAGGAGAAGCAAACTACCGAAAGCATTATCGAAAAACACTGTTTTTTAAAATCCAGTTGCCCCCCTAGAATACTATGCATCCGCCACTGATTCAAATCCGGATAACAATTCTAACTACTACTAAAATGATATTATTCTAATATCCTGTATACAATTTTAAATGTTCTAAAGCTATATATATTAGGTTTAATTTTTCCTATACTCTTCAACTCTTTCCTTATTTTTTTTATTTCTCCCTCTATTTTTTTTATTTCTTCCTCTATTTTTTTTATTTTTCTTATTTCTCCCTCTACTTTTCTATCTATTCTCTTATTTACTCATCAAATTAATCACATCTAATTAACTATGGTTATCTTATTAAAACTCTATAATTAATTCTAAATTAGTGTCCTTTACCTTAATAATACTCAATACAACAAATTTGATACTATACCAGTATCGGTACAGTAAACTATAATATGGTAGAACAATGCGACAGATACCATACAGTAGGAATTGATTCAGCAATGCCCCAAAAATTTTATTGAATATACTTGTGAGTAATCTTCTTCACAAGTATCAAACTGGCTATACCAACTTACTATACAGATTTACTGGTACAGTTACTGCACAGATTTACTGGTACAGTTACTATACCGATTTACTATACCAACATGAGATAAGGAATGATGATAATTGAAATAAAATATATGCACAGCTTGAATATGTCTATGAGATGCAAAATGAATCGGAACATATATGAATTGAAGAAAAATTGGACAGATAAGATCGCGGTATCGAAATAAAAGTAACACCAAAATGACATAGGTAAAACCAATGATTCGCTTCACAAACGTGTGTCGGAAGACGATTGCTGAGATCCCCTTACTCGACGATACTCACCGAGGTGATGAACTTTCTCCCCAGTGAAGGGAGGCGGGAGACCCATTAACCCGACATCCTACAAGATCCACATCTAAGTAGACGGGAGCGATTACTATAGCAAATTATGGAGTTTCAATATGATATCATAGATGTGATTATTTTGATGGATAAATAAGAGAATAAATAGAAGAGTAGAGTGAGAAATAAAAAAAAATTGAAAAAGAGTTAAAGGGTATAGAAAGATTAAGCATATATATTACAAACACATTCACAGTAATTTAATTAATGTTGTCATTCCTAATGCTACTTTGATAATATAAATTATCATATATGCTCATGTTATAATGTCTTTTTACTTTTTTAAACATTTTAATTGGAGCATATTATTCAAATCTGATTCGAAATGTATTATATTTATAATTATGAAATATGCATTTGGATTAATAAACATGAATTAGTATATGCATTTTATAAAATTTAAATAAATTCATTTTTTTGTAAAACACTTTAATCTAATACGAATTTGATCGATTAATAACCACAAAATTGTATATTAGGCGTATATTGTTAATCTAATTAAGTTTACTCACACGAGATTTCTACTTCATATTGATGATTTTTTTTATATCCAAGTTTAATTTATTATAATATTTGAATCTCATATAACATTGATACATTTAGGCTTTTTCGATTTTATATTTTATATGCATTCAAAAAGCAATTGTGATAGAAATATTAATAGGGAAGACAATAAAATAAAAAATATAAAAAAGTAAAAGGAAATAACAAGGTTCTAAATAGCGCGCTATAGCATTGTTATAACAAAAATCTCGTGTATATTATAAAGAATTATGGCGGAGATTTTGCATGATTCAAATCCGGATAACAATTCGACTACTACTAAAATAATGTTATGCTAATATCCTGTATACAATTTTAAATGTTCTAAAGCTATATATATTAGGTTTAATTTTTCCTATACCCTTCAACTCTTTACTTATTTTTTTTATTTCTCCCTTTATTTTTTATTTCTCCCTCTATTTTTTTATTTTTCTTATTTCTCCCTCTACTTTTCTATCTATTCTCTTATTTACCCATCAAATTAATCACATCTAATTAACTATGGTTATCTTTTTAAAACTCTATAATTAATTCTAAACTAGTGTCCTTTACCTTAATAATAATCAATACAACAAATTTGATACTATAGCATTATTGGCACAGTAAACAATAACATAGTAGAACAATGCGACAGATACCATACAGTAGGAATTGATTCAGCAATGCCCTAAAATTTTTATTGAATATACTTGTGAGTAATCTTCTTCACAAGTAGCAAAGATTTACTAGCTATACCAGTTTACTGCAAAGATTTACTGGTACAGTTACTGTACCGATTTACTATACCAGCATGAGATAAGAAAGATAAGGAATAATGATAATTGAAATAAAATATATGCACAACTTAGAAATAGTTCTCAGAAATTCTACCAAATATGTACCGGAAAAATATTTGTACCATAAAACTCGAATGTATACTTGAATTGACGGACCTTTTTCTCAAAAAAAAAAAAAAAATTGACGGACCTCACTTCGATAAAGAGAAAAGTGTATTCGATTTTCATAAGAGAAGTTTTTTTAAGTAACAAAGTGGGAACGGGTTGGTCCGATGCCCATTCGGATCTATTTCGATTCGACGGGTTGTATCAGTTGTATGATCAAAGAAAATATAAATCTCAAAGTAATAAAGAAAAAAATTAAAATACCAATCTTAAAATCGTTCAATGGTGGATGGGGCTATCGAACCAATGTATTGGTCCGATGCCCATCGATTCTCCTCTCGTTTCTACAAAGAATCCTTAAAAAGATTAGCCAACTTGTTCATTCTTAATAGAGTTGTTAACGAGCCGAGTCAAGCTGAGCTCGGGTCAAGCTCGTGCTCGGCTCATTAGCTTAATCGAGAGTCGATCTGGCTCGTTAACTACTTCCGAACCAAAAATTTTAACTTGAGATTGACTTGTTAATTTAATGAGCTAACCGAGTTGGCTTGTTAAAACTCATTAAGACTTATTTAATATTTAAAAAAAAATGATTTATATCAAAATTTATACATAAATTAATAAATAACTAATGGTATTATATCTCATACAAATTTGATATAATAATTTAAATACATGTCATGCTATAAATTACTTACTATACTAAAAATTTATAATAAAATAATAAAAATAATAAATATTAATAATTTATCGAACCAAACGAGTCTAATGAGCTGAGTCGGTCAAAACTCAAGCTCGGCTCATTAACTTAACGAGCCGGTTCGTTAACGGCTCGATCCACTAACTAGCAAGTCCAATAGCGAGTCAATCCCGAACGAGTTAGAGCGAAGTATGAGCCATGAATTTTTTGCCAGTCCTAATTCTTAATGTAAACTTATATGTATACAAACACTAACACTACTAAATCAACTCCGAATAAACTGGAATTTTAGTACTCTACAACTCAATTTTTATGCATTACTCAATCAAACTCGCAACATGCATTTTTGTATGGGTTTCTTTATGAACATCACATGAAAGATAATTACAGTGTTATCGTCATTTCTTTTTTTTTTTTGAGACAAAGCTATGTCAAGTTTTAATTTTGGTTATTCTTATCTTCTTTGGCTATGTTACCTTAATGATTAGATTTAGATACAACTTAATAAGATGATATGCTTGTCCTGCTTTGTGACAAAAATACAAATGGGACGTTAGCCAAATATCGTTGTATGGTTATGAGCGCATAACAAAACTGGCAAGCAGCAGCTACCGTTTTGGAGCTTTTTGCTAAATTGAAACTCAATTTTATCGTGTTATAAATCGCTGGAGCCAAAATGCCGAATCATATATTTAATGATTTTCCAGAGAGACAAAACAACAATTCTGCTAACCTCACCTAACGATCCATACCAAATTTCTATGGAACCTAAAAGCGTCAAAAAGAACGGAATAACGTGTCAGCGTAAACAAATGTGTAAAGTATCCACGTGCGACACGATGACATCGATTTTATCAACCTGGTGACGCCTTTTCCCTAGCTACCGAAACCAGAAGAATAGAATGAATAAAGAAAGGCATCCCACAGTTTAGAAGGAAGGAAAGGAAATAAAACAAAACAAAACAAAACAAAGCAGCCCATGGTATTCTGATTTTTCTCTAGCCAGGCATTTTTCCATTGTTCTGAATTTCTGATACAGTATGCATGGTGTGGCGAGTTACCAACTAAAAGCTTTCTGGTAAGAGGAGATGAGAACCTGTGACGGGAATTAAATAGCTGGGGTGTCCTGTCAGCGTACGGCTACACGTGTAGTACAGTGTACGTAACACACTGGTGATTACTTCAAATGGGGGCCTGGTGGAGTGCTGGCTTTATATTTATAACACCATTCTGGCATTCTGCACTGCATTTGATTTTCCTGATCAATGATCAATCAATTTCTTTATCCTCGGAACGCACATTTTCTTCTGACATGTTTCCGTTGAGAGATATTTTTTTCGTTTGGGAGCTGATAAATAACAGAGGTTCTCCAATAAAAA
Source organism: Schoenoplectus tabernaemontani (assembly GCA_037127355.1). Lineage (NCBI taxonomy): Eukaryota > Viridiplantae > Streptophyta > Magnoliopsida > Poales > Cyperaceae > Schoenoplectus > Schoenoplectus tabernaemontani. The sequence continues at coordinate 1,315,200 of CM073749.1, read as the reverse complement.
AAAATCTGACTTTATTAACCTAATGAGTTACTGTTTATGTTAGTAATTTTATATATTATTATTTTCATATTAAATAAATTATCATTTATATTTATATATTATATATATATATAATTATTAATATAAATAATAAAGTTCATATGGAAAATATTTGACTTGATTAAATAGTATTGTACTATCTGAAAATTAGTCAGCTGATTAATCGAACTTGGATGGTCGACTAAACTTTCCTATAGGCAAAATGCCTTCCGAATACATTATATTATATGCATGTGGCGGTTTATCCATTGACTCCGACTAATCGCGCAATTAATTAGTCTAATTGTCGTTTTTACAACACTTAATCATAATCTGATGTGCATGATCATTGCATAACATTGTTCATTTTTATAAATTAATTGTGTAAAGAAATTTATACCACTCAAATATTTTTAAATGGAATCCATTCAACTGGTCATATTTTTAAATGTATTACATTCAGATAGTGTTGTGCATGTTTTAATTTTCAAATTAAGTTTATGTAAGTTATATGTGAGGCGTAAAAATAATGCTTTTATTTCAGCATTTGATATTCTCACCTTTGCAACACAAAAAGAAATATAGAAGCTGATTTGTGGTTATCATTTTAATCACATGTACTTATCTTTTTAATATCGGCATACACTTGTCATGCCACAGGTCGTATACTTATTTATACCCCTCTGCATCTGGACTCTCACTCAATATAAAGAGCACCTCTCTTGATCAAGGATTCAAGCTCCCCCATCCTTCTTTCGACTGTTGAAAAATCAGAAGCAATGGAAAGTTCATTTCTTTCTCCTTCGACCTCATTACCTCTTCCATCATCTGTTTCCGATTCTAGTGGTTCCATCAATTGGACGGGAAGAGACAGAAGCGGCGGATATAGCGCTTTTGCTTATATGATATTTGGAAGATTAATCTGCGCTGTCATTACATTCATTTTTGCCATAGGTTTGTAAATCCTTAGTGTTTCGATATCACGTTTCCATCAATTGCACCAATTCGTTTCAGGCGATTCTGTGTTTGGAGTATTTTGAGCGAAATGCCTGTCTTATTCTGACAGTCTGTTCCGAAATAAATGGAGGAAATACCATTAAATTTCAGAAATTGGGTTATTTTCCTTTGTTTGATATGGATTTTTTGCTTTTTTTTTCTGATTGTTTGATAAATATCGCCTTTGAAGTTTGAAGAATTATTTTTGTTCATTCATGTTCCATTTTGAAGTAGTTGGATTACTCTACCTGCTTTGTGGATTATATCAAATTTAACTGTGATAATTGTTTCTGTGTTCAGTGGGCTCACTGATCGGAGCAATGACTGGAGCACTAATAGGTCTAGCAACAGAAAGTGGCATGTTTCGTGGAGCTGGAATTGGGGCCATTTCTGGTGCTGTTTTCTCAATCGAAGTCGTTGATGCATCCCTTGATTTGTGGCATTCAAATGATTCTGGCGTTTGGAGCATCCTTTACATGGTATTTTATGTTTCATTCGATCAATTCCTTTTAGCTAGGAGTAATAATTAAATCGGAGCAGCGCAATTAATGTCCGTACTGTTTAAAACATTCATATGTTTTCGCTTTTATTTAAGAAAAAGATGAACTTTTTCAATGGGGCATTCAAAACATGACGGCGCATATAATATTGCGGTGATTAAATTGAAATTCGCTTAAAAAAGAGGGGCTTGTGGTGATCTCTAAATATTGTAAGGGTGATTCTGTAGTCCGTCCAACTGAGCATTAAGTTTTAAATGTTTATTCATTTTTATTTTTTGGTTTGGAATTTTAAACAAAGGAAGTATTTCAGCTAATTAATCTGATTGACTTCCTTTTCAGCGAACATTTTTCTTTTCTTTTTCTGGTCTAAAACTTTGAGTAACTTCCTTCAGTTTTGCCTGTCAACATAATATATAATCATCATCTAATTATATTTAAACCATTGTTTACTAGATGGATATTATATCAAGTCTGTTGAGTGGAAGACTAGTTAGGGAGAAAGTTGGGCCGGCCGTACAGAGTGCAGTTCAGAGTCAGGTATTTAACACTAATCATTCAATGTAATACAAGTGTGCTACTCTGATTATGAAATTGTGTAATGTGTACATTATTAGTTCATGAAGAGTTCAAATAATTTTATAAAATACGGTCTTAACAACAACAAACACTCTTTTTTTTGTTTAAATATTAGAGATTGTCGAATTAAAGTAAAAACCAGCTCGATTCATGATGAACTAAATAATACTTACGTTGTGCATCATTACAACTTGAAATACGCAGAGTATTTTTCACAGTTAAAAGAAAAGTTAGGTGCATTTGTAAACTTCTCTTTTTCAAGTGCTACAATTAGGATCTGGAGTCGCAATCTCTGTCCCCATTTGGCTTGCAGGCCATTAAATTGCATGATCGCACATTAAATTTGGAACGCTTATAACCTATTGTTCACAATAGCCCATTTTAGTTTTTTTTTTTTTTTCATTTTTGGTTCTCTGACCTCAGAAAATATGAACATTTGCTTCAATGCAAAAATATCTAGCCACAAAAATTTGTCACTGAAATATAATCAATTAGCATTTCCTTTGCAAGATAACTAATTTCTATTACGCCCCTAGAACTAGATGATATTTCATCATTTCCCCTCTTGCTTAATCAGAAAATACCCAAACTAGCCCTCTATTGCCCTCATCTATTCCAAGATAAATAGTGGGCGGGAGATGGTGAATAATTTATAAAGAAATGGGGGAAATGTGAAGTAGATTACATAATATTTGTTGAGTTATTTCAAATGTGGGTTTATTTGTATGAAGTTCTGATTCTGAATTAAAAGTTGCTATTTATATTATTTTGTCAGATGAGCGCCATAACCTCGCCCTTCATGGAAGTACATGATTTCTTCGACACAGGAAGTATTAGAGGAATACCAAAATGTTCGATCGAAAAATTACCGAAGATTGAAATTACCAATAATACTGATTGTACAGGAGAGATAATTTGCTGCTCTGTTTGTCTCCAGGTGTGTCTTGCTATCTAAGTTCAACTTCTTAAAGGTTTATTTCTCGCAGTTATGACAGATGCCCTTGGGTTAAAAAATTTCAGTTTTGGACCTTGGAAAAGTTTTTCTTCATTTTAGCATATTTGAAAATTTTGGAAATATACTGATTGTTAAACGGACAATAAATGTCCACCTTCAATCATAACTGCGCGGTAAAGAAGGGCAGATGTATCTATACTACTTAATTAAATGCATGTATGCAACCTATTTCACATTTACATGTGACAATTGAAGGGTACCTCCAAGAGAACTAGCGTCTGTATACAGTGGTTCTTAGTTGTTGATTCTATAATTCTGAAATTCCACTTGAGGTGTGCCTCTTAATGAGCATCATTAATTTTCAAGATCACTACAATCTACAAAACAGACATCACAATAGTCACTTGCAATAGTCTACCATTCAATGGTTGTTCTTAAAGCTAGAGCTGAGCTACTAGTAGGTCCCAATTATTAATGTATCAGTGTGGGAAATCTTTACTGGTCTTTGTTCCTAACAAATGTACATCTGCAGGGTTTTAGGATCGGAGAGGCAGCTCGGGAACTGCCGAGTTGTAGACACACATTCCATCTGCCTTGCATTGATACATGGCTGGTACGGCACAGTTCTTGCCCCTTGTGTAGAAGGGACGTTGAGGTAGTAGTTCCAATGTAAATGTAAAATATGAGAGGCTAAGAAGAGGATATCAGATGTATTAGCGATAAGGAAGTCCATCATCTGGACCCTTCTAATATTAGTTCTTATATATAGTTTTTTTTTCCCATTCAGCCCTTTGCAGGGTTTTCCCTGTTGGTTGCTATCTCTGTTTGTATAATTAACCACCAGTTCGATTTTGGTAGAGCAGAAAAATAGATTTTTATTCCAGATATACATCTCACATTCTTCCTCCCTTTTTCCTTGGTACCAACTATTTTTAATAAGAACTGTTAACTTGGGCTAATATTTCTTTCAGACAATCTTCTGGAAAACCTGTAATACTTCTCTGCACGGTTATCAGAGTTTTGTCTTTAGAAATGTCAGCACTACAATTCAAATATACACAATACGCTCCAATGGTTTCATTCAGATATCCAAGCTGAATACAGCAAATTCGTCTTTTTCATAAAGGCTCGATTCTGAAATTTTGAGAGCCCAAGCTGTCTACCTCAAATGAATTGACTTTGAGAGGTCTTAACAAAGTAATCACTTTCAACAATTATTTTTCATTGAAGAATTCTTTACCCAAAGCTGACCTAAAGAGAGAAACTTCAGGTAAAGATATAAATTGACCAGGCAAAAAAATAAACTTCTTAGACGAAGAATGCCAATGGCAATGCGTGACAGTGACCTTATATGGGGACCGGACCTCAGGTCAAGTTGGGTCAGAATTAATTCTGGCATTTTATCATGTCCGGTTGGTCAAATTTTATATCGGAAATATAAGACTGGATTCTTCTTCTTCTTTTTTTCTCTAAAAAAAAATTTGCTAGTATTTCTCCTTTTAATATATAAAACAGGTTCTGATCATTTATGTTTATGAAGCTTGAACCCCCACTCACAAGGAAGCCATTTTAATGGCTTATCACTTGGATTACAATTACTCGGGTTTAAAATAACTTTTTTTTTTTTCATTTTGATAGTTATTGCCAAACCAATCTCTAGAGCATCGTGTAAGATTCATACTTAAAATTGAGATGTGTAAAACTGCTATGAGATTAAATTCACCAAGGCGGTTTATAAGTCAAACCACAATAATCATTGGATAGGATTGAAATTATATATTCAAACTGATTTTTCTAATGAATGACATGACATATCTATCAAGTTCCTTTAGTACAAAATTAAGCGACCATGAATTTAAATGTTTGTTTTCATTCATTGGAGAGCATGTGAAGAATGTCGATGAGGGGTTGGCTCATATATACAGTGAGCCGTGAGAAATTATAATGTGACTAATCATGTGACGTTCGTATAATCACAATACACACCTTGAAAATGGTAATTATATACTTAATGGTCTTAATTGAAACGAGAGTACACACACAATAAATTGAATAATAGAAGTCCCTAGCCATTACACTCTCAACAATGAAGAAATTGTTTTGCAAACCTCAATTTAGAACATGTCCTTTGCGTTTTAAAAATAACGCTTAGCACATATATGGCCCGTCAATGGTCCAGTTTCTTGTAAGGGAATTCGGCCCATTTAAAGACTTGGGTCATGAAGGAGCAAGAAAAGGTTGTGACTACACTGCACAGTTGTGAAATTTGAATTACTGAATGTGCAACATTTAAGCCTTTCTCTATGTCATCAATAATAATAATAATAATAATAATAATAATAATAATAATAATAAATGTCTACAACTACTTGCTGAAAAAAAATTGTGAAGTCACCATTCTCTACATTTTGACGGGGCATTTGTCAAAACTACTTCTTGATGAACTCACATCACCTACGGAGCTGAAATAGCTCCACAAGTGCGATTCTTTTGTTCTGTGTGGTTAGATTATCTATCAACGATTCTGATTTAACAGTAATAAACAGTCTCATACATCAAAATCATGTTTAGATTTTCCACAACCGTTGTGATTTTCCTACGGAAGAATACCGATCCCTTCTTGATAACAAAGGGCCTGGACCTCAAAGATCCGAGTGTACAAACTAAGGTTTAGAAGTAGAAGTACTAAAAGTAAACGACAAACGATGTGATTTAGCCATCTTTCTACTCAATCCTTTTTCGCCCCGTGTGTTTATAAAACACTGGGTTGGCTAGTATAGATAACCTATGGAGAACCTCGAGGAACTAGAGTTCAAAAGCTCTCTCAGTTATTGATTTTGTATTAAGATTCATGATGACCATTTTATAAAATAAAAAAAAATTAAAAGTATAAATCTCATACAAAATCAATTGCCGGAGGGACTCTAAACCAATTTTTGAGTTCACAGAACTTTGAACCTTCTCCGGTTCCGACCTCGGTGGTGGTACGGTGTGAATGTAGATGACAGGTTTTGATGATTGAGTGATATTGTTCCACATTTGACATCAGCATCTAGTGAAAAAAATAATAAAACCTGATCAAGGATCATAAGTTACAATTTTTTTATTTTTAGAAACCTTTTTATTTTTATCGGAATCTCGCATGAGTACTTTCTCTGCAAGTAGTGAATGGCCCGAAATAAAATCTTAAACTTTTTTTAGGAACCGTACAAATAATTTGGGCCCTTAGAAAAAAAAATTCTCAAATAAGACCTACATTTTTTTATTTCAGACCCTTTAATTGTTTTATAACGAGAACAACAAAATAGAGGGCCTGAGATAATAATTCAGACCCTAAGTGATTTTTTTTTTGTTTTGAGATATTTATTTTTCTTCTTTAATTTTTTATAGTATTATATCTCAATTGTGTCCGGTGAAGAAAATAAATTGGTGGATTTATGCCCAACTTTAAACAAACATTCAATTATATGAATTTAAAAATATTTTCAATCCATGAAATATAAAAGAAAAAGAAATCAAAGTTAAAAATTGAAGAATATTTTTTTATCATAATCACAATATATATTCACATTCATACACACACACACACACACATCAGACCAACCAAATATATTTTTAAGAATTCTCTTATTTTGTTATAAAATAATTGGAGGGTCTGAAATATTAATTCAGGCCTAAGTGATTTTTTTCTTTTTTTTTTCTATTTATAAAAAAAAAAATCTGTTGTCTAAGATACAAATTTGAACCCTTCTAATCAGTCATGTCAAAATGAAACTCATACAACATTCCCAAAAAAAAATACTTTTCTAAAAATAAAAAATTTAAGTTATGAGTTGAGCAAAAAAAAAAATGACCATTGACAATTCAACACTTCCTTCAACCAAATGAAATGATTCGGAATTTGCACAGCGTATTTTCTTGTCTTGTCTATTTGTAACCTAACAATCAGGTTCATCACATACAGAGGCCTAGCAAGGAGCAGTGGGTTTTGCCATACGAATATTCTATTCGTGAACATATATTAATTAAATTGTTTTGATTTTTACTGTTTGAAAAGGACATTGAGAGCCAGAGATCATCCTTATCCTTCAAAAAGAATTAAAAATTAAAATCCAACAATTATCTTATCTCCATCTCCTCTTGCCATTCATATGCAACTTTCAACCACCACTCAAAAAATAATAACAGAAAGAAAAATAAATTATAAAACTGTAATGCGGAGTACGTTTGTACTAAAAAATATGAAAAATGTCCCTGTAAAATGCTATTTCTAAAAAAAATGAAAATTGCCCAAGTAAAATGCTATTTCTAAAAAATATATGAAAAATGTCCCAATGTTATTGATCTTTCAGACTGTCACATAATTTTTTGCAGATAATATAGACCTTCAAAATTGCAAATATTTTTAGCAATGCCACCCTGGCTTTAGTTTGACTATCACTCGTTCACATTTTTATACTAGTCCCCAGATAACACAAGGGCGGCTGTGTTGTTCATCCAACAAATTTAAAATTTGTTGGAAAAAAATACATAAAAATGGCACGTTTTGATGGTGATCTTTCAATTTTAATTTGTTGTCCTTGGATAAAGAACACTAAATTGGATGTGCTCTCATATTGGGAATATTTAATTAGATCTGGTTGCTCTACTTCTGGTGAAAGATGCTAATTCTTATATATCCCGTGATTCAATGCATGTAAATGTTTTTTTTTTGCTTTTGGCATATTCACTTTAATTAATGAAGGTAATTAATAAAAGTAATCAAGTTGCTAAACTTTTTTCTTAAAAACTTTATTATAACTTTCTGTTACTTGTGTTAAATTAATATATATTACGATTAAGCTTCGAATAATCAACTGAACTACAGCAGTTCCGTTGATTAGTAGCTTGTTGATCAACTTGATAATTCTACAAAATTTCACTTAGGATATATAATTATCGAATCATAGGAAAAAATTTAGATTTTCATAATGTCAAAATTGAAACGCAACAGTTAAGTCAGTCGGGCTGGAGATTTTCTTTGAACGCTTTTTTTTCTTATGAAAAAGTCTCTGTATTTCTTTAATTTCCAACATGAACTGTTGTTCGAAAGCAAGCATGTAGAAGCAAACGATTCTATGGCCTTATCATTTATGAATCATGTGAAAACAAAAAAAAAAAAGGAAAGAAAAAATCACCGTACTGTGGTTACTGTTCCTAGGAAAAAAAACATATGCCTTAATTACAAAAAAAAAATAAGATTAAAGAGAACTAAAAGCACACAAATAAACAAATAAAATTCCACCATTTTTTCATTCTATTTATGGTTTATAAATTATTATTTTCCTTCAACATTCGTACATAATTAAGTCTGATTTGGTCCATCTCATCCTGCTCGCATCGCATCTTATCCCTCAGTTTGAGTAGAACATTGATTTGTTTTCACTTCTATAAACATGTTATCTGATTGGGAAAATATCTCTCAGTTTGAATACAGATTAAAAAAGATTAAAAGTTTGAGTAGAACATTGATCCCTTTTCTCAAAGAAAAAGATTAAAATGAAAACGCCAGTTACCATCCGGATTATAGAATCTAGTTAGATGAATGAACAGGTGCTTTGACCTGGACTTCAACTCACCCATGTATGAAAATATTTAGATTTCAGTTTAAAATGTATACAGCTTAAATTTAATTTAATCGTTACATATTTAAAATTTAAAATTATTTTTTATATAAAAAAATATTGAGAGATTATTTAGAATTTTATAAATACTTTTTTATTTTTAAAAATAAAATAGAAATATTTAATAATATTATTATTATTTTAGAAATAATTATCAAAAATTTAAATCAAATACTCGGAGAACTTTAAACAACCTAAATTTTTATATCTTCAAATATTTCTGTATAAAAAAATTTAATGAGAATAATAAAATTAAATTTTAAATATTTTATGATAAAATTTGATTCATGTACAAAAAGTCCAAAATATTGATCAAACTTTGTATGTTGAAGTCCAAGGCAAAACACCTCTTCATGTATCCAGCAAGATTCTAGAATTCGGGATGATAACTGTCGTTTTCCTTTTTATTTTCTTTGAGAAAAGGGATGGGAATTGAGTGGATTCGATCCATACTCGTTTGAAGATTTATTGTTTTCTCGCATAATTATTATATCGGACACTGTATGATCATGTTTTTTTCGTTCATGTTTTCTAGACATTGACTTACAAGACTAACGTTAAGGACGAGGTGCTCTTTGAAGTAGATATGTGAACATGTGACGTAGTGATGGAACTAAAGAGGATTCAGTGGGCCACAGGACTCTATTTAAAATTTAATAATTTTTATTATACACTAAATTTTATATGGATTGGATGACTTTTTAAGTAATTGAAAAATTATGATTTCATTGAAATGTATAATAATTCTAAAGATGATTTTATTGACTTATTTTATTCTCTTTAATTTCAATTATAGCTCATTTTAAAATGTGATGACTCTACTAAGATAAAATTTTGATTCTGCCACTGATGTGATGGATGACATTGATGTACTTATTTTGGCTTTTTTTTTATAATTTAACTAGTTGATCCAAGCTGTTATTATGCTCTAAGATCTTATATATCGAAATTTTGTTGGAAATCAAATTTTCATTTTTTTTAAAAAAAATGCATCGTTATATGGTTAAGATTTTGAATTTTCTATTAAAAAGTTTTCTTTTCCAACAATATTTTCAATATGCAAATAGTATTGATATACAAAATTTGATATTAAAAGCCACAAGAATGATGCATCTCTACTTTAGGAAGCATATTGACACAACTATGAATTCCAAACTTTACAAACCATTACTTGAATACATCATCCGTTAAATATTCTTAATACACAAAGAGGAGTAATTAAGCATTTAAGTTTTTCAAGTCAGTCATCATTTCTCTTCATTATTGATTTTATTTAAATATTTTCATCTACATGAATCCAGTGATCAATATATAAATTTTCTCTCATCTCATTTAAAATATTATGTGTCATATACTTAAGGTAAAACTTAACTCTTAAAACGATCTAATTTTTTATATGATCATTTTAGATTATCATATATTGAATTATATTATTTATTATTATAATAATAATAATATAAATCTTTAGTATTTAAAAAAATATGTTTAAATTTTCTTTAATATGAAAATATATTAAATTTATTTTATTTTTATTTTTTTTAATTATTTATTTATGAACTATATTGTCGAAGAATCGGGTTGTATTTGAGAACCTGGATTATAACTCTAATTTGTATAAATTTTTGATAAGTGTCTTTTCAAATTTCATAAATATAAAATTAAGCATATTGAAAATGCACGTAGTTCTTTAAGGGAAAAATGCTATATTGCAAGTAGTAATAGCTCAAAAATTGTGAAACTCTAGATCGAAATGCTATAGAATCAGTATTTTTTGTATATATTTGACAACCAGTTGATCTACATCATCAACATAAGAAAATAAAAGAGACGGAAAAAATGGAGTCAGTTTATAAAGCCTAAAAACTAGTCATTTTACGACGTAATTTTTTTTATAACAAATTTATAGTTCAAATAATATAATCAATCAATTTAGTCAAATAAATATTCTATATGTAATTTTAATAATTAAAATAAGCGTTTAGATAAAACTAACATTTAATGCATTCATATTGTTAAACAAAATCATTTCTTATCACATAAAAATTAGCACATATGAAATATTAAAATACAGTGCATGTTTCCTTTATTTTAGAAATTATATGACCATTATTTTAAATTAGCAAGATGAATCACTTTATAACGCATGTAAGTCCAAAATTTGATCTTAAGGTATTTTTATTTTGGGATGTGACAAAGGGTCAATCTCCAATCGGAGAAATTCAACAGCATATTTTGCCTTAAATTAATAATACAATCATCATTATTATTACAACAACTAATTAAGAAACCTAAATAATTAGTGATAAAATTATGTAAGTTTAAAAGTATTTTGATAATTTATTATCCTATATTGATCGATATTAAGTAAAATTAACAGTTAGGAAAGAGGGTTGAAGGTCACGCATTAAAAGTTGCCGGAAAGGGGGCAGAGCACGAAAGCGAGATAATTCATAATTGTAAGCTTTTAAAATACGGATTTCAATATGTGTGTGATTGATCAACGCATAGTGCATATGCAACATGCGGGTGTATATACGGTTCAGCATGCGGATTATATATGCGGATATATATTTTAAAAAATTCTTATAATATTTGAATCGATCATTTATTTTTGAATTTTTTAATATAAAATAAGAAAATATAATAAAATATTAATATAATTTTGAATACTTTATATAAAAAATAATATAATTAATTTTATAGATTTAGTACGATAAATATTTTAAAAAATAATGTACATTGTTGAATATACAGATATATACTCTTACGGCATCGTACCGCATATGCATATGCAGCCATGCGCCATGCGACCACATTTTAAAGCAATGCATAATTGTCAAAATTAGGTCAAAATTAGACCAAAAAGTGGGAGGATTGGATTGTTGCATGTAGTTGTCTACGTGGCAGCTATTAAATAAAGGTTTGATATTTCCAGCAAGTATAAAGGGAAGCGACCAGGTAATTAGCGGTCTCATATTTGATGCGACATGTTGGTTCATTGTATTTGAATTAGATCAAGACTGCTACAAACGCCATGAGCTGTACGCAGATACGCTTGCTTCGGGCCGCCATATTTCATTAATTAATATATTCTAGTTAAAATATTGATTCAATAATTGACTACCGGAAGACCGATTAAAGCCATTCTTTTACAAAATAGAAAAATTAAAACTTTCTCAAGATTACGCTAGTTTTTTTTTATAATATTGCGTGTTTTGATTTTCTGGTCTGAAAAAAAATCAGATTAATTTTTTTTCCACCGAATTGTCACACCATTTTTATTAACAAAAAAAAAATTGAAAAATCAACGCAATCATGTTAGACGATTTGAAAGCTTTTTTTAATTTTTAGAAAAGCTTGAATTGAAGCTCATGAAATATATAATATCAAAGTAAAACTAGCGTACTCTTAAGAATACGGAGCTCTTTGAAGTTTTTACCTCAAAATATACTCCTACGATCTATATTCAAATTTTAATTTATCATGCTCATAAAATTCTTTATTGAAACCTTGTGGGATAAAATTTTTTTAAGTGTTTTGAGTTTTCTAAATCACCGTTTTTAATTTTTGAAAATCAACTCTAAAAATAATGATAAATATTCAATATTTGTATATTATTTTTAAAAATTAAAAATAATGAATTAGAAAACTCGAAATACTCTAAATTTTGTGTTCTCTTTTAATATGAAGACTTTAATGAACATGATAAATCAAAATTTAAATATAATTTGATATATTTTTTATATTAGAAGTACAAAAAGACTTCATGCTCTTAAAAGTACATTAGTTCTACTCAAAATATCATTATCAATAATTGAACTGGGTAGCAAAATAGGCTTTTGACCTTAGCTAATTAAGATGAATCGATTAGCTACGGGTTCAAAATTCAGATGAGATTCTTTTATAAATAATTAAAAGATGAATTAATGATTTAGACTCCTATCTTTACTTAAAGAAAAGGAATCGACTAATCGTTGGTACTTGGTACTAATAATTGACAGCTAGTTGTTTTATATTTTTCTTTATCTAATATTCGTTTAAATTTAGAATAATTGTGGAAGTAAAAACTAGTAGTTTTACATTCTTTAGGTACCGTGGGAACATAATCCTACATCAAATCTAATTCTATTAGACCACAAATGAATTTAATCAGAACTTCCTTCAATAATTTGCCTTGCCAAAACCTAAATCATGGCTCAAATCAAATAATTAGCAAATTGTGCTAGATAATAGCTACTAAGGTGCTTCACGGAGTAGACATGTAGCAAAAATAAAAAAATCTAGCAAACTGTGTATATTTGCTGCTCAAAGACAACTTTAACATAGTGAAACTAGGCCGGGTAAATTACTTCATTTTTTTTGTCGTAGTGATACAACTATATAATCGTTCACTTATTGATATATTAGTGTAATTTTACTTAAAATCTGACACTGATAACAATAGATTTTTATAAAAATTAATACTAATAAGTATCAATATTTGGCAAACTACTGTCATGCTTGTAATAACTGACAGAAATAATCTGTAACACCGACATAAATAGTTTTTTTTTCCTCAAAATTTCAATCGGTAAAAATCAGCGTTTGTTGCTGACAAGAACCGACACAAATTTTATCAAAAAAAACGATGTCCATTGTTGTCAGCAATTGACACTAATGGTTTAAAGTTTTTCAAAAGTTTTGTAAATTTTCCAATCTGTAACAATTAATGTCAGTTTTTACGTACTGGAAACTACGGGTTGATAATCACATTCTATCTACATACAAATTTTAGTTTAATGCTCCGGCCAATAGAAATTCAGAAGCATTCACAGATAACAATCTAAACTTTCTCTCATTCTTATCATATTTATTGTTTATTCTATCTAAATCGAACGAACATCAATAACAAAAATTCTCCTCTTTCCAACTCATCTTTTCTCCCATTTTATTCAATTTTCCCTTCCTTTTACTCTTCTCATACTCTCTTTACAACTCAGTAGAGAGAAAGAGAGGTAAGGGCCTAAAAAAGGACGCGAAGAGCTGGCAACAAGAACGGAGACGAGAAAAAAAAATGATGTAAGTAGACAAAGTGACTACTTAGGGAATTCTATTAACCAAGAAACAATAATTATAGATGAATAGAGTTTATATGGAATTTACATATGAAGACAAAAATTCATAATCGAGTTATCCTAGTTGTAGCTACACCATAATTTGAAGTCGCTTGTAATGTGCTCCAGCAGTAGTTGAAACATAGTTTTGGCTTTGTTTTGAAATACCTAGGAAAATTATTTTAACAATTGATAAGCTGAGGAAAAGATTTATGTGGTATGGTGGGAATTCTATTAGGAAAAAGTATGATTTTGTAGCTTGGAATATTGTATGTAAAATCAGAATGTTGACATAAAAAAAGCAGGTAAACCCCTGTACATAAATGCAAGGTGGTCTTGGTGTTATTGATCTTACAGTTATGAATCAAAGCTTTTTAGCAAAATGGTTATATAGGTTTCAGAATTCTCAAGTGCAAGGTTTGTGGAAAATTATATTAGCAGCTAAATATTGTACTAATTCACCTCAAATTATATTACCAAGTGTTTTTTAGATATAAGTGTAGACAAGATAGTTGGATTAGATGAAAAATCTCGGGAAATACGGATATAATATATGATACATGTGTAATAGGTACGAGATTTAAAAACACCGTATAATATATCCCGATTGCGAGATCATCGGTCCATCCACAAGCGGGCACGTGATCGGGCCTGGACTTGTGACTTACCTAAGCGGGCACGTATTCGGGCCCAACTTACAAACTTAGGATTTTCGAGTAAGCGGGCGCCAATGCCCTGAATACCACAGGAAAATTCGGCCTCCCGAGCGATAACGCCCTAGGAGAGTGACGGCTAAAAGCACGTACTCGGTATTCGAATCGATGATCCACCTCACATAATAATAATAATAATAATATGAGCAAAGGGAGTTTAAAAATAATTATGCTTTCGGTTGCCATATCGCCAAAGGATATAACTACCGTGAATTGACAAATCGGAAACAAAAGGGAGCCTACACCTTTGTACCAACCAAGGGTCGAGGGACCGCATCCGTAAAGTAACAAAACGGAGTATATACAAATGGGAGCCTACACTGTACCCACTAGGGCCAGAGGACCGCATCCCGACTTTCTCTGTACCAACTAAGGGCCAAAGGAGAAAGCCCTTCGGACAATACCAGGATCCTAAATAAGCCGGATAAATAAAATAATATAATATCTCGAAGTAGATTCCAATCTTGAATATGGCCGCCCACACTAAAAACTGAAAGACACGGTATCCTGATCGCTCAAATTTGGATAAACATTCTTATTTATATTAAGAATAATGATAATATAATATTGATAAAAAATTAAACACTCGACACGTAGAACCCGCCAATGACGGGGTCGGTGGATAACCCGACAGAGCAAAGATGCGCGATGCATATACGACCAGGTGGGTCCCACGGCCTATGGGTCACCGTACGTAACCAATGATGCAGTTATGCAAGGCAACCTCGGGCCCGAAATTACCGGTCCGCCTCTCAACACTCCCATGCATTTAATGCATGATTAACTACGACTTAATTAATATTTAGTGATAATAATAATATTTTCCTAATAATTATAATCTACAACTTAATTTATTTAATTCTATCTAATCTATCTCGGGACTATTTCCGGATCCTACTCCTACCCTATCTACATGAAAATATGCTATGATATGACATGCGAATACGGGTATGTCTCAAATATCTTTGGTCGATTCTAGCATGCGAGATGACGATCGATTTTGGTCTCTAATCAAAGTTTGGTCAAAGTACATCGCATATCGATTTATTTTAAAAACATTTTAATTTCGGTTTGGGTTCCTAATTCGAAGAAAGAAGATTAAATCCCGAAACCGTACACGAGAATGCGGCTAGGATCACGGAGTCGCTCTACTCGGAGGCGATGAACACCGGCCTCGGGGTCGGTGTCCGCGTACGTCGGTCGGGAGTGACCTCGTACTCATGAGTGGATCAAGTCGACTATATCACCTATTTTAATTTAAATTAGATGTTTATTAGTTTTAACTCGGTTTACTTCACGATCAATACTTAAATTGGATTGATAATTAAATTAAGCGTTTGTTCGGGTTTGTCGACTTCTCTTGAAAATTTCGGCAGCATTCCTGCTGCATTTACGCAGTGTCGGAAATTTTAGTCGCCCATATTAGGGATTCGTTAAATGGTGTTTATCGTTTGTGATTGCTTCTATACGTCCATTCTTTATTTTTAAATTCGAGTTCATGGATTTAAATATTTAAATCAATTCATTTAAACTAGAGAAATTGATTTATATATAACATATAGTATATATAACATTATATTTAATATTTTCTTATTTATTCTTTTAAATAGAGAGATTTGATTAACGTATATTTATATAATTATGTACTTATTAATATTATTTTATTCTTAAATAGAGAAATTGATTCATATAGAATATATACATAATATTTCATTTATTTTAAAAATAGAAAAATTGATTAATAAATATTTTAATATTTACTAATTACATTCTAATTATGGCTTTCGCTATGTTTCTAATTTGCGTGGTTTCTTTATTACATATAATTATTATTATTAGGTTTTTTTTTTATAAGTTAGGAAAAATAGTTTTAAAAATAAAAGTAAAATAAGAAGAAATAAAATAAAAGAAAAGGAATAAATAAAATAAAATAACGGAAAATAAATAAAACAAAAGTAAAGAAAAGTTGTTATATTATTTACGTGTTGGTGTTTTAATGTTCGGGATCATACGCGACTACCAAATCGTTGGTGCCAATGCACCGATATCCGAAATCGGGGCGATCGGGAATATAATCATTTCCCGATTCTTTAAGTTTACGTATTAATCCATGGATACCGCTAACCTTTCGGGCGGCTTCCAATTAATTAATTGCCCTTTTAATTTTATCACCTTTAATTTTCTTAAGACTTTAAGTATTGGGCCTAAATTAATTATTTTAACTAATTACATTTTTCTCAATTTCAATCCATTTGTCGACCCATATCATTTACGAATATATTACTTAGTCCATAATATTCAATTTGGGCCTAACCCCTTTTTTTTATATATATTTCGATTCGTTTCCCTTAATCTTAAACTTAGGCCCAAATTAATCATAACTCCATAGCCACGTTCGGAAAGCCCACTACATAACGATATTCACAAGGCGCGAGTCTAATTGAAGCGCAACATAATTTTGGCTACAAAGGAAAAATCGAGATCATTAATGTACCAAACCTGCAAGGCGTACATAGAAAACAAACCATCAAATAGTACCAAAGTCTTTGGTACCAAATTTCTCGAGCATCAACAAAACAAACCCCAAAACGAGAAAACGGGCGAGGTGAGGGCGACCTCGCCTCACTGGTACCCCACCGGTACCGGTGTACCAAGGTACTCCCTTATCAACAAGACCATAGACAGAAGTCGAGAAATAAACCAGTACAGTCAAATAACAGGGGTGACAGCCAACCCATAATACAACACATAAGCTAACAAACACCCATTACCAGCAAAACAACCCAGCATTTCAGAGAGCACACATCAACACAGGTAGTGTACCAACATACGTCATAGAGGGCCTGGGCATCACCTGCATCACTGGTACCTATGGTACCAGTGTACCAGTGGTCTCTAAACCAGTCTTGAAGAGCTAAATCAATGAAGCAAGCACAAGGAACGATAAATAAGTAAATAACCCGCACAACCACGAAATCAACCAATCAACCACATTCATTTCATCAACCCACAAGAGGAAAAAGGGTGGTTGAACTAGGGTTTACCAATAACAACACGAGAGGGGATTTGTTACTCGGTAGCATAAAAAAATAACCCACAACCATAGCCAGGCTCGATGGCCACACAATAAAGCATGCAAATCAAAAATCGAAAGCCAAACCAAATTTCCCTCACAAGGAAACAAACAAAATGAGATTTAGGGTTTTTACCGATAAAATGAACCGAGAGGCAAAACGACCAAAGCACAAAAGGGCAAATGGGCTAGAGTTGGTCGGCTTCGCTCCTCCCTCTCAAGAAATCCCCGACCACACCCTCCTTTCCTCAATAAAGCCCAAATCGTAAACTCAAAATCAAATCGTTCTTATCGGTTTCTTTATATCTAATCTCGGCGCATGAGAAACCCAACTAAACCGGGAAAGAGGAAAGTAGAGGGGCCATGGGACCTTTTAAAAGGGGAGCGCGAATGAGAGTCGAGTTCCGGATCGAGAGAGCGACTTGAGAGGGTCGGTGAGAGGGACGGACAAGGTCAATGAAGTTGACGGAGCCACGAGAGAGGGGGAAAGGTAAGGCCTAGGGAGGGCGGCGGTCCCGAGGAGAGGTGTGAGAGAGAGAGAAAGGTAGAGAGAACAGGAGCTCGGCGAAACCTCTCGTCAAGGAGAGATCATGAGGGCGGCCTTGTCGGAGAGAGCCGAGGAAAAAGAAGGGTGAAGTAATGAGAGAGGACGGGATGAAGCAAGTGGGGGTGAGGGAAGCGGGATTTCTTCCGTCACGAGAGAGAGGGACAGGATGAACGGCGAAGAGAACGAGAGGGAGAGAGAGAGAGAGATTTAGAGGTGAGCGGTCGGGAATTAACGTGAGGTGACAACTCGAGTGGAGCGAGAGGGGAAGGCGACAAGGGAGAGAGAGAGAGACCGAATTAATGGAGAGAGAGAAGGGGTGGGGGAGATTAAATGAAGAGAGAGAATAAGGAGAGAGAAAATTATGGGGTTAAGATCCCTATGTGAAAAAATTATGGCTATTAGTGTGGCGAGTTATTTTGAAATCGAATATTTTAACAAAATGTCCTATTGTTTGCGTTATTAATATATATATATATATATATATATATATATATATATGTATACATGTGTATGTTTATATAACGAGACATGTTACTTGCAGATTGTCTCAAGCCCTTTTTATTTGGATTTTGAATTTTTATCGATTTGTTGTCTATCTCAAACTTAACGTTTGTTTTATATTAAATTTTAAATTTCCAGTTCCTTTAATCCAATTAGAATTTGAATTTGCATCCACTTAATTTCGTAGGTCATTAATAAATAATAAAAATTTAAATTTTATTAAATGATTTATTTATTTAAGTATTTAATATTATATATATATATACATATATACAAGTATACCCCCTTAATTGTTGAATTAAATTATTTGTTTATTTACGTTAATTTAATTACGATCATTAATGCCTAATTAAAATTCACGAGTTTAACATTTCCCCCCTTAAAATAAGTTTCGTCCTCGAAACGAAAACTCACGTCGTGAAAAGCTCGGGGTGGCTCCCTCGCATCTCGCTTCTCTCAGCTCCCGCGTAGCCTCTCGGGGTGAATGGTACTCCCATTGCACAAGCACTCGAGGAATGGATCGCCTCGGCGGGGTCACTGTGTGTCTAGTATGCGTAACGGTCGCTCTCTGTAGGACAAGTCGGCTCCACATGAAGAGGCTCGACCTCCAAGACGTGAGAAGGATCGGATACGTAACGTCTCGGCGGGATACGTGGAAGACGTTGTGCACGCCCGGCGAGCGAAGGTGGCGAGCAAGTCGATATGCGAAGGTCCAACCCGCTCAAGAATCGGGAACGGTCCAATGTATCGTGGTGCGAGCTTCCCCTTGACTCCAAACCTCATAACGCCCTTGGTGGGCGAGACTCTCAATAACGCGTGCTCGCCGACGGTCAGCTGGAAGTCGCGTCTCTTGGGGTCTGCGTAACGTCTCTGTCGATCCTGGGCCGCACGTAGACGCTCGTGGATCACCCTGACGGTGGCATGACTCTCATTGATCATCTCGGATGTCGTAGGCTCGTACGTGCCGGCGGGTCCCCAGCATACGGGTGTGCGCACTGGCTGGCCGTAGAGTGCCTCGAAAGGGGACATGCCGATCGAAGCGTGATAACTGCTGTTGTACGCGAACTCCGACAAGCTGAGGTGCAGCTCCCAATCTCCACTCATCGTGAGTGCGCAGGCGCGTAGCATATCCTCGAGAGTCTGGATCGTACGCTCGGACTGTCCGTCGGTCTGTGTATGGAAAGCGGTGCTGAAACTGAGCGTCGTCCCGAGGGCCTCCTGGAATCTCCCCCAAAACCGGACGTAAAGCGGGGGTCACGATCAGAGACGATCCGCGTCGGCACTCCGTGATGTCGGTACTGCCATGTCAAGTATAACCTCCCCATGTCCTCGGCCGATGTCCCTAATCGAAAGGGAATGAAGTGTGCGACCTTGGTAAGTGTGTCGACTATAACCCAAACTGCGTTGTGCCCCAGTCGCGTCCTGGGCAGCCCCGTCACAAAATCCATTGTGATGATATCGAACTTGCGCTGTGACTTTGGTAGGGGCTGTATCAGTCCAGTCGGTCTCCTACGGTCGGCCTTAACCTTCTGACATACGAGACACCTAGCCACGTACTGGGCTATCTCCCGGTGCATCTTCTTCCACCAGAAGTGTCTCTTAAGGGTCTGATACATCTTGGTCTCGCCGGGGTGGATAGCGTACCCTGAGTCGTGGGCCTCTGTCAAGATCCTACTCTTGAGATCTGGGTCCTTAGGTACGCACAGGCGATCGTCAAACAGAAGCGCTCCATCGTCAGCGATGTGGAAACGCGGTGCGGTGCCCTGGGGTACACTAGCGATGTACTTCGCCAAAAGAGGGTCGGAGGGCTGTGCAAGTCGTATCTCGTCTCGTAACGTGGGCCGTATGCTCAATGGTGCTGCCGTGGCGATGTCGATCGAGGTGGAGGTGGATGGCGCGTCAGCAATAGTCATGACGAGATCCAGTCGTCGCATGTCCTCAATCAACTGGTGCTGCTCGGTGATCAGAGTCGCAAGGTTCGCGCTACTCTTGCGACTCAAGGCGTCAGCCACTACATTGGCCTTGCCGGGGTGATAAAGGATCTCCAGCTCGTAATCCTTCATCAACTCCAGCCATCGCCTCTGTCTCAAATTGAGCTCCTTCTGCGTAAAGACATACTTGAGGCTCTTATGATCGGTGAAGATCTTGCACTTCGCTCCATAAAGGTAATGACGCCAGATCTTCAATGCGAAGATCACGGCGGCCAACTCCAAATCATGAGTCGGATAGTTCTCTCATGGGTCTTAAGGCTGTCGTGACGCGTAGGCAATGACGTGCCCTCTGCATCAAGACACACCCAAGTCCAAGCGGGATGCATCGGTATAGGCCAAATACTCGTGTCGGGCACCGCATGGCTAGAATGGGTGCGAGAGACGAGACGTCTCTTGAGCTCCTCGAAGCTCACGTTGTCGCTCGGGAGTCCACTCAAACTTGACTCCCCTGCAACGCGGTGGGTCGATGGTGCGGCGAGTACGGAGAATCCCTCTACGAATCGCCGGTGGTACCCGGCGAGTCCTAAGAAACTACGCACCTCGGTCGAGTCGTAGGGGTCTCCACTCTGTGATCGCCGAAATCTTCGCGGGTCCACGCAAGTCCATCCCTAGATATAATGTGTCCAAGGAATCAGACACACTCGAGCCAAAACTCGCACTTCGAGAGCTTGGCATATAGCTTATGCTCTCTCGGCCGCTGCGAGTCGGTCTCGGATGGCGCGCGTGCTCGTCCCGACTACGCGAATAGATGAGTATATCGTCGATAAAGACTACTACGAGGCGGTCTAGATAGTGCGAGAACACCACATGCATAAGGCTCATGAAATACGCGGGGCGTTCGTCAAACCAAATGACATAACTAAAAACTCGTAGTGGCCAGTATCGCGTACGGAAAGCGATCTTCGGGACGTCACCGGCCCTAATGGTCGGTGATGGTATCCGGATCGTAGATCGATCTTGGAAAATACTGTGAACCACATGGGCGATCAAACGGGTCATCGATACGAGGTATCGGATACACATGGCCACTGTGACCTTGTTTAGCTCCCATAGTCTATGCGCGGACGTAGGGTGCCGTCCTTCTTGCGGACGAACAAGGCCGGAGCACCCCGAGGGAGGTACTCGGGCGTATAAATCCCTTCTCTAATAACTCCTCCAGTGAATCTTCAACTCCGTAGCTCTGCGGGTGCCATCCGGTATGGGGCGCGTGCGACGGGCGTCGTGCCGTGAAGCTCGATGCAGAACTCCACGTCACGGGACGGCGGTAGGCCGGGTAGCTCGTCCGGAAAGACGTCGGGATACTCTCTCGCAACGGGAACAGTCGATATATCCACCTCCTTGGCGTCGTGCTAGCACGCAGACGCCGGGTAATACTCGCATCCGTGACATGAGATGCTTTGCCTGAAGGGCGGATATAATCGGCACTCTCGCACCTGGCTTCTTTCCTCGGAAATAAAAAGGCTCTGACGTCTCGGCACCGAACCTCACACTGCGTCGCTCACAGTCGACTACGGCGCGGTGTCGCGTCAACCAATCGAGTCCGAGAAGTACGTCGAAGTCTCGCATGTCGAGGGACGATGGAGTCTACTACTAGGTCCCTGCCCGCAATCCTAACCAACGTCCACGACGGATCCGGTCGACGATGGTGGTCCTCCCGAGTGGCGTACGTACCTCCATGGCTCGCGTCCTAATCTCGGTGGGCCACTCGCGTGACGCGATAAATAGTGATGAAACGAATGAATGACTAGCCCCCGTATCTATAAGTACAAAAGCGGGCATGTCGAGATGTACACCATACACCGCAATAAGCTCGGCATCGGCCGGATCCTCGCATAGCATGGGCTGCTCCCACATCCACCTCGGTGCGGCCTCGTCGCAACGACGGCATGAACCGAGCAACAGGGCGAGCCGTCTGTCCTCGTCCTCGCCTCGAGGCGGGGTAGATGCTCCACGTCCTCCTGCGATCGAGGAGGCGCCGATATGGCTCCGGGGTCGGTCGGGAACCCCGAATGGGCGATCGGGTGCCCGGTGTCCCGGCTGGCGGCACGAATGACATACTCGGGGGCGAGGTCTCGGCGGAGCATCTTCGGGGTCTCGGTGGGTGCTGCGGGGACCTGCGAGGGTACGGGCGGTATCTCTGTGGGTGCGGCGGGGGCCTACGGGGTGGTACGGGTGCGGGGGGTCGCGGCGGAGGGAGCGAGGTGGAGGCTCCCTCGAAACGGGGTCGGATGTTGCGGGCGGCGGCCGCGCTCCAATAAGGCTCTCCGGTACTCGGCCTTATCCATCGAAACTCCACCGATGTACCGGGGTAGATGTCGAGGACACTAGCGAGCCGGCTGAAGTCCTCGAATAAATCGGGCTCGGCGTCGCGGCGCCGGGATCCGCGACTAGCTCGGGTGCATAACGAGAGAGTCGAATGAATAACTCTCCATGCGACGAGCGTCGAGAACCACCGTGTCGGCGTCTCGAACTGTATCGGAGCACGGATAATCGGTGCTCTCCCATGAAGCGAGCCCTAAATATGTCGGAGAAACGGTCCCATGACATGGCTCGAACTCCACCCTCAGCGAGGCTCTGGGAGGTCCACCAGTGGCGAGCGTCGCGATCCAATAGGGTGGTCGCTAGCTCGGCCATGTAGGCCTCGGGAGTACGCGAGAGTCGAAAAGTGACCTGCACTGCTGCAAGCCACTCCTCAGCAGCGTCGTAACCGCCGCTACCATCATACGGGGTGTATGATGGCGCTCAAACTCCGTAACGCGAGAGACAAACGGATCTGTGCG
The DNA here is from genome assembly GCA_037127355.1 of Schoenoplectus tabernaemontani. Taxonomy (NCBI): domain Eukaryota; kingdom Viridiplantae; phylum Streptophyta; class Magnoliopsida; order Poales; family Cyperaceae; genus Schoenoplectus; species Schoenoplectus tabernaemontani. The sequence continues at coordinate 1,291,794 of CM073749.1, read as the reverse complement.
CCGTCGTCCGCGGCGCTCGCTCGAGAGGTAAAGCTGCGCCGGCCAGAGAAGAAAGCACATAAGGCTGGGCGGGTCGATCCGGGGGTGAATAAGATAGGGCGCGCGGGGGACCGCGGGGCGTGGCGGATCCACGGGTGACGGGGTACGGGGAGCGCTCGCGCGTATGGGTCCGGGAGAAGTAACCGGGAGACGGTGGAGACGGGGTACCATGCTCATCGAGAGCGTGCGGACGGTGCGTGGAGCGGCGGTATCGTGGGCCACATGACCTCGCTCGTACGTAGTCGTGAGGGCGTGGGTCTGGTGAGGGTAGGCCCAAAGGGGCCTGAGAACGGGTATGGGGTCTCCGCGACTGATGACCTCCTCCCGAAGATCGAACCATGGTGACTAGAAATCTGAGAGAAAAAGAAAAGGAAACATACTCGTAAGTCCAAAGTGATAACAAGCTAGAAAACTTACGGCTATCTCACTCTATTATTTAAAACATTTCTTTACTCAATCACGTGCAATGGGATCCAGCGGGAGCAGCGAAACTACGCAACCGTGCGTGTAACGTCTGCCCCGTCCTTTCTAGACCTACCCCTCACAAACCTAAGTCACGTATATATATATCATTGTTTTGTTTATTTTATTCACATCTCGGGATTTCTTAGATGATATTCTAGCATGGTTTATATGAAATCGGATTTATAAAATCCATGCTCTGATACCACCGAAGGATGTCACACCCCAGAATAATTAAATCGGATTAGGGTGCTAAATCCAGCTACGTACGCACGACGAGACGTGCGTACGGAAGGCTAAATGAATAAAATAAGCGAAAACACGAAATAAACAAAACAACAATAATAATAAAATATACATGACCATACAGTCCAAAATGAACAAAGAGAATACAACGCCTACATAGGCGGGAGCTAGCTCCATCGGAATGGGCAGCAATCTCTCAAATAAAACCCAAAAGAAGGAAGTAAGACTCAAAAACCCGATGGATCCTATCCAACTACCCGACTCACTTGCAAATGTGGCGAAGCATCCCTGTCATCGCGCAGGACTGCACCTAGCACTCTCATCCACACTCAATCCCGCACCTGTGATACTGGATCCCACAACCATCGTGGAAACGTGAGTAATTTAAAAATTACTCGGTGCGGTTTAGATCCGGCCTTAAGATTTTATCTTCTTTCCTAGGCGGACCCAAATACCGATCTTGTATTTTAAATGCATTATAACAATTATGTATAGTATAATAATATTTTGTGCACGTTTGAGAAAAACTCCTATATGAAATGAGATGAAATGGTAAATAAACCCGAAAATGAAAAATCTCAGGAAATACAGATATAATATATGATACATGTGTAATAGGTACGAGATTTAAAAACACCCGTATAATATATCCCAGTTGCAGATCATCAATCCATCCACAAGCGGGCACGTGATCGGGCCCTGGACTTGTGACTTACCTAGCGGGCACGTATTCGGGCCCACTTACAAACTTAGGATTTTCGAGTAAGCGGGCGCCAATGCCCTGAATACCACTGGGAAAATTCGGCCTCCGGAGCGATAACGCCCTAGGAGAGTGACGGCTAAAAGCACGTACTCGGTATTCGAATCGATGATCCACCTCACATAATAATAATAATAATAATATGAGCAAAGGGAGTTTAAAAATAATTATGCTTTCGGTTGCCATATCGCGAAAGGATATAACTACCGTGAATTGACAAATCGGAAACAAAAGGGAGCCTACACCGTTTGTACCAACCAAGGGTCGAGAGGACCGCATCCGTAAAGTAACAAAACGGAGTATATACAAATGGGAGCCTACACTGTACCCACTAGGGCCGAGGGACCGCATCCCGACTTTCTGCACCAACTAAGGGCGAAAGGAGAAAGCCCTTCGGACAATACCAGGATCCTAAATAAGCGGATAAATAAAATAATATAATATCTCGAAGTAGATTCCAATCTTGAATATGGCCGCCCACACTAAAAGCGAAAGACACGGTATCTGATCGCTCAAATTTGGATAAACATTCTTATTTATATTAAGAATAATGATAATATAATATTGATAAAAAATTAAACACTACGACACAGTAGGAACCATGCGTGACGGGGGTCGGTGGATAACCGACAGCAAAGATGCGCGATGCATATACGGACCAGGTGGGTCCCACGGCCTATGGGTCACCGTACGTAACGCACGATGCAGTTATGCAAGGCAACCTCGGGCCGAGAATTACCGTCCGCCTCTCAACACTCCCATGCATTTAATGCATGATTAACTACGACTTAATTAATATTTAGTGATAATAATAATATTTTCCTAATAATTATAATCTACAACTTAATTTATTTAATTCTATCTAATCTATCTCGGGACTATTTCCGGATCCTACTCTACCCTATCTACATGAAAATATGCTATGATATGACATGCGAATGCGGGTATGTCTCAAATATCTTTGGTCGGTTTACCGCATGCGGATGACGGATCGATTTTGGTCTCTAATCAAAGTTTGGTCAAAGTACGCATATCGATTTATTTTAAAAACATTTTAATTTCGGTTTGGGTTCCTAATTCGAAGAAAGAAGATTAAATCCCGGAAACCGTACTGAGAATGCGGCTAGGATCACGGAGTCGCTCTACTCCTCGAGGCGAACACCGCCTCGGGGTCGGTGTCCGCGTACGTCACGGTCGGGAGTGACCTCGTACTCATGAGTGGATCCGAGTCGACTATATCACCTATTTTAATTTAAATTAGATGTTTATTAGTTTTAACTCGGTTTACTTCACGATCAATACTTAAATTGGATTGATAATTAAATTAAGCGTTTGTTCGGGTTTGTCGACTTCTCTTGAAAATTTCGGCAGCATTCCTGCTGCATTTACGCAGTGTCGGAAATTTTAGTCGCCCATATTAGGGATTCGTTAAATGGTGTTTATCGTTTGTGATTGCTTCTATACGTCCATTCTTTATTTTTAAATTCGAGTTCATGGATTTAAATATTTAAATCAATTCATTTAAACTAGAGAAATTGATTTATATATAACATATAGTATATATAACATTATATTTAATATTTTCTTATTTATTCTTTTAAATAGAGAGATTTGATTAACGTATATTTATATAATTATGTACTTATTAATATTATTTTATTCTTAAATAGAGAAATTGATTCATATAGAATATATACATAATATTTCATTTATTTTAAAAATAGAAAAATTGATTAATAAATATTTTAATATTTACTAATTACATTCTAATTATGGCTTTCGCTATGTTTCTAATTTGCGTGGTTTCTTTATTACATATAATTATTATTATTAGGTTTTTTTTTATAAGTTAGGAAAAATAGTTTTAAAAATAAAAGTAAAATAAGAAGAAATAAAATAAAAGAAAAGGAATAAATAAAATAAAATAACGGAAAATAAATAAAACAAAAGTAAAGAAAAGTTGTTATATTATTTACGTGTTGGTGTTTTAATGTTCGGGATCATACGCGACTACCAAATCGTTGGTGCCAATGCACCGATATCCGAAATCGGGGCGATCGGGGAATATAATCATTTCCCGATTCTTTAAGTTTACGTATTAATCCATGGATACCGCCTAACCTTTCGGGCGCTTCCAATTAATTAATTGCCCTTTTAATTTTATCACCTTTAATTTTCTTAAGACTTTAAGTATTGGGCCTAAATTAATTATTTTAACTAATTACATTTTTCTCAATTTCAATCCATTTGTCGGCCCAATATCATTTCTGAATATATTACTTAGTCCATAATATTCAATTTGGGCCTAACCCCCTTTTTTTTTTATATATATTTCGATTCGTTTCCCTTAATCTTAAACTTAGGCCCAAATTAATCATAACTCCATAGCCACGATTCGATTGAAAGCCCACTACATAACAAGTATTCACAAGGCGCAGTCTAATTCAGGGCAACATATTTTGGCTACCAAAGGAAAAATCGGATCATTAATGTACCAAACCGGGCAGCACAATAGAAAACAAACCATCAAATAGTACCAGTGCTGGTACCAGCTCAGAGCATCAACAAAACAAACCCCAAAACAGAAACAGGCGAGGTGAGGGGCAACCTCGCCTCACTGGTACCCCACCGGTACCGTGTACCAAGTACTCCCTTATCAACAAGACCATAGACGAAGTCGAGAAATAAACCAATACGATCAAATAACGGGGTGACGAACAACCCATAATACAACACATAAGCTAACAAACACCCATTACCAAGAAAACAACCCGGCATTTCGAGAGCACACATCAACACAGTAGTGTACCAACATACGTCATAGAGGGCACGGGCATCACTGCGCATCACTGGTACCTATGGTACCAGTGTACCAGGGTCTAAACCAGTGCCGAGCTAAATCAGCAAGCAAGCACAAGGAACAGTAAATAAGTAAATAACCCGCACAACCCTGAAATCAACCAATCAACCACATTCATTTCATCAACCCACAAGAGGAAAAAGGGTGGTTGAACTAGGGTTTACCAATAACAACACAGAGGGGATTTGTTACTCAGCCGCATAAAAAAATAACCCACAACCATAGCCAGGCTCGATGGCCACACAATAAAGCATGCAAATCAAAAATCGAAAGCCAAACCAGCCCCTCACAAGGAAACAAACAAAATGAGATTTAGGGTTTTTACCAGTAAAATGAACCAGAGGCAAAACGACCAGCACAAAAGGGGCAAAATGGGCTAGAGTTGGTCGGCTCGGCTCCTCCCTCTCAAGAAATCCCCAGCCACACCCTCCTTTCCTCAATAAAGCCCAAATCGTAAACTCAAAATCAAATCTGTTCTTATCAGTTTCTTTATATCTAATCTCAGCACATGAGAAACCAACTAAACCAGGAAAGAGGAAAGTAGAGGGGCCATGGGACCTTTTAAAAGGGGGAGCTGCCAATGAGAGTCAGAGTTCCAGATCAGAGAGCGACTTGAGAGGGTCGGTGAGAGGGACAGACAAGGTCAATGAAGTTGACGGGCCACGAGAGGGGAAAGGTAAGGCCTAGGGAGGGCGGCGGTCCCGAGGGAGAGGTGTGAGAGAGAGAGAAGGTAGAGAGAACCGAGCTCGGCGAAACCTCTCGTCAAGGAGAGATCATGAGGGCGGCCTTGTCGGAGAGAGAGCCGAGGAGGAAAAGAAGGGTGAAGTAATGAGAGAGGACGGGATGAAGCAAGTGGGGGTGAGGGAAGCGGGATTTCTTCCGTCACAGAGAGAGGGGACAGATGAACAGCGAAGAGAACGAGAGGGAGAGAGAGAGATTTAGAGGTGAGCGGTCGGGAATTAACGTGAGGTGACAACTCGAGTGGAGCAGAGGGGAAGGCAGCAAGGGAGAGAGACCGAATTAATGGAGAGAGAGAAGGGGTGGGGGAGATTAAATGAAGAGAGAGAATAAGGAGAGAGAAAATTATGGGGTTAAGATCCCCTGTGGCAGAAAATTATGGCTATTAGTGTGGCGAGTTATTTTGAAATCGAATATTTTAACAAAATGTCCTATTGTTTGCCGTTATTAATATATATATATATATATATATATATATATATATATATATGTATACATGTGTATGTTTATATAACGAGACATGTTACTTGCGATTGTCTCAAGCCCTTTTTATTTGGATTTTGAATTTTTATCGATTTGTTGTCTATCTCAAACTTAACGTTTGTTTTATATTAAATTTTAAATTTCAGTTCCTTTAATCCAATTAGAATTTGAATTTGCATCCACTTAATTTCGTAGGTCATTAATAAATAATAAAAATTTAAATTTTATTAAATGATTTATTTATTTAAGTATTTAATATTATATATATATACATATATACAAGTATACCCCCTTAATTGTTGAATTAAATTATTTGTTTATTTACGTTAATTTAATTACGATCATTAATGCCTAATTAAAATTCACAGTTTAACAGTAATAGTTTGACTGTCAATTTTGACACGATAGATGGTTTAATGCGATATCTTTTTCCTATGAATTTCCTAACTTATATTTCATTGCTACTTACCCAAATATTCTATATCATCAACATTTGTCTCAGAAAAACTGTCTTTCCATTTTAATTATATTTTAGATGGTGTTTACCTAATTGAATGGCAAACTCTTAATACAGCTCTTCAACATTTTTCTCCACAGCCTACTGTCTTAGGTATTATTAAATTTAGATGGAATTCTTCAGATTTATATTCAGTTCATGATATGTATGAATGGTTACAGTATGGGGCATAATAAATAGTGATTATCTATCCATATGGAATACACAAATCCCTCTTAAAATCAAAAAATTTCTTTGGTTAGTTAAAAGGAATAGAGTACTTACAAATGTAAATTTACAAAAAAGATGTTAGAATAGGTCAACACTTTGTGTTTTCTGTACAGATCATGAATCTACTGATCATTTATTTGTTACATGTCCATATATCAATGCAATTTGGCAATGGATTGTAAGATATAATAATTTTACTTTCACAGGGACTACTTTGCAAGACTTATGGTATATTGATTCTTCTATTCCTATTAAAGATATTATTATTGTTGAGATGGTTAGAGGAGCTATTTTATGGGTGATTTGGTTAGAAAGGAATAAATTATCTTTTACTAATGGAAAGTGCAAAAATATAAAGGTTGTAGGTTTGCAAATTATTAGCCTAACTTCCTTTTGGTGTACTTATATGAGAAAGGGTAATTTATTGAAACCATCACTTGTTTTACCACAGACAACGAATGACTTATTTCTATAGGTACCAGTTCAGGTTTTGGAGGATTCTCCACTGGTAGAGAATCAGGATATGGTGTTGGCTCCTCTGCAAATGTTTAGAAAAGATCTTGAGTGATTTGTTGTTACTTGTCTTATTTTGTTGATTGAACAAACTTGGTTTATTTCTCAGCTATTTCTTTTTGAGTCTGTGTGATTTTGTGGATTTAGTTGATCAGTATTTTTTTTTCATATGATGTAATGTCTGATGATGAGTTAGAATTGTAGTACGGTTTTACTAGGGTTAATTAGGGTTTCAAAGATGTACTTTCTGTTGTTTTAGTCTATTATATCTAGAAACTTTATATATTGGTAAGATGGTAGGTATTTTTGTCTCGGTACCAGATGTTTGGTACCATATAGACATATACAACGTGTATCATCCTTTGATTTCAATGAAATCGGTGGGTTTCCCCCACTTCTATCAAAAAAAATTAATGAATAAGATAATATAAGATTTTTATTTTAGATAAGATATTATTTTTATCTTTAATATATTCTATTTTCTAGTTAAAAAGCTTGACAAGAGACATTTATATTTTTAATTTATTTATTTTGAAATGACTCTAAGTTAGAATTGATTGCATGGTTATATTTTGATTTAATACTAGCAAAATAAAGATATATTTGTATGAAAGGAATGAGTTTATATTTTTTTATAAGTGATGATAAACTAAGTAATATATTAGTATTATCATTAGCAGTTGTTATCGTTTCGTTAACCATTTATTTTAACGGATAAACGTAGGATATGGATAAGTCTAATTTTAATGGGTAAATATAAAGTATAGATAAGAGTAATTTTATATGAATATAATAATGAAAATATCTTTATCCGACCTGTGTTGTACTCTTTGACACCCCTAAATTAGACGCTTTAATCAAAGTTTGTGTTTGAGCACTTATCCATCATAAAACCATGCCTTTTCAACGAAAACTCTGATTAGGGTGTTCTCAATATGAAAAAACTTGTGTTGAGATTTATAATTTGTTCATGAACGAAGACCAAAACTCCATTGTTTTGAGACGAAAACAATGCGGTGTACTGCCTCAAAACTTGACTAGAAGTTAAAAAAAATTCTTTCAGTTTTTTTTTGTTAAAATTGTCAATATAATTGTTTGTAATTTGTACTGTTTGTATTGTTCAATAATGTGATTTTCTAATTGTTATGGCTGATTAGAAAAAATGGATGCTAACTTATTTTTAAGAAATTATTTCTTTATATTAAAAAATAATTATAAAATTCAAGGCTGACGTTCTTTCTCTTCATATTAAAAGTCACTTTTAATATTGTTCTTAATGTAGCCATTGACACAAAAAAAAAAACTTTGTGTCATTCTTAGTCTAACAACTGACCCAAAAAGTCATTGTTAGTTTCAATTTTTAATCAATATTAAAATATTACTGTCAGTAAAATATGTGCAACTCCGACGCTAATTCCTGTCACTTTTCAACCGATATCAATATTGAATTTTGTAGTTGTGGGACAATAGATTTTTTTTTTCTCCGTTTTTAAGCTAAAGAGGGAGGCTTTTTAGGTAATTTTATCTGAGACTGTCTAAATGCTCCTTCATAATTTCATACAATTTCAACGAGAAAACCCTTTCTTTTAGGTTAGTGGGTCTAGCAAATTAAGTAGCAAGCATCCAACAAAGCATTAAGCATCTAACAAAGTAAGAACCGGACGAGAAGTTGGCCATCAGCAAACTTTTTATTATAAATGATTGAAGAATGATGCAAATTGGACAAGTGGGTTTAAAATTCAATGATATCCCTTCAAGGCTTTAATGAGTCTGAATTGTTTGTGCAGTGTTGTGCGATGTAACTAACTGTTCATCGGATTGCACTCAAAATGCGCGCAAAACTAATGTCATACAATTCACACTTTTTTTAATAGAACTATACCTGAACGTTTCAAGACTATTTTTGATTGGACTACAATTCTCATTTTATTTTGTAAAATAAGATATTTTCCTGAATCAACAAAACTCAAACGTTATACGAGGGTTTCAGTACTGTAAATCTGTTAGGCGACACAAAATATTATACATCGTATTTAATAGGATAAAAGAATACTTCGAAGTTTGAGATTAAAACAATAAATAATTTTTCATCTTTTATTTCCATAAAGTTTATAATTTTTCCATTTATTGCATGAAACTAATCTGGAGTCACTAAAAATAAAAAGATCAAATTTCCATGGAGCACTATAACCACACGATCAGTGGCCCCATGGAGCATCACGCCAGTCAACTGTCAACTTGTCTCATCGCCAATTAATTATCAATTTATCATTTCACATCCCTTCTTGGACTTCAAACTACAATAGTCTATATGGAGGTTGTTGATGTTGATATAAATGATATGCAAAGTTTACTTGTAATGTACCGTGTTTGGGATATTTTAATATGGGAGAAGATTAAGAAAAAAAAGTTGGTATCTGTCTATTTGAGAGTTGAAATTGAATTTGTTTGAAACATTGAGCAGATATTGAAAATTTATCAATTGTTGAACCTATCATTTCGTTGGGAACCTTGACAATTAATCTTTTTGACAACTACGATACCGCTTCTTAAAATATTATAATAAAATTTATGCACATGTTACTGTCATAAATCGGTTGTGTATCGATTTTCATGTAAATTAAAAATTATCTGATAATAAAATATTGTAAACTTATTATATTTTATGTCTATAACATTTATAATGCATGGATTATAACGTATTTGTTGGATACTAGAAATATGAATTATTTTTTTATGATTATTGCTGTTGTCAAAGTTTTAAGTATCCATGAACAGAACATCGGAGTCTCAGTCCTTTTTGTTTTTAATTTGTTTTTCAAAATTACAAATGTTAATATTAATTTTACTTTTCTATTTTCTATTTTATTTTTAAACTAAAAAGATTCCAATGTATTAAATATCCTCTCAATTAAAGTTTATATTCTAAAGAAGTTCAGAATGTAAAAATATTTGCTGCAAAATCTAATTTCTTATGATATCACTTTTAATTGAGGTTTTTTCTCCCAATAGTTAATATCCAGTCGTCTTTGAACTTACAATCAAAGATAATTGTATTAGATTACAGCATGCATCTTAGTTATTGATAATAAGACAATGAACAATGCAAATTAAGAAAAAATCGTTTATAGGCGAAACACGGTGGAAATTGCTTAAATACCATTTTACAGAATAAATTTTTTCGAAAGGACACTAAGTATTTCTCTCTTTAAATGTCGCCTTTAATTTCTTCTTCTTTATCTTACTTCTGTTATAATCGTAAGGCTGTTAATGCATATCTATAATCTGAAAAATCTGTTCCAGATCAGCATGAGTATATCAACATATAGATATTTAAAATATATCCGATAATTTTTGGGATCCGCATATGAATTTATAAAAGCGTTCACGACATTCATTTTACTCTTTAGATTCACATTTATATCTTGTATGATTTTATAGCAAGATATATACGATATTCTAATTATTGTGGTGTTTTATGATTATAATTGTAATATAGTTGGATTAGTTGATGATTATCATTATCTTTTGTTCTATTAATTTCTACAATAGATAATTTATTTATAAATTTGCTACATTATAATTTTTTTATTATAATAATCAGAACACAAGCTTTAAAAAATTTTATTATGTCATGATTGGAGTTGTAATCTTAATTTATACTTTATAATGCAAAACTGAGTCCATTTATTCAGGTCAAATAAGTATTTTTATTAGTTTAAAAATTAAAATACATAATCCTAAACAAGATCCGAATCCTGTCTATATTGCTAAGAAGGTAGATATAAATTTGCATTTGAATTCTCAAAATCTAATTGGATATGATTGCATTTGAAATTACAAACTTAATGAATTGATAATTAGATCATTCAAGATCCGATCTAAATCCAATCCGTTGGACACTGGCAAACCTAGTTATATGATTCTTTTTTTTTTATAATAAAAATGACATCTGAATTATTCCTTACAAATTCTATCATGCTAATCTAATTTTCTATGAAACTTTCCTGCCGAAGTAGTATGCTTTTTATAAATATTATTATTTTAAATAAAAAAAGAGCTTATGAGAAAAATGGAAAAACTCAAAGAAAATATAGAAAGAAAATGCAAACATATTTTTGAATCGATAAAGAAATTAATGACTATAAACTATAAAGGGGCAAAAAAGATATACCACATGACTGTCAATTCAAATCAATTTTATAACTTCATGGTGAGTTATTTTGATAATATTGACAATGACATTTTAAAACATTAAAAATAGTAAAGTTTAGATATATTCTTCATTCAATTTATAGATCATAGTATTTCAAATTTCATGAAATCTAGTTATTATTTGATAGTACATTAAAAATCATCAAAATTTTATATGATTTACAATGATTGTAATTTAATAGTCTTCAATGGACTATCAAATGATATCTAAATTATACAAAATTTAAAACACCGTAGAATATAAATCTATAAGTTGAATGAAATATTTACAATTTTTTTAAGAATTTTTTTTATATATTTTTAGAATATCATTGTCAAAATTATCAAAATAAACCCATTGTCATGTCAAGGGATCTTTCCTTATTATTCAAAAGGGAAAAAATCTTATTCTAGGAAGTAGGAATGGTCTTGGATGGGAGGAGCACGAATCTCAAAGTATAATTAGCGCACTGTATCTGTATGAACGGATCGTTGTTGTCGACCACACGATTCAAGTTGTCTACATGCATCTGGCTGCTAGCATTGCCACTGTCACAAAAACTGTTTTCTTCCTCCTTTGTGACGCTACTAATAATTGCTAAAACAATCAATGTTCATGTGGGACCAAAGGTTAGTAGCATATGGACCTATGGTTAGTAATAGCATGCCCCTTTTTCTTCTTTCTGTGTGGCGCGAGGAACTCCATAGTCAATTATTTATTTATTTTAGCTATGGGTTTTGATTTTTGAAGGATGTTTTTTATTTATTTATTTATGCTACAGAAATTCTACCTTTTACTATTTTTCAATCGTCTGATCGAAAGTGTATCTGCTCTCGGTTTTAAAGAGCAGTAAATTATCGTTTAATGTTAGAATAATTTCACACGAGTTTGCAAACGCTCATATGCCAAATAGAAGCGTTGATAAACTATTCGGACAATTAATTTGGGACATCTAGATGTTTCTTCAAGACTTTTGGATTGATATAAATTCGGGACACGTGGAAACTAAAAAGAGAGGTATGCGCACTAGTCCTAGTAAAAAGCGAGAAAAATTAGGTCACAGGCCCAGCAATAATCACCACATTACAAGACCAACTTGCGAAAATCATAACTAACTTTTCATTGTTAGTTGGAAACTTTGCAAATTTGAAATGCTTTCTTAGGTCAATGGACGTTTGGGCACTGACATTACAATAAAATAACGATACAAAATAACTTGTCAGTGCGAGTTTCAAATGGTTGAAGTTTGCAATAGCAATTCTATATTGTTGCTTTTTATTGAGTACCTCAAAATTAACGCATTTCTTTTTATTGCATCTGCTGTAACTGTAAGGACCCTGCAAGTTTCAAATCGTTCTCTTTTTTTTTCAGATTCGACGAATATCTATTGGCAATTATTTACTTGTCAATTTTAACAATCTTATTTTTTGCAAAAAATAATAAAAAATAAAATATATGATATATTGGTAAACCTATATATATTAATTATGATAAATTTATATAATTAAGTATCATTAAATATTCTATCAAAGACAGCTAAATTTGTATAAATTTTACAACAGTTCAAAATTTAATGATATTTCATAAAATATCCAATAACAATTAAATTATACGAAATAACACAATAAAATTTGATGGTTTTGGATGACTTATTACACATCATATGTTCAATTTTTTTTATAAATCATATATCAAAATCCTCTATAGATCATACGTCGAAATCCTCTATATATCAATACATTGATGTCCCGCTGAAAATAATATAAGAAAAAATGGGTGGAATTTGATGATAATGATTAACTTGAGTCTGCGAATGTAAAAACTTGATCCAATCGGAAATGATTTGAGAATAAATAGATCGTATATGAATTAAGATTTATTAATTGATCACGAGTTGGGTTGGATATGAGTCAATCCAACCCATCCGGTTTAATAATATTTTTTGAATTTATTTTATGATTTAACGCTAATTAAAATATATATGCACTGATTGAGATTAATTATATATTAATTAATATTAAATAACTTAAAATATATAAATGATAAATACTTTATTATTTTATTCGGGTCGGCCAAGTCAAAGAAACATTGACCTGATTTTAAATGGGTCAGATCGGGTCAAAAAAATTAAAATAATGATGACCCTATCCGAATCCGACCCATTGACACCCCTAGTTGACAATCTTAACAATGTTCTTTCAAATGAATTCAGAAGAATTCTTAAAAGAAAACCATAGAATTATCTTGAATTTATAGATTAATTTGTTTCAAAGTTCATATTAATTTGATTATTTTTATTATTCTATCAAAGAAAATTAAAATTACGTGAAATTTAATCATGATTTCGAGAGGAAAATTTATTTTATTCTATCAAATTAATTTATTTTATATTGAAATAAATAAATTCGATATTCAAGTTAATCAAGATTGCGAGATGAAAATTAAAACACAAAAATCTCAATATCAATTTTTGTGTCTCATATCGCTCAAACATTTCCTTATTAAAATAGCATTAAGCATTGTTGTCGTTGAGTTTGCAGTGGAAAAAAATCCTGCTTATTAGAGATTGGTGTCTTCTGTTGCTTTTTTTTCTCCATGGGAAGGGAGGTTGCCAGGTTGGACACAATATTGGGCTTTTGGTGATTGCTCCGGGGAATTATTTTATAGAAATTTTTTAAATAATTTTATCAAACCGAAAGTGGGAATTCAATTCCTACCATAAAAAAATGATAGAGTAGCAATCGGGTGGGTTGGGTTATGTTCAAGTTTGGATGGATCAAATCGAATTGGGTCAATTTATATATTTTTTTTTATTAATTTTTATTAGATTGTAAGTAATTTAATCTTGGATCAAGTTGGGTCGATTTGATTTTTCTAAAAAAATCAGATTGAATTAGATTCAAATCTGAACAGATCAAGCGAGTTTCTCAGGTCGAATCAGATTTTACCGTCTCTAAAAAATATGGCCGCTTACACGGAGTCCAATAAACTTCCAAATAATTCTTTTAGATAAGCATTTTGTAATTCTTTATATAAAATGCTCGAAAAATAGGATCTTCGATATAGAATATATTTTTAGTTCAAATCAATAATATGTTTGCATTGAAATTTTCAACAAAGATTTTGACCTGAGAACATAATTGCAAGATGCATCCTCAGTATTTTTGGTGGAGGCAAATAAAGTTTTTACAGTCTTGTCTTTTAACGATAAAAATGAAAATGTTTAGGAGGAACAACATAAAATAATTAAAAAGGAAAAAAAAAAAAAAAAAAAAAAAAAAAGAACATACTTCGAAAGAATACCGCAACGTGTCAATTTTGGTGCTGACGTATTGGGGAAAACCCAATAAATCATTATTGGAATTTTAGTTTCTAAATTCCAAGAGAGATATTTATAAAATCGCATGGAAATCGAGGGTCCCAAAATGGACAAAGCTCCATTTCTCCAATCAGCAAAGGTAGAGCCCATTTCTCTGCTCGTCTTGCTGGCTCTTAGCTCTTCTTTGTATCTTCCCTTTTAATGGTATTTTGTCTCTATAGTAGAACTCTACACACTGACCAGGGATTTAGAGAGAGAAGAGGGGGGAGAGAAAGAGATTGTGGTGAGCTGTTTCCACTTATCTCTCTTTTTATTTGCAATTTCAGTGATTGGACGCACAGAGGGAAAAGAAAGGAGGCTCCTTTTCTTGCTACTATCTCTCTGTCTGACTGTCTCTGATTTAAAGCTCTGTCAGAGAACTTTTATTACTTCTGTGTAATTTGATGGGCTTCCAGATCTAAGGCCTGAGCTGTAGATTCATAATCTGGCGCAGCCCTCCAGAAACGAATAAGAAATCAATAGTGGGTCCTTTTTTTCATTTTTTTATCAGGTATAATTGCTTTATTAATTTTCAAAAAGGGGCATATTCTACTTTGTTTGCTTATCAGAACTGTTTGCTTGTTTGGTATTAGGTTAGTTTGGGCTTGAGGAGATTGCATAACAGGAGGTGGGTCTTTGAACCTGAGCTGCAATTCGATTTCGTTGAAAGCTGAGCATTGGAAGCTTGCTTCTTTTTTTTCGGGAGAGAAGTACGATCGCTGCTAGGAGGTATGGAAGAGATGAGGAATTTCTTTCGTTTCTTTCTTTTATTTAATTTTGTTTTGCTTGTAAGTATATAGTTTTTGCACGACAGGGATCTATCTTTATATAAATTGTCTCAAAAAACAACCCATTTCTGATACTGGATACTTTTCACATATCTATTGTTTCTTTCTTTCTAATTTGTTTCAAACAATATATGAGGCAGTGGACAGGAGATTAGCCGGTTAAAATGGAATATATACATGTCTTGCCCTTGGTGAGATGATTGATGCTATAAGCATCTACCTTGATGGATTTGTTCAAGACTTGCTGGAGCCCGCAGTCGGGTCGCACTGTGAATGGGTCTGATTCAGTTGGTCGAAGAGATGGCCTGTTGTGGTACAAGGATTTGGGGCAACATGTCAATGGCGAGTTCTCTATGGCAGTGGTTCAGGCCAATAACCTTCTAGAAGATCAAAGCCAAGTAGAATCGGGCCTGTTGTGCTCAGCTGAACCTGGTCCTTGTGGGACTTTTGTTGGGATTTATGACGGGCATGGTGGCCCAGAGACATCCCGGTACATCAATGACAACTTGTTTTATCATCTCAAAAGTAAGTTTCAAAGATTATTCATTTTTTTTTCAATTATTTGTACCTTTTAATTCAGAGTATTTCTTGGTTTTTCAATATTACATTCAAAACCATTAGAAATGGGAGGAGATGAGAGAATACAAAGAGTCGCAGTATCTCAAAACTGAATAACACTCAAGTGATTCATTTCAGTTCAAATGGTAGTCATAGAGACTTAATATGAAAATCTATACTTTCAATTAATTATTTTTGCGCTTTTTAAAAAAAGTTTGTTGCATATTTTTCTCCTCCCCCTTGTTGGAGGTTTTGTTTGACTCTAGATGCCATTTTATGCTAAAAGTCAGAAGGACATTATCACATACTGTTATTAAAATCCAATTAAAATAATCTGCTAACAAAAATGAACTTCTATATTGAATACATGTGCTTCCATTTTTAAGCTCTCTGAATTCAGTAATATAAAGGGGAAATTGGGGGGAGCCATATAGATATCTATTAATAGTTTTTGCATTGTAATTGATCAATATATTACTTGCATATATTAAAAAAGTAAGAAAAGTTTGGAGACTGTCACTTAATGCCATCTTATTTTCCAAGTCAATATGTTTCATTTCAACCATTACTGCCCAATGTCGAATTCAGGGTTTACATCGGAGCAACAAAACATGTCAGCAGATGTGATCCGAAAAGCATTCCAGGCAACTGAGGAGGGGTTCCTGTCAGTAGTGACCAAGCAGTGGTCTATCAAGCCACAAATTGCAGCAGTGGGCTCATGTTGCCTGGTCGGCGTGGTCTGTGGTGGAACCCTTTTCGTTGCTAACCTCGGCGACTCTCGGGTCGTGCTGGGGAGAGTTGTCAAGGCTACTGGAGAAGTACTGCCTGTACAGCTCTCAGTAGAGCATAATGCTGCAATTGAGTCAGTCAGGCAGGAGCTGATTGCGTCACATCCTAAAGATCCCCAAATCGTGATTCTGAGGCATAACGTGTGGCGTGTGAAGGGTGTTATTCAGGTACTATTGGTGTTTCAGCAGTGGTTTGGTACATGCAGTTTTTCTGTTCATTATTAGTAGAATCCCACTTTTGTATTCTTTCATAAGCTTTATCAAAGGATTTGGATAGAGAACTATCTTCAAGTTGATGACAAAAAGGTTGGTGAGTCGGAGGTATGGGCCTCTAACTTATACTGTGCACAACCTGCTATCTCTTTTTGTCTATAAATAGTTTTTATCTATTTTGTAGATAACTGTGTATTTATGACCAATTATGGGTATAGTGCTGGTCCATCAGGTATGGGTCTCATTTATACCTGACTCCATCAACCACACCTTTCATTGGTTAGTATATACGAAAATGTTTTAAATTTTTCAGTGATGAACCTTCTATTATTTTCTCCAAGGTGAGATTAAAAGAGTGTTTTTTTTTCCTTTAATTCTGGTAAAATTAAATGAAGAAAGAATTCCGGTATCACTATAATAACCAGTGGCGGATCCAGCCTCCTTAACAAGCCTGGGCACATTATATGGACTGGTGTCAAATTCTCAAAAATTAGATATGAAAGGCACAATTTTTTGAATTAAGCCTAGGCACTCATATAGTTTTGAAAATCAAGCCCGGGCACCGGCCGGGGCTTGCCTATGCATAGGTCTGCCCCTTATAATAATGGTTCTCATATGGGTTGACTTATTGATAAAGTTCTAGCTCAAAAAAAAATGCTATCCGGTGGTAAATTCGGGGTTCATAGTTTACATGCTAAAGGATATGATTTATACAATTTGTTTAAAATACTACACCATATTTCAAAATCTTTGAGATACCATTCATTATGGACATGTATGTTTTATTAACATTTATAATAACATTACTTTTCTTACATACTGGAATCAATGTATATGCAATGATTATGTTTTTAATAACATTACTTTTCTTACATTACTTTTCTTACATACTGGAATCAATGTATATTAACATTTATAGAATGAATTATGCAAAAAATGATAGTCACATGAGTGAGATTTAAGAGAGCAGTCATAGAAAACAAATCTGAACGAAGTGAATTTTCATGAAATCATCGGTTGAAAATGAAAAAAAAAACAATTGTATACAAGTCCGGTCCAAAGAGAAGTTATTTTTTTCCACATTTGTTGCTTTTATTTGATGCTGTCTAGTCTCTAAAAAAAAAAAAAAAAGAAAAAAAAAAAGAGTGTTGTGATATTATTTTGTATGTTTACTATGTATTGTAGGTATCTCATGCATGTATAGGTATCAGGTATTTTTCCTAATGGATATTACACTGATATGGAGTATCAGGTTAACATTTGTTGGTAATACAAATGGAGAAATGAGACCCACATATAAGTAATATTACAAGTGTAACTGTGTAAAACTCTTTTAAGTTCTATAAAATTATTATTTTCAGGTGTCAAGGTCAATTGGAGACGTATATCTTAAGAAATCAGAATTCAATCGAGAACCATTGCATGCAAAGTTTCGTCTGAGAGAGCCATTTCAAAAGCCTATACTAAGTGGCGAGCCATCAATTTCAGTGCACCAGCTTCAGCAGCATGATCAGTTTCTTGTTTTTGCATCAGATGGCCTCTGGGAGCATCTCACCAATGAGGAAGCTGTTCGCATTGTACAAAATAGTCCCCGCTATGTACGTTTTTGTGATTTGATTGCTAATTTTCAGTAAAGAAGAAATAGCAGTGCTCGTCCTTGATTGAAGTACTGATACCAGACTGGCAGGGTGTACATACCAGTTCCTCAAAAATTGGCACTGAGCTCCTGAAAATTGAGTGCAACTAAGAGAAAAGCAAACAATAGTGGTTATATAAGTCAATTTAATCCTAGTTGAACCTAAGTAGTTCATTCGGTAGTTAAGCTCTAATCAAGATTGTTGAGGTAGTACAGGTGGCAGTAGCATACCATCAACATCAGATATATCAGTTATTTCCATATACCTGACATTAGTATGTTTCACTTAAATCTGGTATTGTGACTTCTTGCTTATATTTTGATGATATTAATTAAAGTCGCATGGCACCTTAAAATTAAATAAATATCAACTGTTATTCTTTTAAGGTTACTCCTCCTGCTCAGATTGACCCTTGTTTGCCTCCTTTCTACTTTTTCTGTTTCTAGGGTATAATGGCACAATTTTAAGTAGGCTTTCCTAATTCCATTTGATGCTTGGTTGCACTATAATTTAAGGGTATTTAAGCCTGGTGTAAATGGAGATTTGCTATTGCATTGCACATAGGTCAATTTTGAGGTACCTGCAATCTGAAACTGCATTTCTTGCTAAATTAGATGGCGATTGTTGCAGGGTATAGCGAGGAAGCTTGTGAAACTGGCTTTACAGGAGGCAGCAAAAAAAAGAGAAATGAGGTACTCTGATCTGAAAAAAATCGACCGCGGGGTTCGGCGGCATTTTCATGATGACATAACTGTCGTTGTTTTGTTTCTCGACCAGACTCTCATGAGCAAACCTAGCTGGAACAAGGGGCCCACACTATCGCTGAAAGGAGGGGGTGTCTCAGTGCCTTCAAATTCTCTTGCACCATATACTTCCACATAATTGTGTGCCAAAAGCTTCCAATAACTTATATTTTCTGAGGGGGGACAAATCTTTTTGTGAACACTTGTAAACAACAAAATTCCTCTTACCCCTATTTGTTCATAACAAACCTTTTAATATATCCCACGCCAATCCAATCGTTTCAAAAATCTTTCTTGCTCGTTTGTAAAGAAAGCGGGAAAAGGGGTTGAGGACAGCTTTGACGTTTCTAGATTCTTTTCCGGTACAAATTGATATGAAGTATATGGTAGTAAATGAGAATTAAGAAACCAAGGGGAATTGAAGTGTACTATTCCCTCTTTGTCATGTTTATAAGGACCTGTAGTTACACCTGACAGTGTGCTAATAGCAACATGATTAGATTATTTTTGTTACCGACGTAATATCTGTTTATTGTTTTATATGATATATGATTTGGCTTTCCTTCATGTACCAGTCGCAATAGTTGTACTTTCTTTGGTATATGTTACATAATAGCAATCTCCTTTCCTGTTTCAAGGAAAACGAGCACTAGAATTGCATGTAAATTGCATAGACTAAAAAAATTTAAGGTTAGTACATGTCACAATCCTCTTCATATATGGAACAAAAAAAAATCCGGGTGGAATTACAATTAGTGAACAGAGGATGTGCATTCAGAAATGCACTCCAATCTAAACTTTGTTTCTGTATGTAGTCAGATGTTTATGGTATTGAGTCAATTCCGATAATTGCAGGACCCTTCCTCTCCAGCTATGTTGAAACCACAATTAAATCTGTCATGGCGTGCACTAGCTAAGCCTTCCATTTCAGTAGCAGAACCACCTGCCCTGTCAGTAGAGTCAATTACTGCTGGCTATTAGATCAAAACTGTATTAATTTATAAAGGGTTCTTGCTATTCACAGTCTCCTCCCATATTTTATAAACTTCAGAGATATAATTTTCTGCATTTTCTTCGAGCAGATATAAAACTAACTGGTTCTGCTAATTACAAAAGAACATGAGTACAAATGAATAAAATTACATACTACCGAAGGTACAGTGATGTCACCAGCTGTGAAAAGAGAATGAATTCACTAATAATGACAGAAGGAGAGCGTATCCCGAAAAATGGTACAACATCCACTTGCAACCAACTCTCAACTGTTGAACCTATCACCGCTCCCACAGCAAGGCTCCCTACTGTTATTAATGCGGCTTTTCCTGAAAAAGAAAATAAATGTTATTAATTTGAATAAAATTCAAGAGTTTTTGCAAAGCACAGCAAACCATTTCTTTGCAGATAACGCTCAACATTTATAAAACTGATCTTACATATGCCATTAAGAATTTTCAAGCAAAAATGATAACAGAAACCATAATATTTTCCATATGAAATTCTTCCATATAACCAAATCAGTCATTACTTCTTCAACTGCTCCAATCTGTCATCATTTAGAAGCTGTAATCAAGTTCAATTGGCTTGATTTTTAAGTGAATTTTGATGTAATTTTTTATCGACCAATATGACAAAGCATTAGGTACAACAAGTACATGTTTGGATCTCATCTGTAAAAGTACATGTATAATTTCCAAGAAAGTTTGAAACTTAATACATGTTCTACAAGTACAACTGTAGTACAAATTTTCTCTAATGGACTTGGTAGAGGGTGATTAGGTTCACATAGTATGCCAGCAGTAAAGCCTGCAATCATCACAATCATCAGACCCAATTTACCAATCAATAATTTTTCAAAGAATTTACAAGACCACCATTTTCAATGACACAAGTTTTAAGAATCTGGTTGTTTTCCCAGTCAATGAATAAACAAGTATGAAAGGTCGACATTACCATTAAGGTCTAATTTTTAACCATTAAGGTTTGATTTTAGTTTTGTTTCAGTAGCAAAGGGAAAATAAAAGAAAGAAAAAAAGATGGAATAGCATATTGTCTTCAGATGATGGAATTCAACAATGGGATAGAAACAGGTATATGAAAAGGAACTCGGCATACATGATTGAATTTAATTAGTTTATCTATCAATCTCTTTCATTGGGGTTTTATCCATAAAATATCAATAAAATAAATGAAATTTACAAATTAGGTACCTAAGTTCACATTCTTCTTTGCTAAAAAGTACAGCGAAGCTCCAAATCCAGTAGCCAACATGTACCCAGGAACATCAGGACCAGTGTATGGACCTGATAATAAAGCAGATGATCCACTTGCAAATGTGAAAACAATCAAAGTTCCAAAAACTCCTGCCTGGATCCCCAAGTCTCTGTTATCTGGGGTTACAACTGAAACAGGTATATTTTTTATGGCTGTTTGCATCCACGGTGTGGAACCAGCACCAGTACGCCTGACAGATTTGACATCAGCATACCTGATGCTGCTGTTTGCGACCTTGCCAGATCGCCTTTGTATAAGACTTTGCATCAGCAACGTGTCATATGCAGCCTCTATCTGAAAATTTAAAAAATAATAACACAAGTTAGCATATAGAAATGCAGAAGTTCTGTACAATGCAAATTAAATGACATACAAGCAGTTACGACGACAATTTTAGCCCAATCCTTAGATTGGCTTCATATAGCCGGACCTATGTATTGATATAGATTATTGCACGCATGTAAATATTTGTGATTAGCTTAGATTATTGCACGCATGTCACATATGGAGCTCAAATGGGCACCCATATATTGCTTGAGTGCAGTTGCTGTCAAAAGTTTTGGCACCATATTACTGTTCCATTAATCAGTTTTAAAATGAACCAAATTTTCTTAGATACTGAAAATGACGGCTGCCAATCATGATATAATGCAAACAAAGAGAATTCATTGCAAAGCAATTTATTCATTTCTTCATCGAATTTGGTTAAAATTGTCATAAATTCCAAGAGTTAATTATAAATCCAGGTGACACCTTTGAGCGGAAAAGTACAACAAATCAAATCGATAAAAATTGCACCTGAGCAGTGGCCTCAGGATCGTCCTTGCAAGACGCGGCAACAGCATTCTTTGCTCGTAGAATTTCATCGAAGGAAGCTCCTTCGTTGACACCCAATAGCTTGAGTGCGGTCTCGACCGACATCCCGTAAGGAGCAGAGGAGTCGTCGGCCCTGGAGCTCGCCGCCGGCGCTCGAGGCGGCAGGAGTAGAACACCTCGGCGTCGTGGCGCGGAGGTGGAAGGAGACCACCACCGGCGTTTGAACCATGGCTGCGCCGATGGTCGGCAGCCAGGCAAGTGTCGATTGACGATAGAAACTCTGTAAAGGAATTGCGTCGATGCCATTAGATTCCTTTCTCCCAGCCTCACCTCTCCTCACTCTCTGGTTTTAAATTTGTGGTGGTTGTGTGATGCTTTTCGGGCCGGGATTCTGGTTTCCTTTAGAAAAGAGGAAAATATTCTTCTGGCCATAGGATTAGGATTAGGGCCCAAATGAAGAAAAAATAGCCCTCTCAACTCTCAACTGACTTTTCAGTCGCAAAAGGCCCTCGAGCGAGTACTTTAAGATTTCCCTTGTATGTTGGATCGGATGCATACTAAAACGGGTCCAGCGCGTGACCTCTTCAAATTGGATTTTCTCCCAAATACCTCCTCTCCGTTTCGGCGTTTCCTTTTCCGAAGTCCGAACGCACCGCTACTTTCTCTGTAGTTTCTCACCTCAACTTACACCTGTGTTTCCTCGCGCAACAGAAAAGCACAAATTTCCAATCAAGAAAAACCAAAAGGCAAATTTTAGATACAATACCGTGTCGTATTTAATGAATTTATTAGCAAACCCTTGATTTCTTCTATCTTTTACCTCCCCACCATGTCCGCCTCCTCCTCGGCGGCGCTTTCGCCAGACTCCGGCGAGGATCCATTAGCATGGTACGGGAGCATTCAGTATTTGCTAAACATCTCCGCTATCGGCGCTCTTTTTTGTCTCCTTCTCTTCCTCCTAGTGAAGCTCCGATTTGACCACCGTCGCTTTCCTGGCGCCACAGCCTTACTTACCAAGCTCCTCTCGGTGTACCACGCCACGTCGAGCCAGATTGCGCTCCACTGTGGCGCTGACGCGGCGCAGTTCCTCCTATTCGAAAGGTCAGCTTTTCTAGTTTTGATTCTAGCATCAGTTACCGCGCTGGCAGCAGCCTTGCCTCTGAACCTTCTTGCGGGATCAAACCCGATATCCGATCAATTCACGGCTACCACAATTTCTCACATCCCCAAATCGTCCCCACTCTTGTGGATCCATCTCCTCTTAGCTGGTGTGATTGTGGCCATTGCACATTTTGGAATTTCAAAGCTGAAGGATGATTTACGGGTGACCCGCTTCAGGGATGGCCAGGGGAACCCCAGTGATCCTAACTCTGGCTTCGGTTGCAGTTTTCACAATCATGATTCAAGGAATCCCCAAGTCTCTTGCGAGTGATAAGGCCCCATTAGAAGAATACTTCCAGCATAGGTACCCTGGTAAGGTGTATCGGGTCATTGTGCCATTCGACTTATGCTCCTTGGAGTATTTAACAACCGAATGGACCAAGGTCACCAATCAGATTTCTCAGTTAGAGGCTCAGATGAATGCACAGAATGTGTTCATTGAATTAAACAATGGATGTTATATGCAAAGAGAGCATGGAATTTGGAAGATAGCCAAGGAACTATGGGCCCTGATGGCACAGACAATTGGTCTCTCCGATGAGGATCGTTTGAGGAGGTTGCATACAAGGAAACTGATTTTGGGGAGTAGACTTGTGGACTACAGGGATGGCAATGCACCAGGTGCGGGTGTAGCATTTGTGGTGTTTAAAGATGTGTATTCAGCCAACAAGGCTGTGCGAGATTTCAGAACGGATAGAAGGAAGGAAAGGCCAGTAGGGCAGTTCTTTCCAGTTATGGAGCTTCAACTGGGGCGAAGCGGGTGGAAAGTTGAACGCGCACCTCCTGCATCTGATATCTACTGGAATCACCTTGGCCTTAACAAAATCTCTCTGATACTACGTTGGGTGGCTGTTAATACTTGCTTGATTCTTATGCTTTTATTTTTCAGCTCCCCTCTAGCTATAATTAGTGGCATGCAGAACGCAGCTAGGATAATAGATGTTGAGGCAATGGATCAAGCTAAGTCGTGGCTGGACTGGTTGGGGACGTCCAGTTGGTTCTGGACTGTTCTTATCCAGTTCATGCCAAATGTTCTCATATTTATTAGCATGTATGTGATCATACCATCGTTTCTCTCATACTTTTCAAAGTTTGAGTGTCATCTCACTATGTCCGGTGAACAGAGAGCTGCACTGCTAAAAATGGTGTGCTTCTTCCTGGTGAATTTAATTCTACTAAGAGCGCTGGTGGAATCGTCTCTGGAGAGTGCATTACTTCGCATGGGACAATGCTATTTAGATGGAACGGATTGCAAGAGAATAGAAGAGTATCTGAGCCCATCTTTTCTTTCTAGGTCTTCTCTTTCTTCCCTTGCATTTCTAATAACAAGCACCTTTTTGGGTATATCCTTTGATCTACTCGCACCAATCCCATGGATAAAGCATATATTCAAGAAGTTCAAGAAGAATGACATGGTACAACTGATGCCAGAGGAAAATGAGGATTACCCATTAGAACAGAGCAGTAATGGTGAAGTAAGTGGTCTAACGACACCTCTGGTACAACCTGATAGCCCAAATGGGATAGAGGGGTCAGCACGTGACCTAGCTGTATATCCTACTAACCGAAGCTTCCACATGCCAAAGCAAAATTTTGACTTTGCTCAATATTATGCTTTTGACCTTACCATATTTGCACTGACCATGATATACTCGCTTTTTGCACCACTGGTGGTACCAGTAGGGGCGGTGTATTTTGGGTACCGATATCTGGTAGATAAGTACAACTTCTTGTTTGTCTACCGTGTCCGTGGATTCCCAGCAGGTAATGACGGGAAGTTAATGGATCGTGTTCTGTGCATTATGCAATTTTGTGTGGTGTGTTTCTTGGCTGCCATGTTGCTCTATTTCTCTGTGCAAGGTGATCCTACTAAGCTAGAGGCAATATTCACACTAGGGTTGTTGTTATTTTACAAGTTGCTGCCTTCACAAAGTGGCCAGTTTCAGGCCTCCCTTCTAGAGGGAATGCAGTCAGTTGATAGCTTTGTAGATGGGCCCACAGATTACGAGGTGTTCTCGAATCCAACGTTTGATTGGGATTTGTATCTATCTTGAAGTCAAGGAAGAGGAGATAAATTGGAGATTGTCTGGCTTAGTATATAATTTTGTAGTTTATCTGAATGGTTACCTTTTTCTTTGGATTTTCTAATAGTTATTTGCATTCTTTTTGTACAGATTTTTAGGTTCACGGGTTTCTTTTATATTCAGTGTTTGTTTGTTGTTGAAATTTTATGGTGTTAAAAGCAAAACAGGGCTTTTGGTTTCAAGTATGAAATTTGTCAAGGGGAGAAAGGGTAAAAGCTTTTGGTCTAATTAGATTTATTTCTGATGAAAAGATGTTAAACCTTTAATGGCTTCATAACCTTCTTCAACCGTTGAGCAAATTATTTTGATGCCTTCAGTTTATCTTTTTGTACATATTTTTAGGTTTAGTTTCTTTTGTATTCAGTGTTTGTTTGTTGATGAAATTTTGTGTTGTTAAAAGCAAAGCAGGGCTTTTGGTTTCATGTATGAAATTTGTCAAGGGGAAAGTGTAAAATCTTTTGGTCTAATTAGATTTATTTCTGACGGAAAGATGTTAAACCTTTAATGACTTCATAACCTTCTTCAACAGTTGGCAAATTATTTTGATGCACTTCATTCATGTTTTTAACTTTCATTTCCAACTTTCAAGTGCGCGTGAAGAAGGATACAGCTTCAATTGTATTTCTAATTACTTCCTAACCCTTAAACTGTTGCTTGTTTTGAAGCTGTATTAATTTTTAATATTCAAGTGGTTTGATAAAAACACTGCGTGTTTTTCTGGAATGAATGGTACCAAGGCATTGGTTTGGTTTGCCTTGGTAAAGAAATATTGTACATCGCATCTTCTACTGAACAAACCAGCACAATTCCAGGATGTTACAATTTGGATGCAGAATCCAAGTGTGGTCTGTTTTAACAATTATTGATACATCATGAATGGTAAAATATCTAGAGATGTACAATGTTTGAAGGGGGATCCATGCATTTGTTTCAAGTGTCTGTTGTCTTGCTACTAGATTTAAGATGCCAGGCTCAAAAGAGCAAGAGTGCGTTTGTATGTTAGCTATTTTTTGCTTAGCACCCCAGATAGAATAGGATGAAATGATTTTTTGAAGTACAACTTGTTTCCCGACTATATTTATTATTTATTTTAAGAGAGAAACTCTTTACCTTGAGAAACATAGGGTTTAGGGTTCAGTTCAATTTCGGCATATATGGGTTTTCTTGTTCGGTATCTTCAATTATTATTATTATTATTATCTTCAATTATTATTATTATTATTTCTTGATCCCTCATGCTCGTTTATTAGAGATCAAATACCTTCTATCTGCGTTGGATCAATGATTAGTGCGCGGAGCTTTATATGTATTTTTGAGGGAACCGCATTATAATGGACATAAAAATTTATCTGTATCTTTTTTCTCGGGAAAATTAAAAAATTTGTCTGGACATCCCAATAAAAAACACCTTTTCTGAATGCAAGAAAAAGCAGTTCGGGTGCGAACTGTGTAACAGATGCTGAGATTTTATTAGCCTTTAATTTATTAATTAATGATGATATTTTTTATTCATCGATCTCCCTTTTTTAATCACATCAAAAAAAATAAAAATAAAAATAACCATCCAATACTAGAAGTTTAATGGTCTAAAATTATTTCGATCCGGATCTCTCTATTTTTCTCTATTCTTCAATATAGTAATATGTTCCGGCTTTTTAAGAAAGTAGGAGAATCACTACAAGATCTAAGTGGCCCCGCATCAACAAACGATACCGAGTAAATATTCTTTGTAGTGTAAAGAGACTCTTATACATAAAATATTACTTGATGCTTGAGCAATGCAAGGCACAATGTTGGTTACAGCAAAGATTTTCGACAAAGACAGCTTGCTGGCATTGATATGAAGCTACATTGTATCCCCCCCCTCTGTTTTCTTTATTGGTGCTGGAATTAGGACTGCACAAAAAGCTCGCGGCTCACTCGAGTTCGACTTAATTTTTTATCAGCTTAACTCGTCAATAGTTCATTACTGTTTTAAAATCAGTAAAATATAGATAAATTAATTAATATACTTTTAAAAATAAGAAAAATATACTTATTTACGTTATAATTATGATGATAATGTAAAATATTAATTATTTTTTAAAATTTTATTATAAAATTAATAAAATATTAGTTATATCAACTCTAATTATTTATAATTATATTAAAAAAATATAAAAATTATAATAATTGAGCTCGTATGGAATACGAGCTCGGCTCGAGTTCGAATCAATTCAGGTTAATTTCAGCTTGGCTCGGTTTTAGCTCGGCTTGTGAGGCAGCCCTATCTGGAATAGCAACAATTCACATGATCATATGGATAATGCACCGTGACTGTAGTCAACTTCAACAAGATCTAAATTTGATGTATGCTAGGGTGGATAGATAATTAGACTGGAAATTTTCAGGGCATCCCAAAACCATTTGACTAAACCATGAATAACAAATAATTATGTTATTGTACAGCTGATAAATCTCAAATAAAAAACAACTAAATGAACAATTCAACAATCGAAAGGGCCTTCATTGTCTACAGTTCAATTAAAGAGCGCCCACCCGGCAAAAATAATGATCCAACAGCCAATAGCTGGACAAAGGAGAAAATCATAAAAGCTAACAAAATGATGCAGAACAATCTCATCCAGCATGGTCAAATACATAGCAACCTCTCCCAAAGTACCATTTTTTTATAACACATTAACAAAACATAATAGACCTGTCTTGCTGAACAAACAACCAAAAAGGAAAGAAATATAAGCCTCTTCTTACATTAGCAACATATGAATGGCCATCGAAAAACAGCATAACCGACTTCAATACAAAACACAGCACAACCAGCAACCTCACCCATTCAGTACCTACGGGGTGGGCCACGGTCGAAAAGTCTCCCTGAAGGACACTCATAAGCAAAGTGGCCCCTACCACCACAGTTGTGACATATCATGAAAGCACCCATGCAATCCCTTGCCATGTGACCCACTTGGTTACAAGCCCGGCATACAATATCTCTGTCTCGGCTGTACCCAATTTGGTCCCTGTATCCACCCATGTCCCTGTCATTAAGTGAGTCGGCCTTGGGGCAGTTGCGCGCCACGTGGCCACCCAGATTGCAGAGGTTGCATACCGGATCGTTGGGGCAGTCACGCACAAGATGGCCTGTTTTGCGGCAATTCTTGCAAGCTTTCTCATTGGTACACTCATTCAGAGTGTGGCCCACCTTGTAACAGTTGGTGCAGAGGCGGGGGGTATCACCTGGTAAGGGAGGAGGGACACGGCAGTCACGAGCCAAATGGCCGGTCCGCCCACACTTGTGGCAGATGCCCTCATTTGGGCAGGTGCTGGCTGTGTGCCCTGGCTCTTTGCAGTTGAAGCACAGGGTTTTCATGCTGCATTCCGCTGCTATGTGTCTGTTAGATTCCAAAGGACAAGCACGAGAAAATATACATTAATATTTTTTTTAAAGAAAAGCTCAAATGTCTCTCTGTTTAGACCACAAATGACTTATGCTAGAGTGGATAAACAACAGAAATAGAAATTTTTATTAAGTTGTCTAGAATTTCATAATACAATCAGGTGGTCTTGAATGCTGCAAGGGAGCCACTCAAATCAGTATTGGCTCTAAACTAACAGCACAAGGTACTAAAATAAAATAGTCATCTAAAGACTACAAATTGTGCAATGCTCATAAGAACTTGTGATAAGCAGAGAACTGTACTTCTTACCCAGGGAGTCCACAGTTGTTGCAAAGAGCAACAGTGGGGCATTCTCTAGCAAAATGCCCAGGGCGCTTGCAGTTCCTGCAGAGCTCAGGCCTCCTGCTAACAAACAGATACCATGTAAATATTTGCTCAATGAACTTGTAAAAAAATTGGACGCCTCAAATTACTTAAAATCATTTTAAGGAGAAGTTAACAACAACAACAACAAAGCCTTTAATCCCAAATAAATTGGGGTAGGCTAGAAATGAAACCCAATCGGAAAACATAAGATCAAAGATCTCAAATATCAGTGATAAAAATGAATATGATGGAAGAAAAAAATAAAATAAAATAATCTATACTATTATATAAAGCATCTAAGAATTGGAGGGTCCATTTTTTGTCATGGTAAATTTTTATTATACCCATTTTATCCCTCAATTAGACGGATAATATTTATTGTTGGTTGATTGAACGTATGTGATCGCGTCTATTGATCCCCTCTTTCTCTCCATTTCTTTCCCTTATATACTATTATTTCCATAATTTTTGTTTTTTTATTTAGCAACCTTGTGCATATTTGGTAAGAAATTAATGGTGATAATATATGTTAGAATAATTTACTTTTCTTGCCATAAAAATCATGAATCATTAACTCATATTGTGCAAAAATCTCATCCAAAATTAAATATAGTCTTTATTATATGTTTTCTCTATAATTTGGTGAATTTATAATTTAATATTAGATAAATGTGAATTTTTTTTATCTTATAATATTTTAATATTTAAATAAAAAATTATGCTGCAACGCGCGGGTATATAGCTAGTAATAATAATATATAAATAAAGATGATAATGATAATGATAATGATAATGATAATATGCTAATAATAGTAGCAATAATAACAATAATAATAATAACAATGATAATAATGAAACCCAATCGGAAAACATAACAATGATAATAATGATAATATGCTAATAATAATAACAATAATAAACTAGGATCGAAGGAGAAGTTAACATTTAAAGTAAATGTGATGAATTGCACATTACCAGATTACAACAATAGTAGTACAATTAAACTAATCATAAGTTACACACAACCAGGTCCTCTATATAAATCTTCCCAGTCAGGTTGCAATGGGATCGTGATGGGGCAGGGATGAGAGCATGTAAGCTTCTCCTACAAAATTTAGTAGAAAGAAGGATAGGTAGGTCATAGGTGGTGGTGGTGGTGGGTTCAATTCCACTGTGCACCCTCCAAGTGCTTAAACAGGGGTCCTTTAAAGTGGGTGTGGACAAGGAACAAAAGCTTCCCTTTGGAATATCCCCTCTTTTCTTCATTCAATAATCTATTAATCTCAATCACAGGATAGGTGGGAAAACTAGGATCGAAGGATGAAAAAAAAAAGGTGGCAATGAAGGGATATATCACTCTTTAGTCTTTACAATTGAAGAACATGTGCATTGCAATCATACGTATTATGGTACAGATGAACCATATTTTAAACTAAAAGAACAGACAGATGTATAGTGGACTTCAAATCATTATGTTTTCAGACGTCACTGAACTGCAAACTAATATGTTTTGTGTCACTGAACTGTGACAAAAGTAAGATAGATGAAAAAAGAAAGCGTGATCAATTGTTAACAGAGTTATCAATTTCTGTTAACAATTTTGGACAAACATCAAAGTTAGTGACAAAACTAGAAAAATCAAATTACAGCGACCAAAAGCAGATTCTAGGTTAATTGACCTTCAAATAATTACCATATTTAATTCCCTCAAGTGTATGACTGTACAAGTGCAAAGAAAAAAGTTCCCTTTTTGCCTTCAACTTTTAATAACATGAGGAACTTATCAAGAATAGAACAGCAGCAAAGTTTTGCAAGAAACGATACCTATAGTCACGGACCTCACGGTGATCACTACGCCTATATGGAGCTTCACGGTATGATGGCCGCTCCGTCCTGATCCTGCGGCCTCTTGTGGGGCTACGGCTGCGGCTGCGGCTGCGTGTACGGCTGCGACTGCGGCTACGGCTGCTGTCAGTCATCTTCACCTCCTTCAGAAATCTCTCTCCAACCTCCAAAGCCAATGCAAAACCGATCGAACACCTCACTTCCTTCCTGTCCACAACAAAGCCAGACACCCAAAACCATCTCCATTAAGTCATACTCCTACCATGCATCATCCCTCCACAAAACACAAAACCAAATAGCACCAACAAGGCAGTCTATTTGATTCAATACCAAGAGAGATCAACTACTGTACAATAGAATGAAGCATACTAGCACTTCATGCAGATCGCTTACTATACCAATTCATTATTGTCGTTACAATATAGAGTTCATTCAACTAAAGCTACTATTTACCCACATAATTACTGCCATGTTACTCACGACCATTCTCCCATAAAGAGCTTTCAAATGAAACCATTTCACCTTTTCTTTTACCAAAATTTCTTTCTTCTTTTATTTTTTATTTTTTTGGACCAGATCCAAAGACAATGGTGGTCTAACACCCCACAAATTACAAAGCCAATCCATTTCACCCTTTGTCACAACTGAGCATTCACATATCTCCATAATCCCTCAACCTCAAAAAAACAGCAGAGGCTTCTGAGATTTGATCCCTGACCAAGTTAGAAAATGGGATATATGAATAAAAGAGGCATGTTAACATAATAATCAGGGAAATTAGTATGGTGAGGATCTACATAATAGAGGTTAGTGTTGATTCAGAAACGATTCCCTTTCCTATACATCAGTTTGATGATATGCCAGATAAATAGATGAACCCTTTAACAGATCGTGATAATTAATCAAAAAGTAGAAGTCATTAGGCGCCTCCTTAGCCCGTATCATCCAAGAGGAAAGAACGACAATTAACATCAACGGGAAAGTGAAGCAACCATTTGCTATTTGCTACCACTCCGGAAAAGGTATAAAACCTAACTGAAGAGACTCGGGTCAATCCACAGAACATATAAAGTTAATCACAGAAAGAGTTCCTCTTTACCTGAGTTCCCACCTACCCTGTAGATCCAACAGCGCGAGAGATGTTACCAGATCTAATTTCCCCCACGACGATAAATTGCAAGAAAGAAAGCAGTTTTATGAAACAAATACCCTTCGGTGGTATTACACACCATTTTAGGGTTTATATCTCTTACCTTCCTCTCTCCCTTCTCCCTTCTCCCTTCTCCCTTCGGACGGTGTATTTTCGAACTCGCCTGAACAGAGTTCATCTGGGCAGCAACTTTAAAATGTAAAATGTATGGCGGGCAGATTTTCTGCAGTTTCTGTAGTACTCGGGCAGCTTTATGATCCGCGCTGAGTATTTTGAATGGATGAGATTGATTGATCTGACCGTTGTAAAATAATACGGTACGATATGGTTCCGTCTGAACAGGGGGACGCTATCTTTAGACCGAGCCCAACGAAAAGTGTCTCGATCTTTAGACCTGCATCCATTCTATTAATTATCGAGGTTCGTTTCAAACTTTGGATTGCAGGACCGGCTTAGCACTCAGCACAGACAGCAACTAATTCAACAGTTTAGAATAGTTAATTAATTTATTCTTTTGGTTGGAATAATAAAAGGGTTGTTGATATTTGTAGATAACTATTGACATTCTGATACCTGGATTTTTAAATAATTTCCAGAAAATCTTAAAAAAATACATAAATATTATTATTTCTTAACCTTAATATTATTTGATATTTTAGTAGACTTTTTAAAATTGAATGATATTTGCAACAGTTCACATCTACCGATCTTTGATTATTTATCAATTTATCAATTGCTACTTACATTGCATAAAATTTGAAACATAATCAATCTATGGTTCCAAACATATGTCTATGAATTTTTTTTTAAATCCATTGTCGAAGTTGATAAATTGGTAGTTGTTCAAGGATCAACACACATGATAAAATAGTTACAGTAAGTTGCTATTCTGAACAGATGTCCACTTATTTAGATGCGAAATAGAGTTTGAAATAGCGTGCTAATGCTTGAATGGATTTTTTGTTATTCTATTTTTCACAATGGCATTACATACATGTTTATTTATAGGCTACAAAGGCTTATAGCTGTCGGTGGTTTTCCTATTATATTTTATTACAATCTAACATCTCTCTAAGATTATTTCCTAATTGATCCTAACGTCTAATTGATTAGCTTGATTATAGGACATAATCCCTAAATTAGATGCTTGATTGATCGATGATGAGTTGTCTGAGATCTTGTCTTCAACATTCCCCCTCGAGTTGGGCTAATATATATTGATTGATCCCAACTTGATCAAGAGTCTCTCAAATTGTCCTTTATCCAGAGCTTTGGTTAGGATATCCGCTAACTGTTCCTGACTGTTAACAAACAGAGTTTCTATTAATCTAGCTTGAACCTTTTCTCTTACAAAGTGACGGTCCACTTCTATGTGCTTTGTTCTTTCATGAAAAACTAGATTTAATGCAATATGCCTTGCTGCTTGATTATCATAGTACATCCGCATTGGTTCAGTGTAAGAAATTTTCATGTCTTCTAGTAGCTATTTTATCCAGATTAGCTCACTTGCAGTTGAGGTCGTGGCTCGATATTCTGCTTCTGCACTTGACCTTGCAAACACGTTCTACTTTTTGCTTTTCCAAGTCACAAGATTTCCTTCCACGAATGTGCAATATCATGTGGTTGACTTGCGATCATAACTACCGGCCCAATCTGCATCTGAATAACCAACAATTATATTAGTATTATTTTTTTTCCATATGCCTTGACCTGGAGACCCTTTTAGGTACCTAAGTATCCTATCTACGGCCTCTAAATGTGTAGTCTTAGGTGCATGCATAAATTGACTCGCTAAACTTACCGCGAATGCAATATCTGATCTAATTACAGTGAGGTATATTAATTTTCCAACAAGTCTTTGATATTGTCCTACATCTTTCAATGGTTCACCCTCTTCAAGGTATAATTTTACATATTTAGTACCATTATCATATCGAAATACTTTTATAGTAGTATTGTACTGATTTTCAATGAAATTGGTCAAGTCCATAAATCTTTGAAAAACTTCATCTTTTGATGCAAGAAGATAAATCCAAGTTATTCGAGAAAAGTCATCAATAAAAGTAACATAGTATCTAAAAATATTATAAGAAGTAATGGGGGTTGGCCCCCAAACATCAGAATGCACAAATTCAAATTTTTTTAATGTTTTGCTATTTGATAAAGTAAATGATAATCTAGTTTATTTGGCAAAAGGACAAATGTCATAAGTACTATTGTCCAATTTTTTTTAAATTTAACAAATTATTTAAAACAACATCTGAAGCATGACCCATGCGCCAATGCCATAGTTTATTTTCTTCTACAGAATTAGCAGTTAAGGTTTTATTTGAAATGTCTAAATAATATAACACATTGTCTAATTTTCCTTCACTAATCGTCATCTTCGTTTACTATGTCCTGAAATACCACATTTGTTGGTGAGAAAATCACATTATAATTTAGTTCGTTTGTTATTTTGCTAACAGAAAGTAAATTGGATGTGAAATTTGACAAATAAAGAACGCCGAAAATATTATTCGAGAGAATAATAGTGGTTTCTATCTGATCAATGGTTACTTGAGAACCATTAGCAACAATAACAGATTGGCAGTTATGGGCCTTGTTGTTGTTTTTTAATAAATCGAGGCTGCCTGTCATATGATCAGTTGCCCCGGAATCAATAACCCAACACTTATCAGAATGTAAAAAGGAATGAACACAATTATTTGATAAGGTACCTTTGTTGTTGAGATTTTTTAAGAGTTGAGTCAATAAATTTCCGAGTTGGTCCTATTGGGCTTGGGAAAGATCAGTGTGAAGCTGGGTTGTGTGAGCCGATATAGTGCCTTGCGCATCCTGAGCTTTTGCTTTAACCGACTCATCTAGAGTCATTGTGCAATGCTCCTTCCTCTCCCAATCGCGATCTGCGCCTTTCTTCTTGGTGCGATCGCCGCCACCTCGGTCATTTATCTTTGGCCGGAACTCTAGGTGAAGGAACCAACACTCATCTCGTGAGTGACCCTCCTTTTTACAGTTATCACAACGTGTTGTGGCGCTCCTCGGATCTCCCCTTTGAGACTATGGTTGCGATGGTGAGTGGTGAAGGCCTGGCTCTCGGGTTTCAGAGTCGGATGCGGGTTCATGAGGGTTCTGCGAGATTCTTCCCGTTGTATAATGGCCACAACAGCCCTGAGTTTGGGCAGCTCCTTTGACGGTAAAATTTGGGCACAAACTGGTTCATAACTTGGGTCAAGCCCCGAGAGAAACTGAAAATTTTTGTCTTGCTCTAAAGCTTTTAGGTCAGTTGTATGTGTGTAAAGTGCATTTCATCCCATTTGTCCCTTAGGTCACCATAATACTCGGTGATAGTTTTTGTGCCTTGTTTGATTTGTACAAGTTCTTATTTTAAATGGAAGATGTATGCTAGATTTTGCTCTTGGCCGAACATCTCTTTTGTCTCCTCCTTGATTTCTTTTGCGGATTCTAAATACATGAACAATCTGGAGATTTGGGGCTCCATTGAATTGAGAAGCCAATTCATTACATTAATGTCATTGGTTTTCCAGTTTGGATCTGTTTTGGCGCTTTGAACTTTTGCTACTGGTATAGTGGTAATTTTTGGTGATTTTGTTTGTTTTGGTACAATAGTACCGGTACTGGTTTGTGGGTTTGGTGGTGCCTCGCTGTTATCAGTGATATGAACGAGTTTACCTTTGCGTTGGAAAGAAAGTGTAACAGATCGGGCTTATGATGGGTAATTTGTGTTGTTGAGCAACGTGGTGGTGAGTCACAACGTTTGGTGCGCCTCTCCGATGGAGGGGTTGTATCCACTGTAGACTTCTGCCATGGTATGGGTCAAGATTTTTTGACCCGAATTTAATCAGATCGGGTTCGGATCGGATCAAAAGAATAATAAAATAATATGACCTGATCCAACCCGAACCCAACCCATTGACACCCCCAGATCAGCTTCAAATGCTGAACCAAGATTATTGAA
Source organism: Schoenoplectus tabernaemontani (assembly GCA_037127355.1). NCBI lineage: Eukaryota > Viridiplantae > Streptophyta > Magnoliopsida > Poales > Cyperaceae > Schoenoplectus > Schoenoplectus tabernaemontani. The sequence goes on along the minus strand of CM073749.1, from coordinate 1,255,619 downwards.
TACCATTTACTTTATTAACCGTGCGTTTACATGCTAAATTTATTAGTTCTCAAATTTATTTAGTGTCAAGTAAAATAATAAAAATATATAAATGTAAATTCACTAAGAAACTGATAACATATTATTTTTCTGACCCTCTTAACTTCCTATAAAATGAATTCTATTATTCATATATTCATAAATTTAAATATAAATTTGACATAAAATTAAGGGTAAATTCCGTTCGAGGTAATTAAACTTTTGTCTTTATTATAAATTCACCATTCAAATTTGATTTGTCCCTCCACAGTCACTAAAATTTCTATTTATTCCAATTAAGTCTCTATTAAATTCATTTAAAAATTTAATAATTTGATATTATTGTCCATTTAAATATCACTTATTATTTTTAAACAGTTTACATCCTATAAAATTTAATATTTTTTCCTCACTACACAACTATCAATTATTTCAATTGTTTAATATTTTTAAAGGGATTTGGTATTATTTATTATTATTTTATTCTTTAAGAGGTTAAAGATATTTAAAAATTAAAATCCTAAAGTATTGAATACTCAATTAGTTTATAATTTTTATATATTATTTGGTGTAAAATAATATATAAAATGAATTGTAATATCATATTCTATTTAATGATTTGGATATAAAATTTAACAAAATTGGCTTGATTGCAATAAATAAATAAAAATAGTTGCTATGGAGTGACAAATCAATCTAGAGTGACTAATTCTTAATACATAAAGAGGGTTAAGTTTCTAAGCTTTTTAAGTATGCCACATCATCATTTTTTTCTACCATTAATTTTGTTTAGATCTTTTCATCTTCTTCAATCCAAGTGTTTATTATAAAATAATTGCCCTCTCTCCTTATTTAAAATAATATTTAAGGTTAAACTTAACTGTTAAAATGATTTAACTTTTTTATATAATCATTTATAAATTATTATATGTCTAATTATATTATTTATTATTATAATTATCATTATTACTTAGCATTTAAAAATATTGTGTCTAAAATTTCTTTAATATGAAATTATATTAAATATATTTAAAATTTTATATTATTAATTATTTATTTAAGAACTATATTATCGGGGCGAAACCCGTATTACATCCCTAGTTTATGAGAAAGAGAAAATTTAAGTGACATCCGGTGAAATTTATCTAATATTAATGATCTAGGTTCGTCGTTTGAAGTTAATCGAGTATATTTTAGAGTTGAACTTATCATATAAGAAGCTGCTCTGATGACTTAAAGCACATACTAGATTTTTATTTTATGTTCTATTGAAAGAATTTTCAACAACAAATAATTATTAAGTACATCTAATTTTGCCAATTATAAATGTTCAAATCTCGTGTTACATCGGCTAGACGGGACCAAAGGAGGGCAAAGTTAATATTCCGTCTTTTGGCAAGGGTACATTCTTAAAATTCGCCTTTGCTATTGACCTATTGTCGTTCCTTTGAAAAACCCTTCTGACTCCTGTTTTCTAAAGCCCTTTCAAAATTAGGGTTTTGGGAGCTCCACTTTCACTGCCATTAGCCACACGCTCCATCCTAGCTCCACTCTTCTCCAGTTTCGATCTCTTTGTTTGATACTCCATTTCTTTTATCGTTGCTTCTTTGAGAAATTGTCATGTTTTAGAGTTGCCCGGTTTACCGATTTGTATTTGGTCGGGTTTAGTATTTCTAGTCTTAGAGCATCTAAGATCCTTATTCAGGAACCTAATTTGAGCTTCGTGCTACAAAGAAAATAGGTTTGGTTTGGTACCAGTTTTTGCTTAGTACTGTAGAGTAAATCAGCTCAGTATATACCAGTGATCTGGTGTAAATCCTAGTCCATACAAAACAAATTCCAAATGATTCCTGCATTGGAGCAACTGAAGGGGATTTAACTTTTCTCGGGGTGCATCACACCAACAACTCAGCCTAAAGGATTCAAAAGCCAACTGACTGTCTAATTGTTTCCAGACAAAGGCTCTAGTAGATCAAAATTTTGAACCTTTTCCTCTTCTCACAACCATCACATCTTTTTTTCTTCTTTCCATTAGGAAATTTGATTATCAGCTTGTTAGATGGAATTCCAGATCTGTAAAGGGTGAACCGGTCATTTGTTAACTGTTCCATTTATTTCGTTTTTCCACCATCCACTTCATTTTAATTATTCTCTACTAATTACAACTTTTGTCAAAAATAAAATTATTCAAATTGAGCTAATTATTTACCTTTCCCTTTTCCCTTATCAGGGAATGATGAGCAATGGACCAGTTCCTTTTAATGAAATTGGAAAGAGGGCTAAAGGTAATCTCTTTGTAGCTGTTGTTTGTTGAAATGCGATGAACTACTTAAAGTGTGAAGGCTTATTGCAATAGTTCTAATGATATCTGCTTGCATATATTTTTTTTCAGTTTGACAATGTATTTACCATTCGACTAAATTCAGTGTTTATTGTTAAGGCCCCATGAAAATAAGAACATAACAAGTGCATCTGGGTTGTATATTACAATCCCTTGTTCAGGATGTATACTATGTGTGAGCCATACACTCATAGTAGATAACCAAATATTTGATAGAATTGAATGTATTTGTTGCCAGATATGTTTTATGTGACACACACAATGTTATTTCATAATCTCATATATGTTGACTCAATAACATATTCTAAGTTATTTTATACAATTAACAGTGTCTTGTATGACAACCACTTAAACAGAATCAACCATGCTATTTTTCCATGTCTTTTTTTATCATTTTTTGTGCTGCTAACAAGGAGATGCGGGTGACTGTAATTTAATTTTTGGACTTCTTGTGTTTATTGCAGATCTTTTGTACAAGGACTACAATTTTGACCACAAGGTTTTGCTGACACTGGTCAATGAATCTGGATTGGTACATTCTTTGAATAGTCATTCCTTCTTCATTTAACTATAGGGCGAGAGTGGGGATAGATGGTTTGTTTAGGTGTTTTTGAAATTTGGACAAATTAGGTAATTTAGTGTAATCATGGCATTTCATATTTGTGGGTAAGCCTAGTGTTCCTCACTCTGAAGACTATAAGTGATATAATTTGATTTCAGTAGCGTACACGTGAAATTGCACCTTCACAGTTCCCTCTCACTAGTTGTACCTGCGATGTGACTCTTACCAACTCAGAAATGTTTTTTTTTTCTGCATGACAGGGAGTGACTGCAAGTGGTGTGAAGATCAAACAAGTATTTTTTGGTGACATTAGTTCCAAGTACATGAATGGTAGAACTACTGTAGATGTCAAAGTTGATAGTGATTCAACTGTAATTCTCTTCTTCTCTACATCTCTCTCCAGCAAAGAGTAAAGAATATAAGATGGTACTGGACCTATTATTGGCCAGAATTTTCCTCGTCTTTTCTGCAACTTTGGACTTTCTTTCTTTCTTTTTTTATATATTCTTTCCTTAGACTGTATTATGTCAGCAAGTATCATCACCTGCCTTAACAGGTTCAGTGCCATCTTTTCAGCCACCCTTGTTCTTTCTGCCAACAGAATAGTAATTTAAACAAAAGTCTAGAAATCAGCATGAATGTTTACAAACTGTAGTAATATAATTTATTTTTCACACATGACAACTAAAATTATTAATAACAGGGTAAAGTATATCTGACTGAATGTCATGTAATTATAGATTACTCGTTCAACTGTCTCCCTCAAGATGCCAAATTCTGCACCAGTATACCTTTTTTTTTGTGATTTATTATTTTTCTCCAGGTCTCAACAACAGTTACTGTGAATGAAGCTATAGCTGGTTTGAAGTCTTCTTTCAGTTTCAAAATCCCTGATCATAAGTCCGGCAAGGTCACTATATTTTATTTATTTTTATTTGAGCTTCCTGAAGAACATCCCATTCAATTGAGATTTTGTGGTATATGCTCAGGAAATGATACAGTGATCACTCAAAACGATGTTTAGTGGAAGTAGCCCTTTTTATGATGTACTTTTGCTTTCATAAACCAAAGAGACCAAAATAACCATAATTCAAACTAGAGTGAGACATTTTGTGTACTCACAAAGTTTTGGCTAGAGGAGCCAAAGTGTAAACCTTTATGTGCCTCACTTTTTTAAGTACTGCTATCTCATAATATGGTGTGTCAAGAATTTGCTGTTTAGTAAATATTGCTGTCTGACAGCTTAATTTGCAATACCTCAATGAGAAAGTTGCATTGAACTGTGGAATTGGTATGGCGACAACACCTCTGCTTGAATGTGCGGCTTCAGTTGGTACAAAAGAACTGAGCTTTGGTGCTGAGGCTGGTTTTGACAGTGCATCGGCATCTTTCACCAAGTACAATTGTGGAGTCAGTTACAACAAGCCTGATTTCTCTGCATCCCTTGTATTGTAAGTCATCTAAAAGTTATGTGCTCCTTTGTCAGGGAACAATTTCATGTTTGACCCATATCATAAAATTCAACATATCATCCATAGCCTGCAAAGTGAGAAAAATATGATACGCCCCTGTAAGTTATACCTTGTGGATTTATAAGAAGTGCAATTTCTCCATTCTGTTCCCTATGTGTATGGTATAGAAAAATGACAAGTAGGAATGTAGATATTGTTCAAAAAGAAGGGGAATGCTTTTCATATTTTGAGTGGTCAACAAAATAAGATTTTCAATATCGTAATTTGTTTATTATTTTAATTTAAAATATACATATATATATTTGTTCACAGTTAATTGCAATTGACCAGATGAAATACATGATTCAAAAGCTTAATGACTCTTCATGCATGTCCTCTTCATATTCCAGCACTACAGTTTCTATTCTAAACTAAACTGTTCTAATATTTTGCATTATTATCTAGGGCCGACAAGGGAGAGGCACTAAAAGCTTCGTACATCCACTTGTTTAATCCCAAAAGAGGAGATACGGTTGCTGCTGAAATAACCCATAAGCTCAACTCTGGTGAGAACAGTTTTGCATTTGGCAGTTCTCATGCAATTGATCCCCTAACCACACTTAAGACTAGGGTTTGCGATAGGGGAAAGATTGCAGTTCTGTGCCAACATCAGTGGAGACCAAAATCATTTATCACTCTTTCGGCTGAGCATGACCCAAAGGCATTTAGCGAGCCTTCTAGAGTTGGCCTTGCTCTAGCTCTCAGGCCCTGAACGGCAGTGAACGATTGGTTAACAAAGTGGCAAATTTGTTGGCCATCTGTTCAATTCCAACCTTTTGGGATGGTGAAATTTCATGAAGATGTGAATTCTCAAAGAGTGTTAGGGTTTCTAGATGTTATATGTATAATTGTGGATGGATAGTTGAAATTCACTTTCGGAGTGTGTACACAGTTTACTGCTGTTGTAAAAGAGCAGTTACATTGCTTGGTCGTGAGATCTATTTGATCAAAACCATGTGGTTCCTATTGGCTCAAATAAGAACCGCATAGCAATGGATGCAGTTCAATTGCTTAGGCATTCCTTGAAAAGTTTTTAGTAATTGTCTGAGAACTTTTTACTCAGTTTTGTTACGTCTGAATGAGATCATGAGATGCCTTTTTTTCTAATGTTGTAATCTGCCTTTCTGTTTTCTTCCAAACAGGTTCAGGTTAATATAACAACAACAAAGCTTTCAATCTTAAATAAATTGAGGTAAGTTAGAAATGAAATAAGTATAAGATCAGACCTGACATCAGTGGAGCAAACATTTTGGTACCAAAAAAAGTTTAATTTGACAAACCTAACATTATTTTACAAATCAGATCAAATCTATATAAAAAAAAAGTATTTGTAAATCAGATCAGATCAAATCTATAAAAAAAGTATTAACAAATAAGATGTTTTGCAGGCGTGTCACTAGTCTTGTGGAGACCCATATGCATGACTTTTTATATTTTTTGAGTTTCATTTGATATATCGTCAAAATCATTAAATAAAAAGTCTTAAAGTTATTTGATGAACGATAACGTTATGTCAAATTTATCATCTGTATCTCTTTTCTTTTTATATTATATAAACATAAGTACAAGTTCATATTCAAGTGTCAGATTTAGTCATTATTTTTTGCGAATGTAGTCGAATGAGCTAGTATATTTGCACTTTGTTTAATAAATCTATATATCAAAATCTGATAAAAAAAATTCTAAATTTACATTTTTTTTTTTTTATTTTTTGGATTTTGAAGATGACTTCAAAATAATAATAAAATGATAAATCTAAGACAAATAATTGGGTCATTTCAGATAAATCTAAGACATATTCAGCAAACTCTAAAAAATAAAATATTCTTATATCCGATTTTGATATAAATAATTTATTCAGCAATATAAATAAAAAATTGAAGATGATAAATAATAAATTACTAGTATCTTGCTCATGCGTTGCTACGGTGATATCTTTCAGAAATATAAAATTTATATCTTCATGTGAAAAATAAGAAAATAAAAATAAAGATAATTTTATAATTAATGTAAATTTCAATCATGAATACATAATTAATGCAAAATAAATATAAATTGATTCATATCTTCATGTAAATAAGGAAATAAAAATAAAGATAATTTATAATTAATGTAATTTTCAATCGTGAATACATAATTAATGCAAAATAAATGTAAATTGAGAGAAAAGTTAACATCCAGCGTTTAAGAAAAGTTAAAATTCATAATTGATGACAATCTAAGAAAAAAAAGAAAAAAATAGAGTAATTGTACTTCTAAATTATGTAGCATTTCGTATAACAAACAAAATTGAGAGAAAATTTTAACTTCAACACAAATGGTCATAGAGATAGTAATATTATTTGATGAATAACTCAATCCGATGAGTGATATTTGCTCTAAAAATTTAATAAAAAATCTAAACCGTTGCAGGATGAGAACACATACATGCTTAATAAGGAGGAAATATAGAGATATTTTGAGGTGTTTACATTTCTACTCGGTAGTCTAAATTAATTGTTGTCAATGTATTTCACATTATAAATTGATTACTGTTAACGTATTTTGTCCTTTTTTCTATAAAGGGTCAACCGGTTATTAAATATCATGTAATCTTTTTAGAAGAAGAATTGGTTAACAATATATATATATATATATATATATATATATATAGATATATATATATATATATATATATATTGACAATCTTTATAATATTCAAAATAAAATTTAACATTGTAAAAATTGTACTGAAGCTATCATGCTGTTCATCACGCGATTTGAATTTCAATGGTTCGAGTTCGATATTTTTTATTCATTATGAAACATGAAGATTTATTTCGAATAAAAGTTAGACGAAATTTGTTTTGAAAACATCATGCAACTCTTGCAAAAGATCTTCACCCAAAGCATCTTGCGGACATGTTTTTCTTTTTCGCACTAGGTGCGACTGGTGGCATGACTGTTCTTCTTTCTTCTTTCTTCTGATAAACCAACTTTTGAGAGGTACAATTTATTGAGATTTGAGAGTAATGTAACTTTTACTATATGGTACCTTGGTGGATCTAGGACCAAAAAAAAGAGGTCCTGAACATCTTTCTTAGGTACTAATAATTGGTGTATGTTCTTCTTTACTGAATATTGGAGACCATCCTAGCTTGTCAGTAATATTGTTACATTCTGATATCATTTCATCAAGTTGTGGTATTTCTTGGGCAATTCTAAATACATGCACCTTTCGATGGTGTTTTCCTTTTTCAGCCCTCATGCAGTCTCTGGTGCAATCGGCCTCGGTCTGCTAACTATCCAATCTATTCCGCCAGCATTGTTTGAGGTAGAGGCCACTGTAATCCAAGGCCTAATAAATCTAACAATTATAAGGTTTATTTTTTAATTTGTTGAGCTGGTTATTTAAAATTGCAATTGCGATATGTTTATTCAGGACAAATCCAGGTTTATGAACTGCTCATGGACTCCTCGGAAGCAGCATTATGACCATTTTTCTAATCCATGCTGCCTGCATTTGGGTTGCAGCTTGGTTTAAGTTTTTAGCTGCTCTTTTACGATAAGAAGACAACGCAAAATCAACTGATGGAGAAAATCTTCAATACAAAGTATTTCTACACCAAAGAGCTTTTGCGTAGAGAATTGTGATGCAAACTGGGACCATGTACCATTTTTCTTCATTCGATGACATCTAGAAATATATAACGATTATGGGCTTATGACCCTGAAAATTGGGTCGATTAGACATGGGACAATATTTCAAAAATTTTGTCAGGAACGTATCCAAGAAACACGATATTTACCATCAATGTACCCTGAAACTATTTCAATTAGCTTGGAAATATCAATAGTAAACAGTTTTCACTGATAGTATTTAAACATACTCCTGAGAAGTCAATAAATCTGCTTTAAAAAAAAAACTTTATCCTCATTAACACTATATAGACTGGTAAAGAACCTAGCCCAGTTCAGGTGAGGGAACTAAACTACGGAGACTTATTCGTCCTTTCTTTTATTTATTTTTAATAAAAAAGCACTGGGTACCAAATTTCTTTTCCCATCTTTCTCTAGAGCAAAGGAAAATAAAAAAGAATATTTATTGTCATATTCTGGTTTTGGTTTCTATCGGTTCTCAAGGAAACTCGTATATGAATTTCATATGGAATGAAGCAACAACAATACAACAACAACAACAACAAAACTTTTAGATAGACTAAAAATGAAACTCAATCCAAAATCATAGCGATCAAAGAGCTCAAATATCAAAAATAAAAAATCAATGATAGCAACAGCAATAATATACATATTTTTATTTGAGGAAACTTATATACATATTTATTGGCATGCAGATAGCAGATGGCAGATGCACTCCATTACGCTGAGCAAACATACAAAGCATGTACTACGCATCCAATTTGCAGATATTATAAACAACCGAGCGCATCACTGCCTCAATTTAAGGATTACAGCTATGTTCATGGGTCAAGCAGTTTGTTCCCCCTGGCATAGGCCAACATGATAAGAAAAATTACAAAACATCCCGACAAAGTGCCCCCAAGAAAAGGTCCAAAGAGATCAGTTCTCTGGAAGACACTACTCTGTATGTTCATTGAAAATGCACCACATATTAACATGTCGAGCGCAATTGCAAATGAGGCCATGGTTAATATAAGCTGAAGCTGAATTAGCTCATTTCGCTGGTTGTCCAGTTGTATGTTCACATAATCCTCTGTATCATCTATGTACTCCCTAACCTGTTCGGTTCAAACAAGCACAACAGAGTCAGCTCATCTAATGCCACAACAGTCACCTTATTGTCATTCAACAAATCGTGCTCTGTGATCTAGATTATGTAAAAGTCCCAGGATCTGGCAGCATTTTATACAACAAAATACAATGTAAGATATTTTAAAAAATCATCAAGGTGGTGCTACCAGATTAAAAGGTTGCCTTGATGCAATTAGGAACTATTTACTAGTAAAATCAGATATACCATTTTTTATCAAGAAAAAGAATCCATCAATGAAAATAATTTACAATTTAATTAAAATTGCATTGCGAAATCCCTCCAAATGGCAAATTATTACTGGTCAGTCCCACCACATGGACATGGTGATTTGAGAGTCCATATCAGAGTCTATGTATTCAGTATGGTCACACCTACACCTAAACGACGAGTAAAATATCACAATTCCTATGTATATATTACCAATGAAAGCCTCTTCTATTGTTGATAATTTTTTGAAAAAAAAGAAAGATTCATAACATTAGTTAACACTGATCAATCCCAATTAGTTTAGGCCTTCTAAGACCAATTTGCACAAAAACAAGAGAAGGGGACAAATAGAAACAAAGTCCAAAAAGTTCATTCAAATAAGAAGAGAACAATAAAGCTGCAAACTTTGAAAAAGGATGAGACTGACCGACAAAATCCGGTTGCGGATGCCATCCAGCTGCATGAAGTAGGCTTCTAAAAGCATCTCAAGATCCTCTACATCATTATTATCAGAATAAATGCTGGTTGCAATACTTGTGCTACGCTGATACCTATTTGAGTTTAGTCTCCCCATGTTGGTTGCAGTTGGCAGGATGTTGTTTGTAGCACCACTTGCCATCAGTGCATCCAACTGTTGGTTCTGAATCTGTTTTCTGGTCAGGTACAGGTCTGACATGTCTTCATTATCATCCAATAGATGTTCAATTTCATCCCTGACCTGACAAATATAGGTGGTTAGGATTAGGAACAATGTGAAAAAGGGATGTATTCTTTTAAAATGACACTAACAGATAGATTCAACAAAAGTAGCAGAAACTTGGATTAGTGGATTAAATGTGTGCTTCGGGGTTTTTTTGGGGGGGGGGGGGGATCTATTAAATCTCTTCAACCATCATGGATGCTTTCTCCAAATACAGTTAAATTTGCAAATGACTCCAAATTGTACACACCTTCTGGATGCGTGCAAACAGGTGAGTCAGAATACTCTTCAAGCTCCTCACCCGCTCAAGATTCTTTGTACTGACATTCTTTGCCAGATCATCAAGCACAGGATATGCATCTCTCTCTAAATCAGTCACACTAGAGCCCAAAGAAGAGCAGACCACCTCCAGTGCAATCTCGAGTACTTGAAACTCAAAGGGAAGCTCACGCTCAGCCTCTGACGGTGCTTCTGTCCCTTGATTATCTCCATCCTCAGCCTTGGCTGTGGTTTTCAGAGGGATATGCTGCCTCAGCTGGTCTATAAATGGGAGAACTTCTTGGCATAGAGGGTCCAGAATTAGTATTTCTTCTGCAGTGACGATAGCTCTAATATGCTCAAGGTTTACAACAATGGCCTTCTCCCTTGCTGAGAACAACAATAGAAATTACATAAAAAAGGAATCAAAATTTTCCAATTTGTAAAATTCACCCCCCCCCCCCCTCCTCAAGCTTTCTTTTTCTGATGTCTCTCACAAACTTCTAGAAGTGAATGAGTCCTAATTGTGAAAGAATAGATGCAAAATTCAAAAGAAATGACCATAGACTTTACTTGTGCCTTGTCAAGGGTTATTGTAATTTGTGAGTCTGCCCATATTAGATGATCCGTACACATGTAAAATAGAATAATAACCAAATCTGCTAAATAACCTCTACCGTTGGCCAATTAACATAGAATCAAACTGAAAGCATGGGCCTCAAATACATATTATAGCTTTTTTCTTTCTTTCTCTGAACAATAAACAACTCCCCAGACCCCGTAGAAAATTATTTGAATTAAACTCTGTAAAGAAAGAACAGGCAGCTCACCTAAGATATTAGAAGATTGAGAGAAAACTGGACCGAGAATGCGCAAATCCCGTGCCGGGATCCCAGCCCGCTTGATGATCACACTCTTATCGCATTCCAGAATCTCGGATTGGCCGGTCCGATCGAACCGTATCCACAATCTTTGCCCGGTTTTTTTCTTAATGTTCTTGGCGCCGGCGCCTAACACAGCGGTCGTCGCCTCAGTTGAATTATTGATCGAGCTCGGATGGCCGGAGACAGGCAGCAGCGGCGAGTCCGACCGCTTGGACAGTCGGAGCTTTCGCGAGAGGAAGGCGAGGGGCTTCTTCCCCGATCGCTTTCCCATTTTGTGGGGTCGGTACGGTTCCCTATTGTGTGGCTTTTCCCTCCTTTTTTTCTGAGAAAAAGGCTTTTCCCTTTTCTTTTCACATTTTCTTTTTGTGCAGTCGTGAACTGGTGATTCGACTCGGTGCTTTATCGCTCGCGCTGGATTTATAATTATGGAGGGGGGAAGATGTCGGATGATCTAAACCGCACGATTAATATCTGACGATCTTCCCTAATCATAGCCAATAGTCAACTTGGCAATAGCTATCTTAACAATTTTGATAATAAATTTTTAAATAAATATAAAAAAAAATCTTAAAAATAATTTTTTTATGGATATATTTTACATACTTATAGATTGATAGTGATTCAAATTTTATATAATTTCATTATTATTTGATAGTCTATTAAAACGTTAAATTATAATTGTTACAAATTATATAAAATTTCAAGATCTTTGATGAAATATCAAATAATAATGAAATTATATAAAATTTGAATCATAATCCATCTATAAATAAAAGAACATATACATAAAAAAATATTTTTTTAAATTATGTATTTTATTTAAAAATTCTATCATCAAAATTGTCAAAATAAATCATTTTCAAGTGATCCCTACCCAATTGAAAAATAAGTAAAGTTGAACTTGGGCACCTCTCCTTTTAAATTTGTAGCAACTGTCCGACTCTGACCCGACTCTTCAGCCCCTTGGTCAACCCGCTTATGTCATAGATCGGTTCAATTGGAGAAGGTCCTATGCTGGGAAGGAAATGGAATCGGAGGTCCTATTCTGTGAAGGAAATGGAATTAGATATGAGTACATACATATATTTGAATAAATTTGAGTATTGTGAGCTTCAACTTACAGATAACTTATACAAGTTTAACTCAAAAATACATTAAAGTATTCAATTTTAATTTAGATTGCTTAATGACTTTTATATCAAAATCTTGGGGTAATTTTTAAGTAATTTTGAATTTTTTAAAGATGAATATAAGAGACTAATAAAATAAGGGTCCCCTAAAATACTAATAAAATAAGAATGAGATCCCTTGACAATTAGTTATTTTGATAACATTGATAACCAATTAAATATAAATTCATAGAAATTTTATAAAATAAAAAAAACTTTATAAACAGATTGTTGGAATAATGAATTCATTGTCTTTGTAATTTAGTGTAGTTAGAGTGTTGTTTGATATTTCATCAAATATTATCAAATTTAAATTGTTAAAATCATTATTTTGATGATATTTGATGGAATATCAATTGACACTCAAACTACATCAAATTTAAAATACAATCCATAAATTAAAAATTATGTTTATATTTTTATTTTTAAGATTTTTTATAAATTTATATTAAGTTGGTTGTCACGATTGTCAAACTAGATAGTTGTTAAGGGATTTCACCCATAAATAATTAGTATTTGCATACATAGAAGTTAGTATCTTACGATTCAAGATACGAATCTTACGATACGATACGATTCAGAAGCTAATAGATACGAATCTTACGATACGATACAATTCCGAGACCAATAAATATAAATCTGCACTTTTTGTCTATGGAGAGGGGATTTGCACGAATCCTTAGCGAATTGCTAACGAATCCTGACCAAAAAATAAGTGACTCAAAAAATATTGAATAAAAGTATAAAACTATTTTTTTCTAATGTATTAAATAAATATGTATATTAAATTCCTATTTGGTATTTCATTCTAAAAATATATATTGAATTTATATGTGGTTGATTGGAAGAAAATATTTTTTTTGTTAGTACTTATGTTATTTGGATTGTCATAGAACTATAATAAGAGTAGTGTTCATATCACATAACATGCATGTTGTGCTAGTGTTCTATATAAATGTGATAAAATATCATATTATAATGATTCTCAAATAGAAAAAATACAATATGTGTCTAATTAGTTGTTTTATATTAAGTTTAGTGTATCTTAATAGTACGATACGATACACGATACACGATACGATACAAAATATAGCGATTCACGATACAAAATACGATTCAACATCTATGTTTGCATATGAAACATGCTACTTCTGAAAATTCCGGAAAAAAATGCTTAAAAATTATTGTTTTTGGATGAATTAGAATACATAGATTAACACATTTTTCACATAATAAAATAAAAAATTATAGAATATAATTTTTTATTTTCTAACACGTTATGTTATGGAGATTATATTAAATGATTCAAATCGTTCATTTCTGATATATATGATGATATATTCAATTACACCAACTTTTGATGACATCAAGCTACAACGGATATTTTTAGAGTTCAAACAGTTGATCCAAACCGTTCAATATGATATATATATATATATATATATGCAGATTAAATTAAACAGTTTTCAAAATTTTACACTATTTATTAAGTTGGGTACAAAATTCAATGGTTTAAAAACATCAATTTTGCACCCATCTTAATAAAGAGTAAAAAAAATATAAAATTTGATCTATAATTTTATTTTAATATGTTTAGACTTCAAAAATTTTTAAAATATCCAGTGTAATTTGGTGTCGCCAAAAGTTTGTGTAAGAATCCATACTATATATATATATATATAGAGAGAGAGAGAGAGAGAGAGAGTTGAGCTATGGCTATGGTACTATGCATAACACAAATCCTTTTTGTGCTATGGATCAGTTCTTCCCTTTTAAAATCAAAATGAACGATCTGAACCATTCAAAATGATTTTCCTATGAATATCTAGTTGGAAATCAAATTATATATATATTTTTACTATTTATATAGATAGTTAGAAAATCATTTGATTTTATTATAATGAGCCGTTGAAAAGAAGTGATTTTCTAATTATCTAAAAAATAGTAAAAAATTCTAAAATTTGCCCCTCTTTCCCCTAACTAGATTTTTATATGAAAAATCATTTGAAATAGTTTTGATCGGCCATTTAGATTTTGAGAATGAAGAACTGATCTATAGTACGGGGACGATTCATGCTATACATAACACCATAGCCCAGCTCTCTCTATATATTATAGAATGAGGCTACGGTACTACGCTTAACACAAATGACCCGTGTACTATAAATCATTTCTCTATCTTTAAAGTTTAAATGGTTAATCCGACCAGTAAAAAAAAATTCATATGAAAATCTAATTGAGGACCTAATTTTATATATTTTTTAAAATAGCTAGAAAATCTCTTATTTTGCATAATTAAATCAAATGATTTTCTAACTATATTAAAATTAGTAAATAATGTTAAAAAAATATAAAATTTGGTCCACAACTTGATTTTTCATATGAAAATCATTTTGATCAGTCGGATCGATCATTTGAACTTTAAATACGACGATGAAACTGTCCGCAACACATAAGTCATTTGTGCTATGCGTAGCAATGTAGCCAAAATCTCCTCTTCATTCTCAAAGTCTAAATAGTCGATCCGAACCGCTCAAAATGATTTTCATATGAATATTTTGTTGGCATCAAATTTTATATTTTTTAGATAATTAAAAATCCATTTAATTTAATTATTATAAATCGTTCAGAAGAGAATTTTAATTATCTAAAAAATAATATTTTTTTTAAATATAGAATTTAATTTCGATTAGATATTTATATAAAAATATTTTAAATAGTTTTAGTCGAGTAAAATAAGACTCCGAGTCACTGATAGCATTTTACTAGTTTCTTGTCCGTGCGTTACTACGGTGATATCTTTCAGAAATATAAAATTCATATCTTCATGTGAAAAATAAGGAAATAAAAATAAAGATAATTTAGTAATTAATGTAAATTTCAATCATGAATACATAATTAATGCAAAATAAATATAACTTGAGAGGAAAATTAACATTCAGCGTTTAAAGAAAGTTAAAATTCATAATTAATGACAATCTAAGAAAAAAAGAAAATAAAATAGATCAATTGTACTCCTAAATTATGTAGCATTTTGTGTAACAAACAAAATTGATAGAAAATTTTAACTTCAATACAAATGGTCATAGAGATAGTAATATTATTTGATGAATAATTCAATCTGATAAGTGATATTAACTCTAAAAAATCAACAAAAAATCTAAATCGTTGCAAAATCAGAACACATATGTATTTTCTACTTCGGGTCCATTTGGCAAATCAAGGAATAACTTTGAAATAGTGGTAATTTTGAAAGAGTGATAAAATTGTATCTTTTTGGAAGAGTGACATTCTTGACTATTTGAAAGAGCGAAAATATCGTTTGACATTTGTTAATCAGAATAATTAAAATATAGATAATTATGATACTAATAATGACGATGATAATAAAAAATAATAATAAAATAATAATCATAATAGTAACAATAATAATATAATATAATAATAAAATAATAATCATAATCATAATAAATAATAATATTATGTAATCATAGTAATATAGGAAAAATATAAACATAATCATAATATAGTAATATAATAATAAAAATTTATAATTATAATAATAATAAATAATCATAATTTTAATAATATAATAATATAATACAACATAATCAAATAATAATCATAATCATAATCAAGATAATAATAATTATAGTCATAATCATAATAATATAATAATATAACCATAATAATATAATAATATAACCATAATAATAATAATAATATAATATAATAATAAAAAAATATAATCATAATCATAATAAAATAATAATAATAATAATAAATAATAATAATCATAGTCATAATTATCATATTATAATAATAATATAACCATAATCAAAATATAATAATAATAATAAATAATCATAATTATAATAATATAATCATAATCATAACATAATATAATAATAAATAATCATGATTATAATAATATAATAATAAAATAATCATATTTATATTAATAATATAATAATATAATACTAAAATTATATTTATTATAATATAATAATAATAAATAATATAATAATACTAACGGTGATGATAATATATAATAATAATAATCATTATAATAATATAATAATACTAATAGTGATGATAATATAATAATAATAATCATAATCATAATTTAATAATAATAATAATAATCATAAATTATAATCATAATCATAATATAATAATAATATAATAATAATCATAATCATAATTTAATAATAATAATAATAATCATAAATTATAATCATAATCATAATATAATAATAATATAATAATAATAAATCATAATCATAATAATATAATAATAATAATAAATCATAATCATAATATAATAATATAATACAATATAATCAAATAATAATCGCTATTCCGATTTGAGCTAATTTGATATTTCACCTATAAGTTAGTATACCAAATTAACACTTTTTCACACTATTCTATTTAGTTTAAAATTCATTTGATAAATTAACTCATTAGAATAGTTTCTATTCCTATTTTTACTATTCCACGTCGTGCCAATGTGCCAAACAAAGAGAGAGATATTTCATAACATCTCTTTCATTTCCGAGTATCTCCTGTCAAGTTCTATCCTGAGAAATAGCCAGATAGGAATTAGCTCAGAGTTCAGAAGTCACGCGAGAGAGGAAAACAAATTCAGCAAAGATGGAGATCTCCTGCTTCCCCAGATTCCCCTCTCCGTTTTCTCCGGTTCGTTTTCGTAAGCCTGAGCAGGTCTCATCCCTTCTCTCTTCTCCTCCGTTTTCTCTCCCTCCTCGTTTCCTGTCTGAACTGGACACGTGTCCAGTTCTTGCTTCTGTTACAGGCTTCAAGCGAACTGACCAGCGTTTTCAAAGTCAAGTCTGTGCATCTTCTGAAGGTTCTTCTATTTTTATCATTTTATAAATTAGTAAACAATTTCTAATTTCAATAATTAAGCAAAGGAAGATAGGATTGTGTACGGTCAAATGAGAGATTAATTTGATCTCCTTTTTGTGCAACATCACATATTTCAGGGGTGCCTAGCGAACTATCTGAAGATTCTAAATTTGTCCCACTAAATGATGATGAACCAATATTTGGTCCACCTGTAAGTTTTATTCAGTTTTCAATAATTTTGTCAAGTACACTGGCAAATGCAAGGAATATTTGCTGCTTACTGACTTCAAGAGATAAGGCTCAACATGAATGTTTTATCCTGAAAGCAATTGGGCATACTTCTTTTGTCATGTTCTATTTGGTGGAACACTGTTTCCCTGTATAACACCAAAAAATGCTGAAACTATTCCATCCAAATTTGCTTTAAATAATTTAGTAAATAGTTTAGAAATTGAAGTTATACTTGCGGTGTTCTGTTGATTAAGTTCATCTGTATACAACTTATCTATTTTGCATTCAGTGGCATCATGGGCTTCTTTGTGATAGAAATCTGTTGGTAGTTTTTTTATCATAATTGACAGATTTTTTTTTTGAAGAAATAGTATACTTGACAGAATTGTATCAAAGCTAATAAGCTTTACTATTGTCCTACTTGATCTTATTATTGCCTGTGGCAAAGGAAAAAGATGATTGATTTTGCTAACTACTTACAGAATACAATTTGAAGTACCGATTTATAAATTGTATTACACAAACAGGCTCTTTTGCTTCTCGGATTTGAAGCTGATGAAACTCTGAAGGTACCTCTTATTTTGTAATTTTTTTTCCACGCTTTCCTTTCCTGAATGAAAAGAGACCTCACAACCTTGATTTGTACAAATCTATTGCAGATTCAGGAATTTTTGAAAGGGCTAGATGGTGAGTTCTTAAAGGTAAAAGTTATTCACAACTTAACTTGATTTGTCATCAAAAACATTTTCTATGGGAGATATCCGCTTCAATATGTACATCATCAATGCAAGTTATGGAACGTTAAATTAGTTCCTATATTTTGGGAGATATTATTCTAAGAGTTGACAGACAAAAATAATTAAATATTAATAAGTCACATCTTGATTCCTTCAATAATATAGTTTTCAATTTATATTCTACAACCTCAATAATCAATTCAGCATTCCTATGCAAGTAGATAGTAATCTAAGACCATATATCTTATACCTAGCAGGTTATGTTTTATCAGAACTAAATTAAGTGTTATCTGGATTATTTTTTTAATAGGTTATCAATGGCACTGAAGAAATGATCAAGCAAACACTTTGGGATGTGTTTCAAACTGAACAGCCAAATCTAGCTGCTGTGAAGGTTATAACCTGACTTCCTTTTGGCTCCCTTGTGCAAAATAAGACCGATATTTTGCTGTAAATAACAACTTGACCATCAGAACCATCTCTAATTAATGCAATGTACTGTTTGGGCCAGATAAACCTAACAGTTCTGTGTTATCTTCAAATCTCTCAAAAATATTGATGTTCATTGAGATGTTGGGGTATATAATTTGCAAGAAAATTAGAAATGTATCTCTTCTGGTAGAAAGTTTAGTACTGTCAATATATAAACTTATTTTAAACTTTTATTTAGATTGCAAAGTCTTTGCCAAGAATGTGCATCTTTTCTGGCTTATCTGGTGAAGAGATGATGATGTTCATTGACGCCTTCCCTGAATCTGGTATGCCTAGAAAAAAAAAACAGATTGACAGCTCTGTCCAATCGATAAACTTTTCCTTCTTACTGAACCAATTAAATAAGCGGTTGGAATCATGCACCGATGCACGCACACCAAATTCTCTAATAGTTGTTCGCCTTATTATTTTTGTTGGTTTATTTGGTAACTGGGCCAAATTTGAGCATTAGTTGAGGCTGTAAAGATTGAGATTAACATCGAGTAACTGTTAGGTGACATTTTATGGTTGACTTTCATTGACGCAGAAATTGGATTTAGTGTTGTATCAGAGGAACAACTTTTGCACCATTTAGTCCTTTATTTTGCGGTTTAGTTTCAATTTGCCAGATGAGCTGTTAAAACTATGTTAAAATTTTATTACCCTTAGTTGCCAAACTTTGCATCTTGCACCCTAGTTCAAATGTCCAACACCATCTAGTTTAATTAAACCATGTCAACAGATTTCTTTTGTATTATTAGCTTATATAGTATGCTCGTGGGGTTTCAGGGCTGGAGTTACCTGTATTTGCAGCACTTGTTCCAAACAGTGCAGACAAAATTCTGGAGGAAGTGATTGCAGAGATAATGGGCGATCATGAAATGCTGGTATATGTCTCTTTATCTTTGATCTGAATACAATGATTATATGCCTAATTTTATCTTGTAACTCTGGAACTGGTACTCATCTAATTTTGATTGTTAACCATTTTGCAGACTGGTAATAAATGAGACTAGCCCCACTACTGAATAAGCTCTTTTGACAAGAACTGCATTGGCTAGAGTTTATTAAAACCATGAAGCTAGAGTGAGGTATTCATGATCTTTTAAGTCATGAGACCTAAAATTTCAATAGATTAGAAATGAAAAAATATTTTCATAAATTAGGATTCTGAAATGCTCAAATTGACTAAAATAAGATTGAAATTTATAATCAACAAATTAATTAAGAAAAAAATTTTCAAATTATTGAATTTTATCTATGGCATGCCGCATGCCTCCTTTAAAAAACAAAAAAAGAAAGGGAAATAATCAGTGATGTTATCCAGTAATATAAAGAGATCTAGTCCACATAGGAGCTTTTATTAGAACACTTAGGGAGTGTTTGACACTCAATGGAATAGCAAAAAGTTGGAATAGAATAGTTATTCCGACGAATTAATTTGCCAAACGAATTTTAGACTAAGTAGAAGAGTGCAGAATAGTGCTAATCCGGTCTACCAACTTATAGGTGGAATACCGGATTAGCTCTCGTCGGAATAACAATTATTGTTTGATTGTATTATATTATATTATTATATTATGATTATGATTTAGTATTATTATATTATTATTATTATATTTATGATTATAATTTATTATTATATTAATATTATGATTATTATTTATTATTATTATTATCATTATATTATTATTATTAAATTATTATTATCATTATTGTTATTATATTATCGTTACCATTAGTATTATTATATTATTATTTATTATTATTATAAATATAATATTAATATTATATTATTATATTATGAATATAAATATAATTATTTTATTATTATATTATTATGATCAAGATTATTTATTATTTATTATTATATTATGATGATTATGATTATGATTATTAATACTTATTATTATTTTATTATGTTGTATTATATTATTATATGTTGATTATAGTGATGATTAATTTATTATTATATTATTATAATTATAATTATTTATAATTATTTTTATGATTATGATTATATTTTTATTATTATATTATTATGATTATGATTATGGTTATATTATTATGATTATGACTATAATTATTATTATCATGATTATGATTATGATTATTATATTATGATTATATTGTTAAAATTATGATTACTTATTATTATTATATTATTATAATTATGATTGTAATTATAATTTTTTATTATTATATTACTATATTATGATTATGTTTATATTTTTATTATATTACTATTATAATATTATTATTTATTATAATTATTTTTTATTACTTTATTATTATTTTATTATGTTGTATTATATTATTATATGTTGATTATATTTATGATTAATTTATTATTATATTATTATAATTATAATTATTTATAATTATTTTTATGATTATGATTATATTTTTATTATTATATTATTATGATTATGGTTATGGTTATATTATTATGATTATGACTATAATTATTATTATCATGATTATGATTATGATTATTATATTATGATTATATTATTAAAATTATGATTACTTATTATTATTATTATTATTATAATTATGATTGTAATTATAATTTTTTTTATTATTATATTACTATATTATGATTATGTTTATATTTTTATTATATTACTATTATAATATTATTATTTATTATGATTATTTTTTATTACTTTATTATTATTATTATCTTACTATTATGATTATTATTTTACTATTTTTATTATTATCATCATCATTATTAGTATCATAATTATTCATATTTTAACTATTTTGAGTAACAACTGTCAAACGATATTTTCACTCTTCCGAATAGTCATGAATACCATTCTTCTACTACTTCAAAAAAAATACTATTTCATCACTCTTCCAAAATTAACACTCTTCCAAAACTATTCCTTAATTTGTCAAATGAACCCTTACTGTCTACCAGCATGACGGCTAGAGCAGCTCTAGGACTGCTAGTATCTGTTAGTACTTCAAAAAGGTCGGTGTCGTCAATGCATTTATATTTTCCATTCTATAAACTGTATAAAGTATAAACAAACCTTGCCAGATCCAAAAAGGAACCCAGCAAACCTTAAATGACCCGTGAACCCAGGTCCAAGTTTGGACCAAGTCAGATCCTTCTTTGACTCAATATCAGAGCTGCACAACCTGCTCTTTTGTTACCACTTCCTCCATACATACAACTGCCACGGACTCACAGGACTAAAAGCGATCTCTTTCATAGCTTTTAGTTGTAATATTTTTGCAACAATTAATGTTTGTGTAGTCGGTCTCACCATGCTCCGTCATTTCAGGATCGCTAATTTATCAGGAATAATTGTTGGCCATGAAGATTGATAAAAGGACCGAAGGTTTGTCTACATCAGTACCTGGAAGAAAAGAAGTGTGGTCATAGGATTGTTAAATGAATCTTTCTTAATCAGCACTACGAGAAAAAAGACGGATGCATTGCAATTACTGAAGGCCTAGAAGCATCCAGTCCATTTAATTTCTCCATAGACAATAATGTGATAATTCATGTCTTTCTTTGTTGATAGCTAGAACTGAATGTAAGTCGCTGTGATGAAAAATTTGTGGCATCTTTCTTCAAACGATACTAAATCAAAATCAAGTCGGCGTGCAGATGAAAAATGTGTGGTATCTTTCTTCAAACGATACTAAATCAAAATCGAAGCAACACATATCCGGATCTTCTGGGTCCGGTACCAGTACGGATGCTAAATCCATGCATGCAGCGTGTTTCGCACATTGCTTCGTGATTTCGTGAACATAGTAATAAGATTAGTGAGTTATTTATAAATAATTTGTGAATAATTCATTTTTGATCAATAATCGGATGTTTCACGAATGATTTATCAGTTTAATATAAAGTACGTTTTTTTATCAAAAAAACATTTTATTCGTGAATTATTCGGTAAAAGAAATATATTATATTATTTTATATGAAAATTTATAGTTTTTAATATTTTTTAATATTTTATTATTATAATATATTTTATTTATATTATATGAAACGAACTATTTTCAAATTATATCTATGTCATACCCGAACGTCGAATTTTTAACCTCACCGAATATTTTCGGAATCTTGAACTTGTTACTACGTTCGTGACTCAATCATGGAAGGCTTCAATATATGTAAGGATCAAAATCAGAGCGGGAAACATGCTGAAAAGTAAGAAAAAAAATCCCTATTATAGCTTGCATGCTGAGTTGGCGTTCAGTCCAAAGTCCAAACTACAGATCGGAAAATCAGCACTTTTCTTTTGGCATTTCTTTCGGCATGAGTGTGACTGTGTGAGCGCGTGACTTCGGTCCACACAGTCAACTTGACAGTTGTGTGAATCTTGCCCACAGTTTTTCTCCCGGGACCCACACGAAAAAGAAAAGAAATGAACAGATGAATGAATAGGGTGATGATCACTTCACAATCGGTTATTTTAGAGATGGCAATGCCGTGGGTCGGACGGATTCGGATTCGGATTCGGGTCGGGTCAATTTGACTCAGTAAGATTATTGGGTTATGGGTCTGGTCGGGTATCGGATTTTTTAGTGTCGAGTCGTATCAGGTCGGGTTGGGTCGGTTATCAGGTTATTTAGTGTCGGGTAATTTCGGATTTCGGATCATATCACATCGGGTCGGGTTGGTTATCGAGTCATCTAGTGTTGGGTCATTTAGAATTTCGGGTCATATCAGATCGGGTCGGGTCGGTTATCAGGTCATCTAGTGTCGGGCCATTTCAGATTTCAGGTCACATCAGGTCAGGTCGGGTCGGTTATTGGGTCATCTAGTGTCGGGTCATTTTGGGTTTCAGATCGTATCTGGTCAGGTTGGGTTGGTTATCGGATCATCTAGTGTCAGATCATTTTAGATTTTGAATCATATCAGATTTCACTATCTATGTGTCTGATCTAGTTAGTTGGGATGAATCAGATCAGATTGAATTTATAAGTGATGCATATTTGAGTCATGCAGGTTTCACCTTAATTTCAATTGAATTAAACTCTTTTGTACTTATCTCCTTAATTCTCAATTCCTCATCATCCATACAATACAAATTTCATTTGAAAGATATATTGAATTGTTGATAGAAAAATATTTGACAAGTATCATAGTTAATATTATAATTAATATTAACTTTATTATTTAAATTAAATAAGTTATTATTCATAATAATAATTAAATTATTCAACTTATTTGACATTTGCGCGAGACCCACGAACGTCACGTGTCTCACATCTGAGTCTCCAAGAGCGTGAGCTGGAGCATGGAGATAATATTTTCATAATTCATCCAAGCTCTAACCATAATTATGAAAATTTAACTGTCGGGTCGTATCAGGTCGGGTTGGGTTGGGTATCAGGTCATCTAGTGTCGGGTCATTTTGGGTTTCGGGTCATATCAGGTCGGGTTGGATTGGGTATCGGGTCATTTCGGGTTTCAAGTCATATCAGATTGGGTCGAGTCGGGTATCAGGTCATCTAGTATCGGGTCGGGTATTAGATCATCTAATGTTGGGTTATTTCGGATATCGGGTAATTAGTGTCAGGTTATTTCAAGTTTTGGGTCGTATCGGATCAGGACGGGTCGGACGGATTTCTCGAGTCGGGTCGGGTTCTGCCACCTCTAGATTATTTTGTTAATCTTAATAATAGACTATTAAATAAATATAAAAATCTTTAAAATAGATTTTTTTATAGATATATTATTTTACCATGTTTTAAATTTCATGAAATTTCATTATTATTTGATAGTCCATCAAAAACCATCAAAATATTAAATAATTTACAACGATTATAATTTAACGATCTTTAATGGACCATCAAATGATAATGAAATTACATAAAATTTAAAATATTATCAATCTATAAGTAAAATAATATATCTATTTTTTTATTTTTAAGATTTTTCTAATATTTATTTTAGAGTTTATTTTTAAAATTGGCAAAATAACCCATTATCAAGGCATCCCACCCTTTATAATAAACATCAATATTTTTTACTCATCAATATTTCTACTCATATATAAAAAATTATCTTATTTACTCAAAATTTAAAATTGAAAGGGCTAAATTTTCTTCAATCCATAACAGAATCTTCCTGACTTAAATTAGATGTGAATTTAAAAGGTGAAGATACCAAAACTTTGACTTAAATAAGACATAAGTATTATTGTAGTGCCTTAAGAACTTGAATTCGGACTATTGAAATTTCTAGTTAATATACGGTAAAACATATATAGAGAGGCATCGTATTTTTATATATGTGATTTGTGAATAAATAAATGTTTATGTCAACTTATACAAATTTGTACTTTTAAAAAATATCGAAGTCATTGAAATAAACAATTGTCAATTCATCTCCTCCGATATAAAATATAAATCAATTTGTTAAGAGGTGGACTCCAACGCATAAATAGCAAACTCAACATATGAATTGCTCTAACGTATAACATAAAAAGATGTATAGGGTCATTTAAGATGAGAACCTCCAGTATAAAACATTTCATTAGCCTCTCTTAAATCTTAATGATGTTGAGGTGCATCATTATTTAAATAATAATATTATTTTCCCATTCAAGTAAACTATACAAATTAAGTTGCTTCCAATAACAAAAGTTATCAGCAATTTATTATATTTGATAGAAAAATTGTGTCAAAATTACTACTTGAGGATTTCAATTCAAAAAAAAAAAAATCCAATTCTGTAGGCCTATTACGATTTTTTCAATTTTACTTTCAATAACAAAATGATTTTTTATTGAAGTAAATTTTACAAATTAATTAAGACGCTTCCAATAACCAAATATATCATAAATTAATTATATTTGATAGAAAAATTATATGAAAATTACTATTTGAGGATGCAATTGTAGGTCTAGTAGGATTTTTCAATTTTACTTTCAACATCACACCATAATATTCTCAATTGCATCCTCATCTTAAATTTGTTGTTCATGGTGGGAGTATATCGGACTATTATTAGCATCTTCCTCACTGGAATTGCATAACTTAAATTTATTTGTCATGTCAAGAATTTAACGAACCAACATTTGGTTGTTCAGCGGCAAAAAATAATGCTCTCCGCAGAGAAGGTCACAGATTCAAAATTTTAGATAATTTTTTTTATAGATATTTAAAATTTTGAGTACTCAACTCTCATTTTTCTTGTAAAAAATCTAATTTGCCAATCGATGTGGCAAATTCTAATCAATAATATAGCATTTTTTTCGCAAACCTCATGCTCGTGCCACTAACACACAAATTGCAAAAAGTTCATGTGGCATGCTTGTACAACGTGATAATTTAGCAAGATTAATAAATTATTGCAAATGTTCCATAGGCGATATTGGAATTACAAATCTCATATTAGATTTTCGAAGACATTTATAAGTGAATGGTAATTAATGCTCTTAGCGTTTTTATTATTAAATTAGCAAGTTCAAAACGCCACATAATTAAATCATGACCTACTACGCCTTAAATTGGTCATTTTGAAACACATTTCACCAACCCTGGGATAATTCCACTTCCACTTCCACTTGCAAGTAAGTTTTAGATTACCAGAGTAAGAGTACCAATAGACCAGCTGCATTTAATACCAAAGCATGCATTAGTGTCCCCGTGTATATATAATCATAATGTACGTATTTCTTTTTAACAACCAAGAGTGAAATTAAAAGGCACCGATGAGAGGCGCTCAGAATGCAAGCATATGGATAAAGGTATTGATATTACATCCGAGTTGGGAAATTAAAAGGCATTCATAATCATAATGTACGTATTTCTTTTTTAACTAAATATGCACAATACATCCGTTATGACTTATGAGGTCGGAAAATGTGGTTTGTATCAAAGGGTGTTAAATGGAAAAAAAAATTAATTAAAGTCGCATATGGATAAAGGTATTGATATTATTCGACATCATTAAGAGACATAAGATCAAATAAGGCTCCAAATGAATCAAATTCAATTGAACTCATTAATATTTGAGTTTGATTTAAAATTATTTCAAACTAAATTGAATTCGAACTCAAGCTAAATCGAACTCAAACTGAAATTGATCTCTAAACGAACTCAACTATTTTAATTTTTACATTTATTTTCATATTATCATAAATATTAGAGCTAAAATAATTAATATTTTATTAATTTTATATTAAAATTTGAAAAAATTAACTAATATTTATTAATTTAATAATAAATGAACATTATCTTATTAATGTTATAATAAAATAATTATATTATTACATATATTATTGTCTAAATAGTTAAAAATATATGCTAATAACTACATATCAAACTATTATGAATCAAATTCAAACTAGTTCATTAAAAAAATTATCGAACCAAACTTGAACCAAACTTACAAAAAATCTAATCGAACGAACTGATCTCGAACTAAAATCGAATTAAACACTGAACAAATTACGAATTATGAACTTTTGTTGCAAATAGATGAGAGGCCAAAAGTTTCAACTTATTTTTTAGCCATGAATTTTATCACAAATTTTTGTCCTGCATCCCTCATAATTAAATTAACGGAAATTTTAAATACATATTAAATCAAAGTGTAGGGCTATATGAGAAAGGTAACCCTCAGATGATAGCCCAGTCCAATTAACATAATCATACACGTGAACTCTTTTCTGATGCTTTCTCTGATTATATATTTTTTTTAAAAGGAAAGAAATTGACTAGAGTACATTTTCTTTTGGACCCATGCAATGATGCAAAACATTTTCTTTAAGGTTTTTGTTCGTTGAGCAATCTGTGGGCAGCAGCAGGGAGACGTGACAGTACTTGCTACAATTTTAAGTATTCTGATTATTTTCATGATAATAGTATCGATGCGACACATATAAACTAAAATGCAAACGCTGATGGAATATGATTCATGAATATTTATTCTAGAGTTTTGAAAAAAAAAATTCCCAAACGCTGATGGAATATGATTCATGAATATTTATTCTAGAGGTTTGAAAAAAAAATTCCCGAACCGATATGTGTCCGCAGAATGGATTCAAACTTGTATCCGACCCGTTCTTTACTATTGTCCGGTTCTTTCTTCATCCAAAATCGGTCCCGTGCAGATCCGTGAACCGACCGGACCGGGGTATTATTCAATTTTTAAATAAATGAAAATAAAAATTCGAATTAATTAAAAATTATTATTTAAAAAATTATGATAAATTTAATTTTATAATTTTCTAGAATTTTTAAAATTTTTTGCAGTTTTCTCAATTTGTAAAAAAAAAATAACCCAGACTAGACCGGACCGTGCCCGACCCATGAGGGTCCGACCCCCGAAGGCCAACGGTGAGACGGATTGGATTTCTCTGAATTTGGTCCGTCTAGATCTATCCCGTATGGACCGTGATGAATCGTGAACCGAAAATCAAGAACCGTGCTGATCCATGATCCGGCCGAATTTAACACGGACTGACCCGTTTACATAACACTACCACAAGCCCACACCACACATGTTGTCTTATCATTATATTGGGTGCTTTTCCATTATTCCATAAAGCTGTTCAATTTGAGCACCCGTTTGAACTGATAATGATTTCATCTATGATGCTAAAATAGTAAAATTGTTGATTGCTTCATCGCCTCATCGGTACCTTACCCGCCTGTACGAAAGTCTGTATGAGTTCCTGTCCTGCCTGCCTGAACCAGTGAACCTTTTTTCTTTTATGATCTGATTTTTTTTTTGATAAATACCGTAGGCTATGATCTGAAAATAACAATAAAGATTATTTTATCCACTTTTTAGATGCTTTAATGACAGAACGCTTTCGTCGTCATGTTTGTGCGACAAAAATGAAAAAAAAAATAAAGAAACATTTAGCCATCTTTAATGTTTGGTTCCATTTGCATATATATAATGACAAGACTCAGCTCCCTGTGGGAATTTTTTCATCCGTCCCAACCAGATGAATAAATTATAACAAGATCCTTGTTACAAAAAAAATAAAAATTGGATAACTTTATAACGCATGATTTCTGAACTTTTTATTTTTCAAATATATCCCGTTCTGTTAAAATTCCAAAACAAAATGCAAATGCACAATAAAATAAAACGCATAATGTTGATCTCACGGTGAATGCATGTACATATTGTTACTGTTGTTGTCACTCATTTGAAAAATAACATATAACAGACTAAGAAAAAAATATAATTCCTCATTATGCTTAACGTATGCAATTCTTCAACAGCTGCATCAGATCTTGCGCAATATTATAAGGGTGTGTTTGGATACACCTTAAACTAAATAGTCAAAATCTCCAAAAAGAAGTTAAATATTAAAAAAAAATTGAAACGTTTGCCAACCTATAAAATCTGTTGCTTATTTTACTCCATGTTTCAGAATGTCATTTGTAATAAGGGGAGGGGGGATAACTTGATAAATGGTTACTTTAAAGACATAGACAATAATTATTTTAAGAATAAAAATGATTATACATATATATACATAAGGAACCAATAAATTAAAACTTTTGCAATTTTTGATCATTCAAACAATATTTAAATTGTATAAAATTTATTATAAATTTAACAATATATCTAGAGTGAGACTATGATATTTCACGAAGCATGTGCTTCACGTTCATCTCTAATTTAAAAGTTGAAATGATCAATCCAAACCGTTGAACATGATCTCCATATTGATTTTTTTTTTGGAGATCAAATTTTATTTTTTTTTTGAATTTTTTTGCTATTTTTTAGATAAGTGAAAAATCATTAGTATTGGATGGTGTAGAAATAATTAGATCATCAAACTTTTTATCCTTCTAAAATGTAGCAATTTTTTAAAAGAAAATATATAATTTGATATTCAAAGATATTTTAACATAAAGATTATGTTTAATAGTTTGAATTAGTCATTTAAATTTTTATATTTGAGATACGAACACGAAATATAAGAGATTTTATACTTTGCGAACTACCGTAATCTTACTTATATATCTATATTTTTTAATTTTTATTTAATTGTATTTATTCAATTGTAGACCCTTAATATAGCCATTGAGACCGAATCCATGGTTAAGTTCGAGGAACTAGAGAATGAGACGCGTACTGAACTAAATGATCTGTTTTTTTTTTCGTTTAATTTGAGGCATCTGTGTGTTCAGTCGACGCTCTTATGCCCCCAAAATGGGAAAACTTTACAAACAACAACGAATTGACAACGTGGCAATCGTTAACATGCAAAACAGTAAAAAAAAAAAGATTTTCGTCCTATAATTATAAAAGAGAGAAGACACTATGTATCACTATATCAACAATTTTAGATAATTATTTCCAATCAATTATATACCATTTTCATCCTTACAATTGATCTTAATTCCAATCAGCAATGTATTTTCGTCCTATAATTATAAAAGAGAGAAGACACTATGTATCACTTTATCAACAATTTTAATTAATTATTTCCAATCAATTATATACCATTTTCGTCCTTACAATTGATCTTAAATCCAATTAGCAATGTATTTTTTGTGATATACACAAATTATGTTAAGTTTTGGACAAGTTATTAATTCAACATTTTCTAAAAGTAATAATTGTTGTATGTTCTAAATTAAAATTCAAAATTTTCAATTATCGTCATAATTACTTTACGATTTTAAAGAAAATGCTTTAATAAAGTACGGTGCTTTGAAGTTTGAAGTGCAGTAGGTTTCATGTAAAAAATATACAAAAAAAAACAAAAAAACAAAAAACAAAATGTACACTTGTACAGTAAGTGCTAAATTAGATCAAGACCGCTTTCCTTAGTTCCGGATGACTGTATCCAAATATTTAATATTTTTATCTACGTCTATTTCTATTACGAGTCACTAGTGGGTCCCAGCGTCAGCGAGGCCTAGAAATTTAAAAGAGCGACCCGCAATACCATTTGATTGCATCTGGGTTTGAATCCGATCGGGTCCCTAAAGGGCCGCTCCCACTTTTCCAAAGGGTATGGTGAATTGGAAGAATACGGGCGATAAGAAGACAACCAGGCCCAAAATCTTAAGCTTAGAAAACATTTTATTTATTTATTTTATTACAAACGAAACATAAGAGGGAATCAACTCTCAGCCTCTCAGGCGTTTGAGCGTCTATATAAATAACTCCCTGCCCGAAAGCTTCCAAAAGGAATCTTTCCCCTCTCTCGCTCCCTTGAGGTCCCGACCCCCGAGGCCACCTCCACTGAGCTCTCGAAAAGGTAAAATCCCAGAAAAAAACAGGGGCTTTTCGCAAAAGCTCCACCAACTCTCATCATGATATCGCACGCCACCATAGCGGAGGCCGAGGCGGCGCTCGGCCGGAGCCTTTCCACCGCCGAGACGCTCTGGTTCAACTACTCCGCCACAATGCCAGATTACCTTCTCTACTACCACAACCTCCTCTTTCTTTTCGTGGTTTTCACCCTGGTCCCGCTCCCGATCGCGCTTATCGAGCTCTGGTTCCCGCGCGCAGTGGCGCCGTACAAGATCCAGCCAAAGGTTAAGCTCGCTCCCGTCTCCTTCTTCAAGTGCTACATTGATGTCTTGCGCGTTTTTGTGTTTGTTGTAGGCCCCCTCCAGCTCTCCTCTTACCCCACTATCAAGGTTAGAAGCAAAATTATATTTTTCTAAGTTCATTTTCATGATGCGTTTTGCGTTTTCCAAAAATGGCTTTAATTGTTTTTTTTTTCAAGTGCATCGGTTTAGAAATAAAGATTTCTATGCTGTCTTTCGTAGACTGTTGCAGCGTCACAGCAGATTGATTTTCTAATGGAATTGTTCAATATCTCTGGGTGACGTTTTATGATTGTTCGATTTTTCTTTTTTCGGACGATAGAGCTTGTAATCAATTTCACTCAGTCTACAAATTAGAAATTACAATGTAGTGCATGTCATGGAAAAAGGTGGCTCTGCTCATTGGACCGCATCTTGTTTATTTTTTTTCCCAAAACAAAAAAAAAAATCAATCGCACCGCTTTTCCCATTTTATATGAAGATGAGATGAGATGGTCTGCTTAAAAATAAGTATCACAGCCACTGAAAAATGGGAATAGAAGAACAATGAATAAAACACTTATACCCAGAGATCCAATACCTTGAAATTTTAGGAACTTCCGAACAAGCCCTTAGATCACCTTTTGCCTCAATTTTCAAATTTTTTTGTTTACGGCTATGAATTCTTATTTTCATAAACAAAACTTTGACCTGTTTTTAGTCAAACACTTGATATGCATACCAATTATTACCACACTGACATTGCCAAAGTGAAAAATATATACTTAATCCTTCAGTTTCCGCCTTGATCCTGTATCTACAATACAAACACCAACAAAGTAATTAAATCGAGGTGAAATTGCAACCCCAGTTGGCGTTTGATCAAAAACCTGATGTGCATCTCTACTTCCCTGCAGCTTGTTGGGATCCGTACTGGCTTGCCGCTCCCCTCTCTTGGTGAAATAGCTGCTCAGCTTGCTGTCTACTTCTTGGTAGAAGACTACGGCAACTATTGGATCCACCGGCTTCTTCACGGCAAGTGGGGTTATGAGAAAATCCACAAGGTGCATCACGAATTCACAGCACCAATTGGGTTTGCAGCCCCCTATGCTCACTGGGCCGAGGTGTTGATCCTCGGCATCCCCTCATTTGCAGGCCCAGCCATCGCACCAGGTCACATGATCACTTTCTGGCTCTGGATCATTCTTCGCCAGGCTGAGGCCATTGAGACTCATACTGGGTATGTGCTTGTTTTAATTTCTAATTTTCTATTTTTTCTGTTATAGTTTATCACATTTTGTAATTTGAAACTGTGTTCTTAATTTTTTTTATTTTTTTCCCAAAACGCACCTAAAAATATCTGCTACTGACATCCATCACTAATTGAGATATTTCACATAAGAGATAATTACCCAACAGTTGGATATTAAATTACTTCCGATGACAAATTTGTCCCTACTTAGTCTTTTAAATCCCTGGCTGATATCAAACCAAGCAGATTTCAATGTATTTCCAGATGTGATGGTTAAATTGAAATGATTTGAAGAAATTAATGCCACAGCAGCCAAAATTTGTTTAGCCTATGGCAATTTAAAAAAAAAAAGAAGCAGTAGCAAGAAGCCAGGAACTTTATCTTTTTTCCTTGACCTGACTTGCTCATGAGAGTTGTTCTTTTGTTGAAATTTTTGGAATTTGCATATAAAATGGTCCTTATGGAAAACAATATGAGAAAGCCTTTCTGAAAAGAAATAAGTTAACAAATTTTGCTTCCAGTTGTGAAAAAATTGAAAATTTAATGCGTATTGAGTACAAAGTTGATTATGCAAGGTTGCCACTTGCATACTATTTGTAAACAGGATTTGGTGAATATGGTGGATTTTATTTATAGAGGACAATTTATTTTAAAATATAGGAGTTGATCAGTTCCGTGTGCATGTTTGGCAGAGCCACTGCAGTTGGTTAAGAGATTGTTGGTGTGTCAGTCATTTTCAACACAAGGACAATATGTTAGTTGTATAAATTAAGTTGTGATGGTGTTTCATTTTTTTTTAAAACAATTTAGGATCAACTAAGGAGATAGCTCAGCTCGGTGCTCTTCCCACTTGGTACTATCATTAAGTTGCTGTACTAGACCCAAAAATGACTGGTTCTACTGTTCTAGGTTCTAACATGTATGCTCTGCAAGAAAGTATAGTCCATCTTTAAAACATAGAAACCTTAAATCTCATTTGATTGGTAAATGTGATGACAACTCTAGCTAAGACTTTTTATAATTGCTTAAATCTCATGAAATTGACTAAACATTTTTTTTTTGTTTCTCCTTGTTGCAAAAATAAACAGGTTTGATTTCCCTTTCAGTCCAACTAAGTTCATACCATTCTACGGTGGGGCTGAGTATCATGATTATCACCATTACGTAGGGGGCCAGAGCCAAAGTAACTTCGCTTCTGTCTTCACTTACTGTGACTACATTTATGGGACTGATAAGGCTAGTTGTTTCATTCTTTACAATTTTGGGAATCTTTCTGTATTTTATTTTAGAAATTGGTGATGATGATTATATATTTTTATTTCTGTTTCTGGTTATTGTTTTCAGGGATATCGCTTCCACAAAGCATACCTTGCCAAGGTACGTACCTAAGATGCCTTTTTTCTGCTCTCTCATTAACATGGACCATAGGATTTATTATGTTATTGTTTTCACTCATCTAAACTCAAGTTTATATTAAAGGCTATGAGGAAATATAAGACCTTGCACTATTCACTTAGCACAGATCCTGATTAAACTTCAAGGAATTGTTAATTTTGACCAAACTTCAATTAGTTCACACTCGTAAATTTCCCTTCAATTATGTTCTTGTGGCCTTTTGTGCAAATGCTGATGAATGTTATTTGATGTGGAACAGCTGAAGAATCTAGATGATGTTAAGAAGGAATAAGGATCAAAATGCTGTTTATGAAAGAAAAATCATCAGTTTACTTGGTTTAGTCACTTCTTATCTTTTTGTATTGTTGAATAATGCTTCTGTAGTAAATGTTTCATAGTATTTTGTTTGCTTCTCTTTTGGTTTTTGGCCTGAGAGATTCCTCGTTACTAATTATCGTATGAATTAACATCACCTAGTAGTCAAGTACCCTGTTACAGCCACATGAAACAGTGTCATCCTGTTACATGCGAGTCAAAAATGATCTTTGCTAAGTAATGAAAAGTTTTTAAAACTTTGCTGCATTTAACTCTTTCTCAAAATTAAATTCCATAACCCTAACAAGAATTTTGTTTGGATGGTATTAACCAATAATTACTGCTTAATCGAGCAATCAATAAGTACATAAAATTGTTTTGTCCAGCAGTTTTGAATAGAAGTGTTTAACACCGTTTCAAACAGACAAGCCTATTATTGTCAATGGGTATGGTAAATTCGGATGAAAATATTTTAATTTTCATATTCATTTAATATTAGGGCGGAGATGACTTGATAATGAGTTATTTTGACAATCTTGATAATGAATTTTTAAATAAATATTAAAAAAATCTTAAAAATAAAATAAACTTTATTGATATGTTTTTCTAACTTATAGATTGATGGTGATTCAAATTTCATATAATTTTATTATCATTTGATATTCTATCAAAACCATCAAAATTTTATATAATTTATAATGGTTATAAACTATTAGTCTTTGATGGACTATCAAATGATAATAAAACTACATGAAATTTGAATCACTATGAATCTATAAGTAGAAGAACATATTCGTAAGATTTTCTATTTTTAAGATTTTTTTCATATTTATTTGAAAATCCATTGTTAAGGTTGTGAAGATAACCATTGTCAAGTGATCCTTCCCTAATATTACTCTAATTCATATTTTATTTTTACCCGTTAATTTTATCTTGCCCATACATGCATATAATTATATAACAAAAAATAAATATAATATTTTAAACGCTATATAAATTAAAATTTTGTAAAATTCAAACTCATGATAAGCTATAATTGAATTAACTATATAAAATATTGTACATAAATCAATCTCATAACAATAATAATCTATATTATATAATGGGTACTAAACATAGAAGTTAGTATCTTACGATTCAAGATACGAATCTTACGATACAATACGATTCAGAGGTTAATAGATACGAATCTTACGATACGATATAATTCCGAGACCAATAAATATAAATTTGCACTTTTTGTCTATGGAGAGGGGATTTGCACGAAACCTTAACGAATTGCTAACAAATCCTGACCAGAAAATAAGTGACTTCAAAAATATTGAATAAAAGTATAAAACTATTTTTTTCTAATGTATTAAATAAATATGTATATTAAATTCCTATTTGTTATTTCATTCTAGTAATTTTGATAATTTTAACAATAAATTTTCAAATAAATATGAATAAAATCTTAAAAATAAAAAAAATTATAAATATATTATTCTACTTATGAATGAATGATGATTTAAATTTTATATAATTTTATTAACATTTATAGTCCATCAAAAACCATTAAATTAGAACTGTTATAAATTACATAATATTTTGATGATCTTTAATGGACTATCAAACAATAATGAAATTCATTTCATGAGATTGAAATACTATCAATTTATAAATAAAATAATATATCTATATATTTTTTATTTTTTATTATTTTTTATGTTTATTTGAACATTCATTATCAAAATTGTCAAGATAAACCATTGTCAAGGGATCCCTTCCTAATATAAAACTAAGTCTTATGATATATTATCAACCATATAGAATAACGGATATGAATTTTTTTCTAATATTCATGCCCATTAAGATAATAATAAAATCTTATTCATATTTATCATATCAAATACTGCATGGATAAGACAAACAGGTAAGATAATTTTAGTGAGAGCCCTACCAATAATGCGTTCGTATTGCTAGCTTTAACAGAAGTTTATTATTATTATTATTATTATAGCACAAATCTCACTATGTAATTGACAACTCTAACATGAGAGAGGAAGAGGACTGGAACAAAATGAAATTTAGCCATAATTTCAGTGTCAATTGCTAGGATGCATAAATTCTCGAAGCATTTGAGATGTCAATCATATTGCAGTTACTTCTAAAAAGTTACGTGCAAATATCCCCTGAAGCCCTTCAACCAACATATCAATAACGAAGTACTCAGCAGCAAGATTGTATTTTACAAAGCAACCATTAGCACATGTAATTAGTTAAATCTCACTAATCAAGCTCGTTGAGTCCGAAGTTTCTTCCTTTAGATTGCCCCTCGTCCACCTCCTTAACATCTCCAATGCTGCCTTGGGCTGATCCATTGGAACCATGTGACCTGCATCATGAACCTGCCCCACAAAAAACTCCTTTCAATCCAAAATGAACACAATGGTTTTGTTTTTTATTCTTATTCTTCAGGGATTGTAATTTCTCAAGGACATTTTAACTTTGAAAATCTTAACAAAATTGTCCGAAATAACTACAATTTTTTTTTGAAGCAGAAAAAAACTACATTTTTGAAACAGTTAAACATAACAATTAGCACTAATCTGTACTTGATGCACATATGACACAAGAAAATTCATCAAATTTGATATAAAATTTACCATCCATCTTATTTTACTTGAAATTTGCAATATTTCAAATTATATATATCTAGCCACAACTATATATAAACTCTACAAGCTCTTCTTCTTTTTCTTTTTCACTTCTTTCAATTGATTTTCAGATATGTTGTCAAGATAATCCCCAATCGTTAAATTGACCATCAACTTTAGAATATACTAACATTAAGAAAATACAGTTGTTCTAATAAGTCACATCCAAGGTTCTAAATAGGATTATCGTGGAAGCTATCCGACTTAGCATTTTTTATAAAAAAAAATTCTACTTAGTATTCAATATTATATAACATATTATAGAAACAAGTAACAAGTAGAAAACTAGAAATATAATATAATAAATTAAAAATTGATTAAATATTCAAATTAGAATTACAACAACAATATGAGGACACCCGTTCAAATTTTTATTATACTGCAAACTATACTATATACTATGTGCTACTCACATTAGTCCAAATATCAAACTACATATCATTTTTTAATCAAAAATTACTTGGAAATATCATAAATTAAACTTATTTTGTACTCAAAATATCTTAAGTATTTATATTCATAACTCTCTTAATGTCATCTACTAATCTCTATTCTTCTGTAAATACATTAAACACATTATTTGAGTTAAATAATTCTTTTGTACATTAATTAAACATATTTTGATTAAAATATCTTAGTTTGGTCTTGTGAATAAAACTAATTATGAATAATAAAAAAATAAAATAAAAAATATTGATACATGTGTTAGACAAAGTGAAGATAGAAACAATAGTGGTTTAGTTTTCTCCTTGAAACCTTGCTGACGTGATATCTATAAGAGAATTTTGTGCATAAGAGGTTTTGAGTTGTTTGTAGTGGAATATTTTGTTGGTATAGTAATAGTAGTCTAAAATTTTGTAGTTGGCTGTAAATGTCAAACAAAACAATGATTCTATTTGTCTTGAATGATAATGCATTATTTATTAAGTAATGGGTAATGGCCGATGCTTGCTGTTGTTTTGTCTCGCGCGGTTCATAATTGTGTAATGCTAATTATGCCATGCACAACTTATGCGGGGTTTGGCACAGTCAGTATTGAATTGAATTTACAATTTATAGATTCGTGGGGCATGTTTTCAACGGAATTGTGAAAAAAATAACTAAGCGAACAGTACAGTAGAGTAAATTAAGTGTGTCATATCAAGGTAATATATATATTGATATATATATAGAGTAGAGATATTGTTGAGATATTGTATGTTTTACGGGTTTTTTGGGGTTTCTAGGGACCTAGAGATAAATAGATTAAAAGTCGTGGGTTATTTGTAAGAAGACATGTAAGGCTTATATAAGCCCAAAGGACCATTATTCAATACACAGAAAATATTTTGCACTTTTCAATTTTATTCAATATGGTATCAGAGCCAAAACCCCTAGGTTAACCCTCTCTTCCAGCCACCGCCGCATCAGTAGCCGCCGCCATCGTAGCGCCGCCGCCACATCAGACCGCCACGCCGACCGATCTCGTTTCGATCTTATCGATCCGACCGGTGCTAGTTGGTCAAGAGGCCGGCGCGGGGGATATACTCACGATACCCGAGAAGCGGGATTGATCGGCTTGTCGACTAGTCGACTCGAATCTTGATGACATAAATCAAGATCGAGTCAAGAAGGAGATAGAGAGCGAGTTTAAGCCGGAGTTATGGCGAGAGAAGGTAAGAATCCAATGGAGGGGGTGATGGCGAAGGCGAGCGCCACCGAGCTCCGATGCTGATGCGAGCGTTCAACGCGGCCGCGAGCGAGAGCACACCTGACCCGTGCGCAGGATAGATCTTCCATCGCTTGACAGAAGCTTGATGGATCGCCTTCGTACTTGAGCCGGTCGCGTCGGTGAAGTACACTCTGAGAGGTAAGGATCCGGAGGGTACTTGACCGGGGACAAAAAGGAACCACCGAGGATCTCCAATGAGGGCAGAGTGGAAGTCCACTCACATGACAAGA
Source organism: Schoenoplectus tabernaemontani (assembly GCA_037127355.1). NCBI lineage: Eukaryota > Viridiplantae > Streptophyta > Magnoliopsida > Poales > Cyperaceae > Schoenoplectus > Schoenoplectus tabernaemontani. The sequence goes on along the minus strand of CM073749.1, from coordinate 1,216,793 downwards.
TATACGTGGCTTCGAGTCCATCGACTCCCTCTATCGTTTCCACAAATGGATGGCATAAAGCGGTCAAGGATGTCCGGGAGAAGTCGAAGAGAACTTATGACGGAGTGGGAAAACAATCCGAGAGTGTTCCGATCGAGAGAGAGATAGAGCGCAGTGCGCAGGGAGATAGATCGATTCAGAGTATACCACGTATCCGGAGCGATCAAGTGGCGATTATGATCATTTCTCGCCACCGCATGTCGTAGGGGATCCCGAGCGCCGAGAGGGGCACGTGATACTCGTGAGTGAGGACTATGCATTTCACGAGGGGGTTGAGCCCGCATTCGAGCCGAGGTGCGCAGGTTATTAGCACACCCGAAGATTCCCTCACCTGGAGGAGACGATCTCGCCACGATACAGGAGGAGAGCAAGATTGGGCTCCGGGCCTGTACGGCAGACTTCCGGGAGCGAAGTCGCACTCAGCCTCCAAGTCGGGTAATACGGGTACAGGGGCGAGACTCGGAGTGTTACAACCGCGCGAGGTAGCCACTGAAGCGCTTTTGCACTAAGCCACCGAAGGAGAGGAACTTGGGAGGAAGAGGTCGTCCGGAGGTCGCGGCCGAGGCAGAGGTGGCCGGGAGGGGCGGAAGAGGAGGCTACTGTGCACATCCGACGATAAGAGAGGAGGAGAGCGAGAGACCGTGGTCTTTACCGAGGAGGATCGGGAGTTTCTAGAGATATCAAGAGGAAGCAAAAGCAATGGTGAAGGGAAGCGCGCGCTCGATGACGCATCCACCTCATCTTCCTCAAGGGGTAACATTGCTTCCTTTGCTCACTCACCTCGTATCGATGATACACTTGCTCTCGCATCCATATCTACCACCGTAGCACCGTATCGGGATAGTCGACTCGGCGCGTCTCGACATGTGATCGATGTCGTTAGGGAGTTTTCTTCCTATACTCACCTAAGCAGTCCCGAAAGCATCCAGACGGCCGACGGTACGGCTCAACCGTAATCGGTAAGTGCAAGTACCGTGCAACGTACCAACACTTTGACCTTGTCTAATGTTTTGCATGCTCCTTCCTTTCCTGTGAATCTTTTGTCCATAAGTGCCATTATATCACAACTAAAATGTGTAGTTTTGTTTGATATTCCAAAGGTGATCTTCCAGGAGAAGGAGACCGACAGGCGACTTGGGACTGACACATGACATAGTGGCTTATGGTACCCGGATAGGGAGAGTATGGACTCGCTCTTTCATCCATCGTTGTGGAGGTACACGAGGAGTTGGGAGGAGCGTGAGGACTTACTCTTGTTCCATCATAGCGCTTAGTTCACCCCTCTTTTTCTGTTTTGGGTAGGTTATATCCGCCTTTGTTTGAAAAGCCTAATAAGGAAAAATTATTTTGTGATGCGTGTGAGTTGGGGAAATATACGAGGAGTTCATATTCTAGTTATGGGAGTAGGAGTTCTTTTGTTTTTGACTTAGTGCATTCTAATGTATGGGGGCCTTGTCCCACAACTGCTGTGAATGGATTTAGATACTTTGTTTCTTTCATTGATTGTTTTTCTCGTGTGACTTAACTTTATCTGATGAAAAAAAAGAGTGATGTGTTTGCTTGTTTCAAAGACTTCCACAAAGAGATTCAGACCCAATATGGTGCAGTTGTGAAGGTATTAAGGTCTGATAATGGGACGGAGTACACCAACAAGGCGTTTGAGGAGTACTTGTCATCTCATCGGATACAACATCAAACCACCCGTCCATACACACCAGAGCGAGAATGGGGTAGCCGAACGGAAGAACAAACATCTCCTCGAGATTACTCGAGCATGATGATGTCAATGAAGGTACCAAAATACTTGTGAGGCAAGAAGTTCGATAATGGCCTACTTGATCAATAGGATGCCCTCGCGGGTATTGGATTGGAAATCGCCGATCGAGATGTTGAAAGGCAAGAATAGGGATGTTTTGCCTCTCAAAACCTTTCGTCGTGTGTGCTTTGTACAAGATAACGACTAAATGTGGGAAAACTAGATCGAGGCGGTGAAGTGTGTGTTCGTTGGGTATTCGGCTACTCGTAAAGGGTATGTGTCTTTGAGTCCGGTAGAGAGAAGATTATTTGTTAGCATGGATGTCACATTTAGAGAGCTTGAACCATACTACTCGATCGTTACGCATCGCCACGCTGATAACTCGCTCGATACATGAGGTATGAGGCGAGAGGGGGAGGGTGATAGTAGTAGTGAGAGGAGGATGGTGAGTGTGGGGGATATTCCTTGTCCACTTGTGGATTCGGTTATGGTGCGGTTGTGGAGGAGACCGAACCGGAAAATGATGAAACTCGGGCTCGGGGGGAGTTAAGAGTGTATACGAGAAGAAGAAAGCGAGAATGAGGAAGTCGGTTACTACACAGTGCCACTTGTGCCAAGTCCCTCGTCCCCGCCTCCTCCGACTCCCGAGACACCTACACCATCCACCTCGCATTTAGAGTACACAGTGATATGATTCCTCTTTCTCCTCCTCCCACTCCCCTATCGATAAGGAGGACTTCTCGCAAAGAATGCAGAGTTCCCCCGATCGATATGGTTTTCCACATGATATTGCTCGGTTTGTCTCTTACTCTAACATATCACCCGTGCATGGAGCATTCATTGCGCATCATCGGACATTGTCTCTATCCTAAGTGTTGGCGGGTTGCTAAGGAGGATCCAAAGTGAAAAACCGCCATGCTAGAGGAACTTGAGGCCCTGGATAAGAACAAAACCCGGGAGCTCGTGTCACTACCACCGTGCAAGCGAAGGCGCGGTTGGGCGCAAATGGGTCTTCACGGTGAAGCAAAACCGGAGGGTCGGGTTGAGCGCTACAAAGCCCGATTGGTGGCAAAGGGTACGGTCGGACTTATGGCATTGACTATGATGAGACATTTGCACCGTGGCAAAGATGAGCACGAAGATGGACACCGATTTCCTTGACCGCAAATGGGGGTTGGAAGCTACACCGGCTCGATGTGAAAAATATTTTTCTCCATGGTGATTTGCTAGAGGAGGTGTACATGGAGATACCACCAGGTTTTGGCACGAAACAAACGGATGGTAAGATGTGCGGACTCGAAGTCACTCTACGGTGGCCGGTCCCTCGAGCCTGGTTTGACGATTTAGGAGAGCTATGGTAGGCATGGGGTATCGACGGACCAACGGACCATACGGTGTTCTTCCGACGACATGAAGTCCATATTATAGTGCTTGCAATATATGGATGACATGATTATCTCGGAGATGATGAGGGTGAAATTGCATTGCTAAAGAAAAATTGGGAAAGGAGTTTGAGGTGAAGGACTTGGACAATTGAGGTACTTCCTTGGGATTGAGATAGCTCGTGGTGCGAGGAAATTGTCTTATCTCGGAGGAAGTATGTCTTGGATCCGCTTACGAAACAGTATCTTTGGGTTGTAGACCGCAGTTTCTCCCATTGACCAGAAATCCAAGCTTAGTGCTAAGGCTGGAGAGCCAATTGATAGAGAGGGGTACCAAATGATGGTTGGTCGCCTGATCTATTTGAGCCACACTCGTCCTGACATATCCTTTGCTGTGAGTGTGGTGAGTCACTATATGCATGATCCCGAGAGAGGTCACATGGATCTTGTGTATCGATTCGAGGTACTTGAAAAATGCACCTGGAAAGGGGTTGATCTTCAGGAAGAATGGACATCTGAACATTGAGGGTTATTGTGATTCAGACTGGGCTAGTTGTTCTGATGATAGAAAGTCCACGTCTGGATATTGCATGTTTGTAGGGGACAATCTGGTCTCTTGGAAGAGCAAGAAACAAACAGTGGTTGCGAGATCCACAAACGAGGCGAGAATACGGGGCCATGGCCCAAGTGTGCGCAGAGATGTTGTGGTTGAGAGCTCTGTTGTTGGAGCTCAAGATGGACCAGGGACCCAAATGAAGTTGTGGTGTGATAACAAGTCGGCCATCGGCATCGCCAACAACCCAAATAAGAAGATGACCGAACCAAGCATATCGAGATCGATAGGTTCTTCATCGGAGAAGTTGAACGGTGGACTCCTGGAGTTATGTCATGTTTCAACTAAAGACCAGCGTACTCGATTGTTTGACGAAATGACTCAATTCTTTGGATTTAGCGAGAGGATGTGACAAGATGGGCCTAGTAGATATCTTTTGCCCATCTTGAGGGGGAGTGTTGAGATATTGTATGTTTTACGGATTTTTTGGGGTTTCTAGAGACATAGAGATAAATAGATTAAAAATCAGGGGGTTATTTGTAAGAAGACATGTAAAGCTTATATAAGCCCAAAAGACCATTATTCAATACATAGAAAATATTTTACACTTTTCAGTTTTATTCAAAGTTTTATTCAATACTTTGTAAACCCACTAACAAATATTACCAGACTTTTCAGAAAGTACCTTCAAGAAATTGAGAGACCCATAGCTTTTCAAAACACCGGCCTCTTTTCCATCTACAGTGAATGAAGTCTCCTCTGATGAATTGAAACCTTGCTGGCCCGACCACTCCATTGAGTGCACCCATCTTGAATTCCCTGCACAATAAATTTTTGCAGTTTTCATTTTAAATTTGCCAAATAGTGCTTCTAGGAACCCAAATTCATTTATGAAAAAAGCTCTTTTTTAATGAATAACAAATCATTCTAATATAGTTGTCTTATTCTTGGATTACTTTAAATCTTTGAAAATTAATGATAAGACCAATCGTATTACAGTAGTGAGGAAAATGTTCTCCATCAGTAGTAAGAGCCCAATGTTTTGCAAATAATGAGAGATGAAAATTGTAGATAATGTTGGTCTTTTTGGAATACTATGAAACTTCACAAGCAGGACCAACAACATATAGAAACTCACTAATTTTTATCATAATCAGCAATAACATAGCCTTATAAAGTCCACATATAAGATCATGTCCTGAGCTAAACACAAATCAATCAACAGATTATGAAATTAGTATCATGCCTCAGTCTTACCCAGCCAGTTGCAGATAAGATCATACTCTCCAGCATAAATCAAAAGGCTGATGCCATCTTCTAGAAGAGCTGGTATGCCGACTTCAAGATTTCTCATATAGTCAGAAAGCAAGCCCTCATACACAGTTGGACTGCATGAGACAAACTCAATATTTCCAACTCCAATTGCCTCTCTAACAGAATCCAAATTGAGAAACTTATCTGCATTTGAGAAGTCGTAACAAAGGCTCCCCTCGCACTCTTTCCTTATGTCATAGTACTGTTCAGAAAAATATAAGCTAGTTATATTCAAAGTACAATAAATAAATTTCTTTTTATCAAATAGCACTCAATCTTACACATTTGCACTAATATCCAAGAAGTTTTTTTTTATCACGGGAACCAAGCATTAGCAGTAACCAGTGGAGCTATAAACACTAGAAGTGAACCGAGCAGTCAAGGTACTCAATTTTCAAATTTACTTGAAATATCAAGCATTTTTATTAAACAATAAAAATAGTGAAAAGACAACTGCATCTATCTTGCTCTATGTTTGACATATTACTGAAAATAACAAGACAACATTAGATAGACATCTGAGAAATGTTGCATTTAGCGAACTATGTAATTTTACTTCTGGAACACAATAAAGAGGATACAAAAAGAGATGTTTTATTGTACATACGTTCATGTTACCAGCAATTTTTATGATAGAACTGAAGATGGTATTGCAAACTAGATATGCAGCCAAACATGTTGCCTTCCCAGATGTCCCTGCATTGCAATGAATTGCAATTCTGAAATCTATAGCAATGACCTAAGGATCACAAGATAACCAAAAACATACATCTCCAGGGTTCTTGGAAGTTCCTTGTGAACAAAGAAACATTGCAAAGCTCTCTCTGGAATTCCTGAGTTCTGATTATACTTCAGAAATTTCAAATTTATATTTGTTTTCAGAAATTTATTTCAGAAAGAAGAAAAATAAAGAATATAACAAAACATAACAATTAAAATTACCACAAAGCTTGATGGCAAATTCACAGGGTGAAACAAACTTGTTAATTCGCTTATACTGTGATTCACTGATTATGCCCATATCTAGAGCATAATCAGTATAAGCAGAGAATTGTATGGCAGGATCAGTAAGCCCATTTCCAATTGCAAAACCCTGAAGCAAGAAAATCAAAACAACTTAAGTTTTATAACTATGTGACTTAATTTAACAGTTTGTTTCCTTTTTTTTTCTGTTTTCCTCGCTGGGCTGTTTAGTGTTTCATTACATAAGAAAGAGAAACAATTGGCATATAATTCTCAGTACCATGCCAATCACATCATATTCAGGAGTTCTGCCGACACTTGCAAAGAATGATAAATTACCTTGAGGTTTATGTGAATACCCTCATTGTTTTTGTTGCCTCGGTGTACTCTACTAGCAAAAGCAGGGATATAGTGTCCAGCATATGATTCTCCCGTTATATAAAAATCATTATCAGCATATTCCGGGTGCTGTGTGAAAAAGGCCTGTGTACCAAGTTAAAAATATTATCAGAGATCAACAAAAAGATGTTATTAATCCCTTTAAGATAAAAGGTATTTATTTATTTATTCCCAATCCTTGCTCAGTCACAAGTTGGAGTTAATATCACATATTATTTTTTTTTATTTTAGCATATCATGAATTTATTTTACAGCTTGCTCTTTATCTTTTCATTTAATCACAGAGGTGACCATTTGTTTATAGTCAAAAACAATCTATACCATGCTGAACCTGCATACCGGTTCAATTTTTTTTACGAATTTTGTCAAATATAGCTGACATAACTCTAAATGGAATTGACTCTTACCTGAAGGAAATTGTAAAGGTCAGTGCTGACACAGTTTTCATCATGACAGGTGTCACCATTATCTGTGCTGTAGCTGAAACCAGTACCAACTGGTTGATCAACATAGATGAGATTTGATACCTGAAATTTATCAAATTAAATTTTACAAAAAGATAGAAAATAAAATCCAAACAAAAAATTTGGCATGACTTTATGTGAAGCCAGTCTAACAAGAAACCTCCATTGAGTGTACATATAAAAAGTATTGCCAATTTAGTATATCTACACTCCTCTCTCTCCAGGCTCTCTTGTGATTCCTTCCTTGCACAGAATTCAGTATAAACACAAAACTTGGCCATAATCTCACAAGCAAACATGCAAAAAAAAAAAAAAATGCACCTTAGTGGCACCATTTGACATCACAGGTACATATAAATTATTTTGTAAGACTGCTGTAATTAGTAATTATAAGAAACTAAAGGGCTTCTATGTCAGAAGGGAATAAGTTTAATTTAATATACCATACCTCATCCCACCCATACTTGTTCCATACCAGAGACATGTTTTGGCTTATAGTGAAAGGTCCGTTCTCATAAAAGAGAGCCAACTCACTGCTACAACCAGGCCCACCTGTCAGCCAAATAACGACAGGGTCTTTGGAACTGTTCCTTGATTCAAAAAAGAAGTAAAACATCCTGCAAAATAAAATGGCATCGATTAATAGAGAATGACAATAATACATGCTTTGTAGTTCAATTATAGGATCCAAAAGTTCAGAACAAGAAACAAGGAGATTTTCTGATATATGCAGTATGGCTTTCAACTACTAGTCATATGCCGACACTTTGACCAAATATGCAAGATCACCGCAATAACACAACGTCACTAAGAAATGTTATATACACTAGACCATAAAGTAACGAGATCGGTTAAATAAGACAGACGATAAATGAATACCTAGCATCCTTTTTGTTGTTAAGGCTGTAGTAACCAGCATGGTGGCCAAGTTCTTCGATAGTGGCCCCATCCGAAGCTAGAAACGGAAAAATAAATTTCTTCTCTATTATCTTATTCTCTCCCAATTGAGGCAAATTTGAGCTTGATTGGGGCGTGGCGTCTTTAGGGAAGAGATTAAGCGCTCTGATCAGGCTTTCAGCGTCTGTATAAGGGAAATGAGAGAAAGAGGGGAGTTCAAGGTTGGGTAAAATGAGGGAAGAAGAGGCGATAGAGCAAAAGAGAAGAGAGAAGAAGAAGAAAGAGAGATTCGCCATGACAGGGTTACACCGAGGTGTCTGGGGATTCTTGCCTTCTTAGAGAGGCCAAACGCGTGAGTTGAAACCGTGAGGGCTTGTTTGCAAAATGTGGGTTCTTTTACATATATCCCATCGCTGTTTTACGAATTTACATTTGTTGTATTCCACGATAAGAAAAGTCTGTTTCCGACTTTCTGTCCTTCAAATTTTTAAAACTATTTTTTGGTTCTAACAAATCAAAACCTGGTATTATGCAGAAATGTAATAACCAAAAGCAAATATAGCACATATATTCTTTGACTTGCTGAAAAATAATCCATATTCTTAACATCTATAGTACAAATGTAATTCCTAGGTCGTTATTCCACCCAGTATTGATAAAGTAGAATTGCACTAATTCGTGTTATTAACTTATTACCATATGAAATAGCGTTTGGATTGTTAATGAATGAGAATAGTCAGGGTCATAATTAGTAATTTTCCACTACAAATGGTTGGAACTTAACAAAAACTGAATCTAGTCAACGAAGATGAGGACGGAAAAGAAAGCGTAAATTCTGCAGATTGCATGGCTTATATGACTTTATTAGAGTGTGACTTAACATTGACTTCGTACCGATTTTATTATATATATTAAATGTCACGAATATATCGTTATTAATACTGTCGTCGATACCTATTTCATTATATATATCAAATGAGTTATTATCCATTTTATTATGTATGTTTAATGACTTTATTACAACTCATTTTGTACAATATTTCTATTATTCAATTTTTATACCGTTAATATGCATAGTTACTCATTTAAATTGCACAATAACAATATTGTACAAAGTGAGGTTGCATAACAAAATCATTAACATGCATAATTATATAATAAAATTTGCACAATGGCAATATCAACAACCATATGTATAGCTCCAAACATAAATCTCGTGGACATTTCAGTAGAATGTCACAATAACAATTAAGAAGCAGAACTACAAGTTACATGATAATACAATCAGTCATCAATGACGTAAGCATTTAGCATAATGTAAACTCGTGTGCATGCAAATTCTCTCTCAGTGATTGCAGTCAGATAGGATGGAAATTATATACAACCTATGACCTCACATTTGCAAGTCTTGCTCTAATCTGATCCAACTCTTCATCATCTGCGCCTTCCGCAATAGGCTCCTGCCAAGGTTGCATATCAGATTTCATGTACTGAAGTGATTAACTTGTTGATACATTTATCAGATGGAACTATGTCACCGGGAACCAGCTCAACTAACAAATGTTTCAACATTAATTATAAGCTGGTAAAAAGATGGTTTAAATGATTCTCAGCAGTACAGATAATTGAAACAAACAAAAAAGTTATCTTGTAGTCATAATTTATAAACAATAAATTGTGTTCAAATTGGGACCCACCAAAAACCCCTACTATTTATCCATTACAAACCTGCACAGTATAAGATTCAATTGCAACATGAGATCTTGGACCATAGAGGAAGATCATCTCATACAAATTACTGTGATTACTTACCAAATTTGCTTAAGAGTACATAATATTTAGTATATATGTAATAGTAGACTGGCAACTCTTGTGTTCTTTGCTATTACTACTGCACATTTTTGTAAATGGAGGCACAACAATTAAAACCACGAATACATAATAGGAACTAACATCTAAAACAACTTCGCTTAATTTAGTTCAACTGAGCTTACAAGAATCTTTCTTTTAACAAAATACAACTACAACAAAGCCTTTGGTTCCAAATAAATTGTAGCGTTTGTCATTTGGAAATAAACACAAAGGTTTGTGTTTGTTGCAACATAATAAAGGTTGCAAGAAAACTGTCAGCTCCTAAGGCGCTGGTGACCGTTATAGCTGGGGCTGACGAAGTCAAACGCGGGAAGGCGTTGGAATGGAGTGGGGACATAAAGCAGATTGAATTGGGCCAAGGAAGGAAAATGGGCAAAGGGGGTGAAGCACATCGGCCCGTTATGGCGGAGCCTGTGAGAAGGAATGGAGTGATCGAAGGTGCTGAAACTGGAGGCGTGTGAAGGAATTAGTTAGCTACAGTATTAACGGCCACTGAGAGATTCTCTGATCAAGTCTGTTACGTGCTTTCAGAGATTATTACCTTATTACGTGCTTTCAGAGTTTTCTTTTTTGTTGAACATTTGAATGTGAATTTCTCTTTTATTCCTTCTATTGTAAACATCTGTTCTTGCGTTTAGCAGAACAGTTATCCAATCAATAAAAACTATTCAATCATCTATTGTTCTTGTTCTATTTGGCAATCTGCGAGTTGTATCGTTACAAAAACATAAACGATAATCAAAATGGTGCATACCTCATCAACAGCCTGGCTAGTAGAAGGTTGTTTTAACTTTTCTTTCCTAACTGCATCTGGCAGCGCAGATGCAGTCTCACCAGCCAATTCAGTGAGAACCTTGTCTACTTCCTCTTCTATTTCTTCTTCTATGTCCTCTGAGTCCAGTGCTGAGTCTACTGCATCATTCATCATTTCTTCCATCACTCCTGCCTAAAAAGTGAAGAACATTTTCAGAAACAGAAGATAAATTCATTAAAGTATAGGTTTGCTAGCAATCTAGTTCACCAAATCAAAGGAACTATAAAGGAATAAAAAAAAGCATGCAGCTGCTTTATTACAACAATAAAAAGAAAAGAGTTAAAACTCTAAAGCTATGATAATTAAGTCACATGTGACAAGAAACCAAATCAAACATTATACATAGAAAAAAGACTGAAGTAGAAAAAAGAAGAAGAAATGTGATAAACATAGAACATGACAGAAGCATAAAATGAAGACGTGCTAACTCTCTCTAGGGGCTATTGGACGGCTAATTCCCAACTCAAGATCTCTCATTGCACCTCAATACCTCATCTTTTAGTTGTATTGCACTTACAGTTATTTTTGTTAGAAGTGACATGGTGACAGATAAGGATTTACAAGTTACAGACTGATAACCAATCAGTACTAAGTTGACAAACAAGAGTGCTGGGTCAATAGACAATAACTTTTGGGCAGTCAGGCTAGTAGGTTTGGCACACAAATAATGAAACCAATTACTACTGATGGTCATCAACACATTGCTGATATAATCAGGGAAGAAAATTGTTAAGTACAAACAGGCAAATTATCAATTGTCAAATTATGAAAATGAAAGGTAAATACATTATTCAAAAAGAATAAAAAAGAAAAATAGTGGTAAACCTTGGTCATTTCTTTGCTGAATTCCTGCATTGTCACAGCCATCTCAGGGGCTTTAATAAGCTTGTTAACAAGCTTCATGACCTCAGCACTCTTTGACAAGTGCCCAACAGCCTTTGAAGTGGCTGGATACAAAGACATTGTATTAGGTAAAAGCATAATTATAACAAAATGAAGTTATAAGACAGAAAAAGACTAGACAGATATTGCTCAAGTTGGTTGTTGGATTTCTAGTAATTGTAGCATAACGGAGTTTTTCTAACAATTGACGTCAAAAATTCAGTAGGTTAGTGCTGATATTATACTTCATTAGCAGACAAAAAGTGCGAATCATGTTCATACCAACAAGTTCACCAAGATGCATTGATATTGAATTTAGCTGGGCCTTGTTCTCATAAAGTCGAGTAACAGCTTGTCTTGATCGAACAAGTTCTTTAGCAAGGGACTGCATTAACCACAAGTTTAGTTCAAAAATCAATCAAGTGTTGCAGACTTAATACACCCACAGACATGCAGATAAGAGGAATGCAGCATAGAAGTTAGTATCTTACGATTCAAGATACGAATCTTACGATACGATACGATTCAGAGGCTAATAGATACGAATCTTACGATACGATACAATTCCGAGACTAATAAATATAAATCTGCACTTTTTGTCTATGGAGAGGGGATTTGCACGAATCCTTAGCGAATTGCTAACAAATCCTGACCAAAAAATAAGTGACTCAAAAAATATTTAATAAAAGTATAAAACTATTTTTTTCTAATGTATTAAATAAATATGTATATTAAATTCCTATTTGGTATTTCATTCTAAAAATATATATTGAATTTATATGTGGTTGATTGGAAGAAAATATTTTTTTTGTTAGTACTTATGTTATTTGGATTGTCATAGAATTATAATAAGAGTAGTGTTCATATCACATAGCATGCATGTTGTGCTAGTGTTCTATATAAATGTGATAAAATATTATATTATAATGATTCTCAAACAGAAAAAATACAATATGTGTCTAATTAGTTGTTTTAACTCAAGTTTAGTGTATCTTAATAGTACGATACGATACACGATACACGATACGATACAAAATATAACGATTCACGATACAAAATACGATTCAACATCTATGGAATGCAGGAAGCCAACCAAGAAATAGAAAAGGGAAATACAATCAATCAAGTAAACCTAACAAATTTGACTAAACCTCCAGAGGAAAACTGCATTATTCTATTAAACAAGTGGGAAGACACAAATGTGATACAATATGGAACAACAAGCGTGAATGATGGTTTTACTTTTATGTACATCCTTTAAGCCAAACACAATTAAAGGGCATACAAAAAGTTTCTTCCAAAGGTTTTTCACATTGGCTGTGAGAACATGGCATATAACATGAACCACTTGCAAAACATAAACATCACGCAGACAGTCACAAACAACACAAAAAAATATAACCTTATACCATTACAAAATGCAAAAAGAAAAAAAAAATCCTCTCTTACTAACTAATGAAGAAGAAAGAACTTTGGCAATTACATTGGAATTAGAAAGCAGGGTATCTAACAAAATTAATGTTTGAAAAGGGGCCCATTTGAGTTAGTTTCTCATTTTTGCAGGAAAAATATTTTGATGTTCAAACAGGCAAACTTTGCAATATTAATTTCAGCATGTGATCAGAACCACGGCAAGGAACAAATACAAGGGAAATATCTAATAACTCATTATACAGCACCAAATCAAATAAAAGATCAAACAGACCTTGGCAGATGCCATGTCGTTTCTTTTAGCAGAGTCCTTGATTGCCTTCTGCACATTCTTCTCCTCTCTTTGTATATCTGAAAAACACTATTCAAATCAAACACATCCTTACTGAGGTTTTCAGGTAAAAGTGGATTGCTTAGCAAACACAATGAAGGGATTTCAATCATATTTCAAGTACCAGTTTGTCAGAGATTAGACTAGCTAGTCAATATCCAGCAGTAAGTTAACATGCATAAACGAACCTTGCAGAAACGGTAGAAGGCGGATGGGTAAAACCATTGCCATCCCAAATCTTTGTCAATTGACCTAAGCCTAAAATCCTAATCGTCTCCAACTAACTCAAACAGTGCGACCAATTTCATCGATCTGATTTGATCCGATCACACCCGCGTCACAAAAAGCATCATACCCCTCACAAATCATATAAAAACTCCCTATATAAAGAGAAATAATTCAAAAAAAAATGAAAAACCGACCTCGGATCTGGCGATCGACATTACGGCACTCTTGGCGGAGGCGGCGCTGCCACTCCCGGAGCTGCTGTTGCGGCGTCTGCTTAGGTTTGAATAGCCCCTTCACCGTGTCCATCTCACAAGAGGTAGACGGATTGGTTTAAACCGAGATTGAAGGAAATAAAGAGAGATTGACGCGGTTTCAATCGATTTTGGGTCTTCGAACTGGTATCGACTATCGAGGAAGCGTCGGAGAAACGCTCAGGGCTGTTTTTCCTTCGTAGAGAATTATCAGCGGAAGACCGGAGTGCGAAGCCAGATCCTTTACTTCATATAACAATGACATATGGACCCCATTGTCGCTATAATATTCCTCTTGTCTTTTTTTTTTCTAATAAAATAATATTCCTCTTGTCACTTGAAGTTAAAATAAGATGACTCAAAATTTGGAGCAGCAGGAGCATCCGACAGCTCCTCCTTCTTGGGTTGGAGAAGTTCCAAGAATGGATTGGAGCCTTAACAGTAGTTAAATGGGCCAGAATATGGGTATGGATTTCAATTTCCCTGGGCCGACTCAAATATTTTTCTGTAATTGCTTGCACCTATTTAGTTACACCGTTGCTAGGAATGAGGCGGTAGTCCCAAGCTTTGGGATCATTTTTTATTTCAAAGCATATTTCAACCATCGGATCAGCATATGATCATCAATTTTGTATTCATTTTTAGTTTCATATTTTACTTCAATCTAGATGTTAATCTCAAAGTTGAAACATGCTTTGAAATAAAAAATGGTCTCAAGGGCTTGAGACTCTCCCATTTCAGAGGTGTATAAAAATGCTCATCCATCCGATCTGCTCAACCCACTTGATTTAATTCATTTTTTATCACATTGATGACACAAACAAATGATTTATTCGAAGAATTTAACAGTCTGAGATGATTTTTTTAAAATGATGAAAATAGATAAGACATTAGGACCTAATGACACTCTAATTGAGATCTAAAGATATCTTGGAGATGTAGCAGAATATGACTAACTAAATTATTTAATAGCATTTTTCGATCAAAAAGATGCATAATGAGTGGAGAAGAAATATATTAGTACCAATCTTCAACAATATAATTATAAAGGAATTAAACTCATAAATCATACTATGAAACTTTGAGAGAGAATGATCCAACATCGTTTAAAAAAATTGACAACCGTCTTCAAAAATTAATTTGATTTTATGTATGAAAGGTCCACTATGGAGGTGATTTTCTTGATACAACAATTTATCGAGAGATATAGGGAAAAAAAGATCTATATATGATATTTATTAATTTGGAGAAAACGTATGATAAAATACCAAGAAATATCATATGGTGAGCACTTGAAAAAAAGAATTCCAACAAAGTATGTTACTCTTATCAAAGATATGTACACAAATATTATGACTAGCGTCAGAACATATAATGGCGAGTCCAATGCATTTCTTATTAAGATATGATTACATCAAAGGTCGGCATTGAGTCCATATATTTTCACCTTAGTGATGGATAAGGTCACAAATGATATACAAAGAGATATTTTTTGATGCATACTCTTTGCTAATAATGTGATGTTGATTGACGAGAGCAGGATCAGAGTCGATTAGAAACTAGAATTATGAATACACACTTTAAAATTAAAATATTTTAGACTTAGTAGAACTAAAACATAATATATGAGGTGTCAGTTCAACGCTAATAACACAAATGATGAAGATATTAGTCTAGACGAACAAGTAGTATCCATGAAGGACACATTTCAATATTTTAAAACAATGTTGTAGAGTCATGGAGTGATTGATGAAAATATAAATCATAGAATAAGAACAAAATGAGTGAAATGACGACAGACATCTGACATTCTCTATGATAAAAATATCTTAAATAAACTAAAAGATAAATTCTACAAGACGACGATTAGATCTGTGATGATGTATACAAAAGGACAACACATTTAGAAGATGAGTGTAGTCGAAATGCAGATGTTACATTAGATATATGACCATACAAGAAGAGATCGAATCAGAAATGATGATATAGAAACAAACTTAGGGTAACATCAATTCAAAAGAAGCTAGTCCAACATCATTTACGATGGTTTGATCATATTCAAAGAAGTCCTTCTGAGGCACTGGTACGCAATGATATTCTAAATCGTCCTGAAAATACAAAAAGGCAGAGATCGACTGCGACTGACATGGGAGGAGGCAATAAGAAGAGATTTGAAGAAATAAACTATACCTAAATAGTTTACTTTAAATAAGAGTACCTAAAAGATGACAATCCACATACTAGAATCATGATCTAGGAGTTAAAGTTTAGCAGTAAATTATATATTTTAAGTTCTTAGATTTTTTTTTATTTTTAGATTCTAGAATTTTAGGGTTAGAATTTAGAATTTAGGATTTAAAAATATATGTTGTGGTATAGATTTAGTGTGATTATTTTATTAGCATTATTATTATTATTATTATTATTATTATTATAGATATTTGTAGTATTATTATTAGTACTATTAGTATTATTTGTACTATTAGTACTATTTTAAATAGCAACCTCAAATTTTATAATGATTAATTATAAGTTTATAACTCTTTAATTAATTTATTGTTACTTAGTTACTTTATGAAACTCTAGTTTATATGAAAATTAATAGAAATACTTTTAAATTAGAGAAAATACGATATATGATAGTTTTCGTTATAGCACGCTACAATGTAATAGCTTTTATTGAAACACTGTTGTGATGACTCTATGTATAACCTTACAATTGACAATGAAGAGTTTATCCAAAATCATTACTCTTGCCTCATATGAATGTATATTAACTAATTAAATAAAGCATATAAATAGTATGTTTGAGTACATAACTTGTCTAAATAGTTCATAAATATAAAGAAAAATTAATTAAGAGACATATAATTACAACAAAATTAAATATTCTTTTCAGCAAATTAAAAAAAAAATGAACTCGAAATTATTTAGTATGCAACACCGATCAACCTTGCATTAAATTAAATACTTCAATAAACACAAAGTAGTTATAATCCAAATGTACATATTGGAAGAACGCTCTAAACAACGCATCTAGAGCTTCTTAATTATCTTGACTTACACAATAGGTACAACAAAACAGCGGAGCTTCAGAAAGGAGTCATTTTGCTTCACTGTCAACATATTTTTAAAATATACGTACCT
The DNA here is from genome assembly GCA_037127355.1 of Schoenoplectus tabernaemontani. NCBI lineage: Eukaryota > Viridiplantae > Streptophyta > Magnoliopsida > Poales > Cyperaceae > Schoenoplectus > Schoenoplectus tabernaemontani. Next base: position 1,200,070 of record CM073749.1, on the reverse strand, counting down.
TTAATACTATATTTGTGAATACAAAATTGTAAAAAAAATATATTTCTAATACAGTATAACTGCTATAATA